>PVIJ01000057.1:383273-444440 GCA_004024925.1 Scalopus aquaticus
TTTAAAAAAAAAAAAAAGACCCATACCATGCCCTTCATGTAGTGGTGAACACATAGTAAATTTAGCTCTTATCTAATATCCATTTAGTCATCTTAATTCTTTATGCTAGGTGTCTCAGATGAGGCTATCAAAATTCAAACTGTTTTGCCCTTAACGATAGTAAAGCTAGACTACAAACCCATGTTTAAGGGTTTTAGAGCTCAGTGTGTCAGGAACACCTGAGACAATACTAAACACCAGGCCCAAGGTCTTGTGAAAGACAGTCCTTTATGCTCTGTAAAGGTCAATTCTTTGAGAGACATGTTCTTCTCACTTGCGGTGTCCCTACCTCACCATCATGTCCTTCCTTTTTTGCGTCTGTAACTCTGCCTAAAGTCCTTTTCAAGTCCCAGTGCCCTTCTCCTTATACTTGAGATCCTTAAAATGCTGCACAGGCATTGCCTCCTCCAGGAAGACTTCCCTGCCTGCCCTCACTCACCCTTTCGTGGCAGCCCTGAGATAGTATCATGCTCATTTTAAGCAGCCCGACAGAACACCAAGAACTTGGTAGGCATTCAATAAATACAAAGAAACAAAAAACCTAATTAGTTTATATATTTTCTGCTGTTTTTCTTAATCAGCTTAATTATAATAATACATTTTTATATGTAACCCTCCCAAGTAAAATTTTTCTAGCCAAAGAGCCATGGGGAAGACTCCTGAGATTCCTGAAGGATTAGTAGCGCCCCTGAGTTGCCTTGAGCTAAGCCTGGTTCATCATTTTGTCACCAGTGACAATTCTTTAAGATGAGTTCCTCAATTGTTGTTGATCTTATATCTTTTTCTTATACTTTAAACTTGCCTTTCATTCCCTACTTTCTTCAGTTCTGTGTATCATTTAAGAAAATGATGCTGCCTCAGGGAACAGGTACTAGAAACATTACTTCCCTATAAGTAGATATAATTTGTTTTGTTTGTTTGTACTAAGAAGGTACTTTCTATCTTAAATTACTTCTGTCCATTTCTATAACAAGCTTTGAATTAAGCTGTACCTGTATTCATGAAATATAGACAGATTTCTCAAGTGTGGAAACTATACAGAACTAGATTTTTTCCTAGGATTTTTAAAAGTAGTTACAGTATTTGAAGCAAACTAAATGCTCTTGATAATAATTTAGATTCTAAGACAATAAATTGATGGGTGATTTTTTGTAAGTTATAATAATGTCCAGCATAGAATTCCCTTTTTCAAAAAGGAAAGAAAAGCTCTTTGATAAGAACATTTTAAAAGATATGTAAAAATAGGGAGACTACAATTGAACTCCTGTTTCAGAAAGTTCCAGATATCGACCTAGCACCCACTTCTTCCCCTCAACCACTCTGTTGTCATTCTCTCTCATCTCATCAAAAGAGGAAAAGATCCACACTGGTAGCAGTGCTGTCTGCTCTGTCCATCTTTCCTTTCTTCCCTCGTGCCACCTGCAGGGACAGTTCTCCACACACCTCTTCATTCAAGCACCTTCACAGAGTCACACACACACACACACACACACACACACACACCCCTGCACATACACAAACACACACACACACCCTCTCCCCCTTTTGCTGTCTTTTTTAGTTTTCAAATATTAAGACACAGGGCCTCCCTCGTGGCGCAAGTTAAGCACAGCGCTGTGAAGCTATCCAGAGCCACTGCAGCACGAGTTCAATCCCCAGCCAGGGAGCTCCCCACATCACGCAGCAGACCTCTCCTGCCTCGCTCGCTGCTCCCCTCAGCAGTGTGTTTCAGTAGATCTGCCTGTTCTGCTTCCCACTCTCTCTCTGGTGAATCCTCTCACCACCCCACACCTCTGGCCTACACCCCAGCTTGTATGCATAAATAAATAGATCTTTTAAAAATATATTAAGACAAAAACTTGGATGGGAATCTACTCATTTGGATTAGTAGACACTGAAAGGTATGACGCCACAGTGCTTCTGAAGGCAAAAGAATTCAATAGAAAAATACTCTTTAAATCAGATTTTTTTGCAAAGTATTGTCCTAGGAGACATTACTAACTTGATACCTAATGAACTCATCGCAGATTGTTTTTCTGTTTTACTGTGTATTCATCCTCTATACTTTTCCAATTTTCAACAATGAATAGGTATCACTTTTATAATTAAAAAATATTCCCAGAAAGTAATGATAAAGAAGTAATTTAGAAGTTGCCTCTGAATCTCTTAGCAAACTAAATCTGGACTACAAACTAAATTAAATCTTTTCCTCAAGTGCAAACAATATTTTCCATGGTGAAGAAACAGGCATTTCTTGGGAAAGGAGGGTTAAGTGGGTAAAAAGGCTCCACAACCTGTGTTATGCCCTTTTCTCACCATCTTATCTGTTGATCTATCCTTGACACTTCATTTCAACCTCACCTCTGGGCAAGGTCCTCCCCTCCCCTGCTGGGCTAGGTGGTCTGTGGAAACTACAGATGATCCCTTCTCTTAGACCTCCCTGCCTTTGTAGTTAACATGTGCACTGGATCTTAAGTGTGGCAGGATTAACACACTTGCTTCTGCTAAAGCAGAACCTGGTGTTGAGTTATATGCCATAGAGTTGAGGTGACGTGCTCACCCTATAGCATGAGTAGACATAGTGTGTGGAGCCTCGAAAGGGTTGAAAATCTGAGTTAAGTGTCCTTAGCTGGAAAGTGACAAACCCCGTAGAGCTTTGTCAGGATTAGGGGTAGGGTCACAGCAAGTAAAGTGAACACAAGAGCTGCAAGGTAAACGGAGTTGGATCCTCATGCATATCCCACTCCCAGGCGTTTTCACTGTCCTAAGAATGCTCACTTTCCCTTTCTTACTATGCCCCCTTCATGGCTGTGCCAACCACTTGAAAGTAACCTCCAAAGTCTTGGGGTATTTTGGTTCCCATCAGTCTTCTCAGTATACCCAACCTCAACTACACCAAACTCCTGAGCCTCAACTATTTGCATCCCAGCTATTAAATAAATGAGTTTCCCTAAAAAATTGGTAACTAAATTTTCTTGGGATAGCATGCAAAGTTAACAAACCCTAGGCTCATTTCTAGGGAAGCTGTTTGGCTGTTGTATTCTTTGTTTTGTTTTTATGGGTTTGTTTGGCTTTTATTTATAAATGAAAAGTATAATGCTCAATGGCTAAGAACACAGACTTTAGAATCAGATCTCAGTTGGAACCTAAGCCACATGACAGCCATTCTGGGCTTCAGTTTCCTCATCTGAGGAATGGAAATAACATGGACACCTCACTGTAAGAATGAAATTAAATAAAGCCTCTGTGATGGTGACCCCAGCTGGCTCACTCTCTGGCGTGTGATCTATTCAGTAAAGAGTAACAAGCATTAGCGTTTTCCGCTGCGTGAGCTGTCGTGGTACCTTCCTCTGTCTGTCCTTTAGAGCCAGTTCAGAGTCTAGCCAGCTGTGCATCCTTGAGTATTACATATTTGGGACTCTGTTTCTTCATTTATAAAATAGGAGGTTTATTTAGGTCACCCCGGAGAACCTTCACTTCTAAAAGTATAGTTAGATACTTAGGAAAAAGTGCTGTGACAATTCAAAGTGACAGAATGTCAGAAAGCATCTCAAGTTGATGACGTTGACTTGTTCCTTTTTTGTCTCTGTGCTTATTTTCCTTTGCATTAATTCTCAACTCAGCTGTTCACTAGACTATCTTGGGGGCCTTTTTAAGAACTGCAGGTGCCTGGACACCACCTCTGACCAGTAATAACATGACAATATTTGATGGCGCGCATCTGTATTTTTTTTAAAGCCCCACAGGTGATTCCACTGTAGTCGGGGTTAAAAATCATTGCTGCGCTCTATGCAAATGACAGGAGACAGGATGAGGGTAAGCCACAAGCTGCATCTGTGAAGTGATGTGATTTCAGCTTTGTTGTTTTAATTCTGTCTCACTTCTAAATTTGTTTTTTTCCCTTAACACCACTGAGAGCATAACCTGGTGTCAGTCCCTACTACCCACCAAACCAAATGACAAATCCTTGGCCTGGCTTATCCCACTCCTCAGGATATGGTTTCTGCTGCTCCAGCCTCATTTTTCCATAGGGCCTGACTCTGTGACCCAGTGAAGAATAATCACATGCCAGTCCTTTTCCACCTTCAAGCCTTTGTTTCTTCCCCAGCCTTTTTTCTTTTTTTTTTTTTTTTGACCTGGCCTTATCTCCCACTCAAGTACTTGATAGTTCTGCTTATCCTTCAGATCTTTAATGAACTTTCTTTTGAAGTTGAGTGGGCTGTGTCTCCTATGTGCCCCCATAGCCCTCTTAATACACTCACACACTCTGTCTCACTGCATCTGTTCTGTATTCCAGCCCCACTGTATCCCCTGTATCTCATAGTTAGGCTCCATGAATGCTGATGAAAAGAATGAGTGAATAACTGAGGGACTACAGAAAAGAAGAAAAATCCTTAAGGATCTGACTCACACTAAATGAGAGAAACCAAGTTCTAAAAAAAAATGAATACTCAAGGAAGATTCTTAGTAAGTAATTCACACTAAGCCAGGTAAATGAATTTCTATACAGTCTTTCATTTAAGACTGTTCTTTAATGACCAGTGTGTACAATTCATTACTTGAGGGAGAGGGTGAACCATAGTGGAGAAGCACGCTTGCTATCCGCCAGGAAGAGCTTAATTTCCTCAGAGATTTGGCCCTGCATTATTTGCTCCATAAACAAGAATAATAGTAGAGTGCTAATATTAAAAAGCATGAAAGATGGATGTATTTCAATATCTGTTAATACATATTTTTAGTAAGTCTTTGTAATCCTATTAATAAAATATTTACAGATGAAATAATAGGACGATAAACTTTATTCCTTTGCATAGTATATAGAGACTAGAAGTCTAGAAAAATCTATGTGTAAAATACCATATCATTATGTGAAATACAAAAGAAAAAAGCAAACGAAAGAAAAAAATAATTATGTAAAATATGACAACTGAACAAAAACTTTGGGATGATTCCATTAACAATCTTATTGGATACAGACTATGTGTTGTATCCTGGAGAAGATGCAGAAATGAAAGACCAGTTGTTGCTGCCAAATAGGAAGAATGAGGATGGAAACCTCATGTTGGGAGCCTTGGGAATCTAAAAGCCAGGCACTTTCCCTGTCTTCCATTTCATCCTCGCCTGGGTTGTTGTCATGGTGCCTTCACTCTCTTTCCCATGTCTTCTCTTCCCTTCTGTGGCGTTTTTCCCTACAATTACCTTTTTTCCCCTAAAATATCCAAATTTCCCTCCTATATTCTTTGAAAAGGAAAAAAAATGAACAATATTTGGGATTTACTTCCAAAATCCCACTAGGGAGAATAAGGCATAGGTATGGGTCTAGGTGAAACAAAACTGGCCAAGAGTTCATACCTTCTAAAACTGGATGAATACTGGGAGATTCATTATATAATTTTCTACGCTTTGGTAAGTTTGAAATTGTCCAAAATAAATTTTTTTAAGATTTATTTTTATTTATTTATGCATACAAGAACTGGGGTGTAGGCCAGCGGTGTGGGGCATGAGAGGATTCACTAGAGACAGAGTGGGGAGCAGAACAGGAGGATCTACTGAAGTACACTGCTGAGGGGAGCAGCGGGCAAGATAGGAGAGGTCTGCTGCGCCATGTGGGTTAGCTCCCTGGCCCTGGATAGAACTCAGGCTGCAGTGGCCATAGCTTGATAGTGCTGAGACTTTAACTCCTGCGACACCAGGGAGGCCCATATAATGCTTTTTTTAATGTAAAAAAAAGTCAGTTATGGAAGAAATTTTTCTCAGCATTGCATTTAGTTCAGTGAGTGTTTAAAGAAAGCAAAACCAGCCATACATCATCCAGAGCCGGCTTGGTCTTGGTCAGTTGAAAAACAGGAATGCTCTCCAAGGTTAGTAAACTGTAATCAGTTCCACATAGTTTTCAGACACCAGAGTTTACAATCAGTGCAGTTTGATTTGTAACTCCATTCATATGTCCACAAGAAATACAGCCTGTGTCGATTTTCCCCTTTATTTGCTTAGCCAAATAATGTGCTTCACCGCTGCACCTTCGGCTCAATCTCAACACACACCCACGGATGCCATTTTACAATCCTAGGCACTGCCTATTCCTTCTGCATTGTTTACACAATACAAAAAGTTCCTCCTTTTAAACTTAGCAAAAATTCACAGCACTGTTTCCTTTTATTACTCCTAACATTGGTTGCCTTAAATTCAGGGACTTTTTCTTCACTAGAGGCCTTCACTTCAGTCAGGAATGTGCAGGAACGAGGCCCATCAGCTCTTCATTTCTAAGCCTTTCCCTCCTTTCTTTCAGCACGGTCCTTTCTTTCCCTCTCAGCTTCTGCATAGACCACGCAGCCTTGCTCTGCCCTTAGAAGACCGATAAGCATTTCGCCACCATCTTCAAGCCTCTCTCCTCCCCCGTGTTCCACCAAGCACTAGCTCTCCATGAAGTTTCCTGAGCCTCCCTGCCAAGTACCCTGGCTGGGGTTTCTGAAGTGATGGGTGGGGTCCAGTTCCTCCTCACCTTCTCACCCACCTTTTTCTTGAAGGAGTCGGCCCAGCGACTCCACTTCTCCCATGCCTGGCCCAGAGGCACAGCCTCTTCTGTGCCCAAGCTGAGGCTCTTTTCCTTTGCATCTTTCCCTATTTTCTCTAAATCAGATGTTAAGGTGCTTCTAATTGCAGCTAATTGCAGCTATACACAATTTCCTGTATCTGCTAGAGGTGGTTTTTGTTTGCTTTGCATCCTAAATACACTTCAATTAAGTTCCCTCTTTCCAATCTTGGAAAGGTCTGTAACAATACACTTCTGCCAAGATTGTTCCATTTACTCCTTTAATCCTGTTCCTTAGGGCCTGCGGTCATCTAAGAGCTGCCTTCCTAGAAATGTTTGTGTGCTTGGTAGGATGCCTTCTGTTGCTCTTGTTCCTCTTGAGCTGCCATGACATCATTTGGTTTTCTTATCAACCTTGAGAGAAAGTTAGGGTGGTTTTATAAAAGAAATAATTTTATCAAAACAAGGGAGGTGCAGAGAAATGGACTCACCCAGATAACAGCTAGTAACTGGCTGAGCCTCATTCCTTTCCTCATTCACTAAGTAGAGAGTTATTAATCACTCATCCTGCGCTAGTGTATATCCAAGTCTAGATTTTGAAATGAGTGTTAAAAAAGCATAGGATTTAAGAATAAAATACTTTTCGTCTTTTTATTTAAGTATTTGCAATTATTGATACTAAGTCAGACCACAAAATCATCAGTGCTTGTATTTCATTGTAAAGCTTTTGCTGAACAAATATGAAATAGAAATAAAACTCTACATGAAAAGCTTCACTCCATAGAGCTCATTCTTTTCATTCCTGTCATTGTAGGGAGGCCCCTTTAAGATCAATGCTACTTAACTAGTTGGGCAAGTTACTCATCATTTTGAGCTTATTTCTTCATCTCTAAAAGGAGGATAATGGGTTTGTTACATACATAAAGTCTTAGAAGAGTGAAAGCTATCTGGAAAGAGCTTAATAAATATAGCTCCCCTTTCTTCCCTTGTCAGCTGTAAATTTATCATGTTATTAACAGTGAAGAGTAAAATGCTTTAATAATAAGCAAACAAGTCTCATTCTTTCCCATCCTGCATCAAACTGTCTTGGAAACACTATAAATAAGTGACTAAATGTGTTTTAGTTTTACTGCCTCTTCTTTATGTAGCCTACTGTTTGAGTGATGTGTTAATGAGAAATGAATGGCAAGGTAGCATCCTAGTGAAGAACACCAGGATATTTGGAATCCACTGCCTGGAAATCACCCAGAACATGGAAAGTTGGGCAAAATTGAGAAAAGTATACTGAGTTTTAGAAATAGCCCTTGGCCATAAGAAGTTGCTTCTATTTTTTCTCCCCCTCACTTCAGCCCCCCACCCCCACCCCCATAATAAGTTGCTTTCTTCTTTGAACTTTCTATCTTCTGGTAAGACATGAGTTTGAAATACACGTCTCTCTTTTTGGATAGAATGGAGAGTGGCTTTCTTATTTGTTAGCTTACTGTATTTTAACAGTGGCAGAATTATTGTCTACCATTACATGTGTCCAATCAAAAACTTTTGATAATATAGGATTTCAAAATTATTGAAAGCAATTAAATGATGTTCCAAATCAGACATAAATTTGTTAGGAGTGCTGCAGAAGCTTTTCATTTGAAAGCAGAGCCATTTGCCTGCCTATGAAAAGTAAAACACATTCTTTTGGTAAAAGAAGTGATTTCTAGTATAACTAATAAGTTCTGTTTTCTGATATAGTACATTTGTTGCTAGTCAACCTTCTACTTGTTCATATATACATATGACCATTTTCTATTGACTGAATATAAACCAGGGTATGTAAGTTCAATCTTCCTTACATGAATAAATGATATTAGATGCAAAATGCTTGAAGTGTAACCTCTCTTCAAATGTGAACCCTCTAAGTGGAAAAGGCATTATGGATTCCTGTTTTTAAAAATTATCCATAATTACGTACTATTCCAGAACTAAGTCACATTTTTGGGGTGGTCAAATATATCATTTTTATGGTGATGCCTGGTTGTTAGAAATTATTTTTGCTATGACAGTAAGAAACAAAACTGTGTATTGTTAATGGAAAACACATTCTTCTAGATGAGTGATATTTTCAATTATTCTTTTTCATAATTAAATGTAGATGTTAGCATATAGGCATTGTTTTATTTTTAGCAAGTTTGGGACTCATGAAGAAAGCTCAGAAAACCAATTTCTTAAAAACAAAATTGCTTTTTTTGTGGAATCTGTTTAAAAGACAGTTTGGAGCAATAACATATTTTAAGCCGCAGAGAAGGTTGTTTTAAGTAACAGGAGGAAAGACATGATCTTCCATTATAGTGACAGCACTTAACCGTAATCACCATGTCAGGAACATTTCCTTTACAGGTAAAAGAGTGAATAAAAAACTTACTTGAGAAAACCTGAGACTATTTTGAATTGTCTGGCCCTGAGATATTTAACAAGGAGGGACCAGCACATCTCAGAACCATTACTACTAAACGGGTGATTTTTCCTGTCAATTTTGAAACTGCTACCTTTGACACAAAATGGTAGTTCTTACACTTAATAAAAAAAAATTGATTCTAATTGTCTTCACTGTTCCCTCTTTTCTATCACAGAATCGGAAGACTTTTTGATGGTACAGAACCCATTGTTTTGGACAGTCTCAAACAGCACTATTTCATTGACAGAGATGGACAGATGTTCAGATATATCTTGAATTTTCTACGAACATCAAAACTCCTCATTCCCGATGATTTCAAGGTGAGGGATTCACGTTAATTAATTACCAGCAGCATAATAAATATGTGATTTGTTTTGATATGCTCCAAAAAATATTTCTAGTTCTACATTTTTAACATATAACAACCTAATAGCATCAGAGGTCTTTAACATGTTTGTAACTGTCTTCATGAAATACAGTATTATGCTCATTCAAGTTTTACATAACCAGAAGAGGACCACTTTTTTTAAATTGATTAAACTTTGTTTTCTTATATTGTTGTTCGTTTTTGTCCAATATTTGATTTCTCCCCTCAGGTATAGTCCCCATCACATCACATCACCACCACATCATCCTGGTGACTCATCACCATCGTCCCTTGTGCTCTTCCCTCCCCTGTTTTAATCCCTCTTGTTCCCCCTCCCCTGCTATATGCCTCAAATCAATAGTTTACCTGCAAGTTTTGTCTTTTTTATTTTTTGACCCTTTTTGTTTCCCTATATTCCTCCTATAAGTGACGCCATCCAATATTTTTCTTTTTCCTTCTGACTTATTTCACTGAGCATAATCTCTTCTAGCTCCATCCATGTTGCTGAGAATGGCACAAGTTTATCTTTTTTGATCTCTGAGTGGTATTCCATTGTGTATATATACCACATTTTCTTGATCCATTCATCTGTTTTGGGCATTCAGGTTGTTTCCATATATTAGCTATTGTAAATAGTGCTATAATAAACATAGGAGTGCTGGTTTCCTTTTGAATTAATGTTTTTGTGATGAAGCGGACCACTTTATATTTAAAGAATTGAATGACAATTCATTTTAGCACACTGAAAATTAGTTGACCAATGTTTATTTCTAAGTCTTAGCTAAAGAAGAAAGGAGATCTTCTTAGTTTAACAAAGACTTTTTCTCCCAGAAATTTAAAGCAAGTATGATGCTTAATAACATTCAGGAATTTTTCCCTTTAAAGTTAGCAGCAAGTGTTCCAGTCAGTCCTACCTTGTGCAGGCAGCTCTCAGAGATGGAGTTAGACAAGAAGAGCAAATAGAAAGTGTAATATTAGAAGGGAATATACAAAAATGTAGACTTTGAAGCTATTAATACTTCTAAATAGCAGATTCTGAAGAATCAACTAAAAATACCACTATAACTAATAGAGAACTCATTATGGAGTCACGTGTCAAGGGTGATAAGCCAAATGAAAGAGAATATAGAAGTGGCATGTCATATACACACTTATCTTACATGAAAATAACTTTCTACATTTGGCAAGCAAATAAGAGAAAGAGTAATAACTGCAGCTGGCGCGTGCAGTTCCCTGCAGCCCTGGAGTGAGCCTGCCAAGATTGGGACCCTGCTGCTCCCCCCAGCAGTGGTGTTTCCAGAGGCCTCTCAGAGGGAGCACAGCATGGTGCTGAGCATGATTTTAGGGATCAAAGAAGTTGGTTTGTGGAACATGTCTCCTAAATGAAAGTCAGCGACTTCATCTCTGATCTCTTCCAACTCAGGAAGGAAAGTATTGAGAGTCTGTTTCTAATGTGGCCCTTTCAAGGTCTCCATGCAAATTTTTTCTTTGTGTGCAAATTTTTGAACCTCTCTCCTGCCTTCCCCATTTGCCACTGGCAACCATCTGATGCAAAACTTTGACATAATTGCTGGATTGGAGAATGCCCTGAAGCTCTGACGGCCAAAGGTCTCCCACCTCCAACCTTCTATCTAAAGGGGGTGGGGGAGCAGGGGTGGGCATGGAACGGGCATCTGCTCAAATAGGAACACAGAGAGGACTGATCCCAAGGCTGCTGGCATGACCCCGTTGGGTAGCTGGAAACAGAAGGCCCGCTTCCCATCCTAGCTGTAGGCAGAACAGAGAATTAGGAAGAAAGTCAGGGCAGCTTTCAGAAAGCGGGTGCTGGTCCCACGTGGATAAAGGAAGGGGGCCTGAGTCCTGCACTGGGAACAGGGCGGAAGGAGTTGGGAGACCTAGAAGGACTGCAAATGTGATACAGTTGAGGAACAGGGAACCGTTCTTTGTTCTCTCACATTTTCCTAGAAGGCAGGCAGTGGACTTGAGAAAGTGGGAAAGAAGGGAACTTTCACTTTTAGTTATATTTTAAGGTGTTCACGTTTCCACTCTAGCTGGATAGTTGGCAGGCTTCTTAAACCAAAGCTGGCCACGCCCCCTTTCCCCCACGGGGTGGGGGGGCTCCCCCTCCCCCCCGCCGCCCCCAACCCACCTCCACCATGAAAGCTGAGCCTTATCCTCTGTGTTCTCTCTCAACAAAATATCCAGTATCATCTGCTGGCTCCAGGATGGAACCTGGGAGTCACTCTGCACTTTTTCAGTTTTACATTCCACATATGATCTGGTGGTAAATCCGTCTGTCCTACTTTCTAGGTATTTCTTGAATCGATCCACTCCTCTCACCTCCCTAGTCCAAGGCCAAGGGCTCTCTGGACATCTTGGAGTGGCCTTAAAATTGGTCTCCCCTCTCCGCTCTCCATGTTCAAATTGAGAGACTATTTTTTTCATTAAACTCTTTATTTTGAGGTAGTTATAGATGCTCATGAAGTTGTAAAAAAATAAATTAACAGAGATCCTGTGTTCCCAGCTCCCTCCAGTAGGAATATATTGCAAATTATAGTACAGGGTGCCTGACCAGATGCTGATATGGTCAGGTAGAGAAAGTTTCCATTATGCCAAGAATCCTTCCTGCTGCTCTTTTATAGCCACACACCCTCTTTCCCCCTCTCCCATCTCACACTCCATCCTTCCAAGGGACACATTTCAAAAATGTTAGTGTATCGGACTTGTTCCGGTTTAAAACTCTGCAGGGGCTTCCCATTGTTCATGGAACAAAAGCACATCCTTGTCAGAGCCTACGAGGCCTGGAAGGCTCTTCCCCCTTCTCACCTGACTCTGACCCTACACATGTCCCCTGCAGGACTTCTCTTCATTCCTCAAACACATACCACTTCTTGCCCGCTCCGGAGCTGTCTGCCTGATGACCTTTCCCGGATTTTTCTTCTGAGTCTGTCGGGCTCATTTTATTCACGTGCCTAGTCTAGCTTAGGTTCTCCTGTGCCTCCTCATTCTCCATTCTCCACAGTCACACTCAATACATTTTTACTTATCTGTCTCTATTCTCTATATCTACCCAGCTATAAGTTACAAATGCTTTCAGCCACAGGTGTTGGAATGGCCAGTCAACAGTGTCTTCAACTAAAGACTTGTTTTCCTCACACAGAACTCAGAGTTCATGTTTATTGGTAGCAGTGTCTGTTCCGTGATGTTATCAAGATCAGGACCTTCTCTTTTCATTTTTTGCCCTCGTTGTTGACCTTTTGACCTCACGCTTGTCACTTCAGGGTCATAAGGAAGCTGCCACAGCACCAGACATCACATCTTCAAGACAGGAAAAGAAAGCAAAAGGGCATTTAACTCACAAAACTGTCCTTGTCAGAAGATTCCCAGTAGACTTCCTTTTTATAGCTCATTAGCCAGAACTGTGCCTATGCTAGCTGCAAAGGAAGCTAAAATAGCATTTTCTTCTTTTCTAGGCACCATAGTGAGAGAAATGGGCAAGGGGTAGGGTGTGGGAATAGTTGTTGGGGAAGCGAGCCAAGAGTGTTTCTCACACTAGCTCAGTACTGCCAGGTATTAAGCATGTAAATATTTGTAGCATGAGTGAAGATGAATAAATGGATAAATAAATGAAGTGAGTCTTGGATTCAAATCAGATTCTGGTTCCTATCAACTAATCTAAAACCTGTTTATGTACTTTCTTTTTTTTTTTTTAAAGATTTAGTTATTTATGCATACAAGCTGGGTGTAGGCCAGAGGTGTGAGGGGTGAGAGAATTCACCAGAGACAGAGTGGGGAGCAGAACAGGCAGGTCAACTGAAATACACTGCTGAGGGGAGCAGTGGGCAAGACAGGAGAGGTGACCTGCTGCACCATGTGGGAAGCTCCCTGGCCAAGGATCGAACTCGTGCTGCAGTGGGTCTGGATAGCTTCATAGTGCTGAGACTTAACCCATTGCACCACCAGAGAGGCTCTGTTTATGTACTTTGTTATATTCAAATTCTTGATTTTTATATATACATATGTGATGTTTTACATATTTACATATACACACATATATGTGACTCTACTTTGTGAGGGTCTCACACCAGGGACATTTTAGTGTTTTTTTAGAGGCTATTGTGTGCTGGGGACACAGTAATTGTTGAGTATCAATTAATTTAAACATAGCAAAAAAAGGCTAAAAGGTTCATAGGGACGAGAAGCCAAATATAAATAGGTACTATACTTCTTATTTAAAATGAGAGGAATAAATGTAAACTGTAAAGCATGTATAAATATGCTTAGGATGATTATACATATATAATCATCATCCTAAGCTAGTATTAGAGCAATACATTAGTTTGTAATTCCCATGATTAATAGGATGCCGATTCCAGGGAATACAAAACAATTTGTGGGGCATCATGGTTAGAAAATGATAATAATCTTTTGTTTTTAGGTGCAGCATGTTCCTATAATGGTGTTAGGTATTTTAAACACATTTAAACATGGCAGGAATTCTTTTTCCTCCAACAGCACCCAGTTAAGTTACCGGGAAGGGAAAAATTCCTCATGGGATTTAACTTGTGGCCAGCTCCAGAAGACAAGCCCTTGAGGTCTCTCCCAGCCCCCCACCTGCCTAGGATTGGGGTAGTTGCTTCTCTGCACCTTTCATCTCCCTGGAGGACTCCAGAGCCCTGAAAACCTGCTATTCATCTACTCTAGGCACAGAACACACCCTTTAATTGGCTAAGGATTTAGCTGTAGCCCACGCTTGGGGAAAAAGACAAAAGTATGTCAAATTATCTCAAAGCCTGAAATGTTTCCCGCAGAACCTCTGGGTGACAGGCTGTAAATTACAGGGCCTTCTGGAACCTGGAGGAAAAGCAGAAGGAGAATGGAAGCTGAGGTGGCCATTCAGTTCTCCTGACTGAAGATGGAATTGCCCCAACAACTTCAGAAGCGCCCTCTGCCCGTGCAACAGTAACTTGCCAGGCTCTTTGTTCCTTATTAGAATTTATTTGCTAACCCTAGAAAAGGACACAGCATCTTACATATGGAAACAGTCCTTCATACTAGGTTTACTAGGGAGAACATTCCTTGATTACCTGTTCCCCCCCGACCCCCCTCTAATGCTGGGTTAAACAAATGCATGAAATCTTGAAGTAACAGCCTCCTGTGCCTCTTAAAATCTTGTCTGACAATGTGCTGTCTGAGCTACCCATTTAACACATTAGATAATCTCATATTTCAGAACACCATGTAAGTGGCAGATGTTTGTGCCCTGCTTCCATTGAAAGCTGATGGAATCTGTTCTCTAGATAAGTGATTGCGGAACTTCTCTGCAGTGATTTATTATGGACATGACATTCCTTCTTCCCTTCGTGCTTCCCCTGCCTCAGTGATATTGATTTCTTCCTTGTTGCCTTATTTTCTGCTTACACATATTCATGAGAGCACGCAGGCTAATTTCTGATGTACCAGGAGTCCAACAAGCTTTGGATCCCTTCTGAAGGGGAACCACAATATTCCCCCTTTCTAACCTTTTGGCGTGGACACATTTGGTAAGTGTTTCCCATGTTGTAACATCTTTTATAGTTCAGTATCCACCCTTCCTACATAAAGAAAAAGGAGCAGGCAGGCAACCCCCAAATAACATATTCCTAGCTTAATTCAAAAGTCAATTCGTTAATAACTTTTAATATTATAGGAGAAAATTTTGAAAATATAGATAAGAAAAAAAATGTTTAAGCAGCATATCCCCACCACTAAGACTGCCAGTGTTAGAACTTAGTGATGGCTTTCTGGACCTTTTTCTACACTTAGATAGTAATCTCTACCTTTCCACTTAATAGTTTTATTTCCTCTAATTCTGCAACCATATTAAAATTTCCCTGGTTGACCACAAAAGTGTCCTTTGCAGGTGGTCCCTTCCTTTTATTATTTAACATGGTCTTTTTTCAGATAATGTTGACTTGCTGAAGAGACTGGGCCAGGTGCTTATTTGTCGCATTCTTTTGTCATATGTAGTTTAACTTGTTACTCTGTCCTTTCATTTCCTGGAAACTTGAAATAATATCTAAAGCTTTGATGGGTTTAGGGGAAACATTTTGGCGAGAGTACATCTCCAGTGATGGTTTGTACTTGATATTATGTCACATTCTCACACGTGTGTGACTGAACCACCGTTAATGGTGCTAGGACTGACTCTTCTGTCAGGGTGTGTTATGTGAGTGATGTGTTTCTTAGGTGGTGACAGAAATAAGCTATGAAGCTCATTGTTTCTCAGCCTCACACTATTAACATTCTGAATCAGATTACTCTTTGGGGGTGGTGGGGCGCTGGCATGAGGAGGGCAGCTGACCTGTGCATTGTAGGATGTTGAGTAGTACCCCTGGCCTCTACCCACTGGAGGCCAGTAGCACTCCACCACCCGACCCACTTCCAGTTATAGCACCCAGGAATTTCAGACATAGCTAAATGTCCTCTAGGGTCAAAATCAGCCCCAGCTGAAAACTAGTAGTTTTACTGAAGGAAAAGGAGGGAAGTACTTATAGGAAGGAAGCTAGTCTATCTCACAGAATGAACAGAAGCAGTCTCTTGGAGTGGAAACCCCAGGGTCACTCTGAGAACCTCAGTGGTGGGAGTTTGTGGACTTCAAATGTTCTGCCACTAACATGGCTCCTCCTTGGGTCTCTATCCCCTTCCGGTTTACAGAAAAGCCTTCTGATTGGCTTACTTTTAGCCAATTGGCTGTGGCAACGCAGACATATCTGCTAGCACTCACTCTGAAAGTAAGCTTCCTCACAGAAGGCAGAGTGGTGAACAGAGTAGAACCCCAAGAACTTTCTTCTCCAGAAGAAGAGAGAAAGTCCCCATTTGAGAGATCTCCTCCAGCTCATGGCCGGCTGCTGCCTCCTAGAATTTGTGTCCCTGAAGCAGGCACTGTGCCTGCCTAGAACTCTTGTGGAGGCCCACTTCTCTCCGCCTCCCATGGATACTCTCTTAGAGGCAGGAGTAGCTGCAGTAACCACCTCCTCATAGCATCTCCACACGCCCTAACTCCTACAGGTGGTGTACACATGACTTTCTAAGCCAGGGGGTTGCTTCAAAATGCAGATGAACCTGCCTTCAGCTCTGCCATCAGCACCCACATGAGTCTTTATCTCCGAGATTTGGAGGGTAGGGAGTGGAGACAGTGGCGAAACAAGAGACGGACACTTCCCTGCTACTTCTGTTTCCTTTTATAACCATCAGGAGACATCTTGGGCTGGATATCCTCACCCCAGAGAATAAGAGTAGTTGAAAGAAGCTGAAAGTCAGTGGCCAGAAGTATCAAGAGGTAGCAGGGGGAAGGAGCAAATCTGCTAGTTCTTTGGGGCTCTGGAGGAAAGAGGTCTGTGGAAAGATAGAGCACAGAGGATTTTTCAGGCAGGGAAACTACACTGCATGACATTGTAACAATGAATATACAGTGCACACAAATGTACAACACCAAGTATGAATCCTAATGTCAGCTGTGGACTCTGGAGGAGGATGATGTGTCAGTGTAGGTTCATCTGTTGTGACAAATGTACCACTCTGAAAAAAAAAAAAAACAAATGTACCACTTTGGTGGGGGATGTTGGTAATGGTGGAAGACTACCCATGTGTGGGTTTGTGGGGGCATGGTATATGGGAAATATACGCTCAGTTTTGCTGTGAACATAAAACTACTATAAAAAAATAACTTCTTATTAGCTATGTTCTCTAAAAATGAAAGCTAGTATTGTTTTACTATTTTTTATCATGGTAGCATTGGTTTATAACTTATATATGATTTAAAAGTATAGGATCACACTCTTAGGTGTGTGTTACCACACCATACCCACCACCAAGGCACTGAGATCTTTTAAAGAAAAAAGAAAGAACACCAGACTATAGAATTTTTTTTCTTTTTTTTTTTAAGATTTTTTTTAATTTATTTATGCATATAAGAACTGGGGTCTAGGCCAGAGGTGGGGGGGAGGAGGGCGCGGTGAGAGGATTCACCAGAGACAGAGTGGGGAGCAAAACAGGCAGATTCACTGAAATACACTGCTGAGGGGAGCAGCGGGTGAGACAGGAGAGGTCTCTGCACCAGGTGGGAAGCTCCCTGCCCGGGGACCAAACTCATGCTGCAGTGGCAGCTTTATAGTGCTGAGACTTAACTAACCACTTGCACCACCAGGGAGGCCCCAGACTATAGAATATTGCAGAGCCAAAGAGCCAACCCTCAGACACTGAAGAAATTACCTGTAAAAATAGTCTTTAAAGATGAAGGAAAGCAAGTGCTGCAGAAACATGTACACATATAAAATCCTTTCATTCCCCTAGTTTTCTTGGTGCCCCCACTATGAGGGTGTCCGGATACATACAGACATATCTCTGCCTTTCAAGGAACCAAGCTCTTCTATGGAGCCCAGGAGCCCACTGTCCTGAGTGTGAGTAGAAGTTTTTGGAACATCTCTAGCAACGAGTGTATTCCCCATAGAAAAACCCTTCTTGTACCTGCTGTGCCTAGCATGGCATTTGACACATAAACAGATCTTAAAATGAGTGAGTCAGTAGTAGAGTTACCTTCTGGATGTAAGGACCTGTAAATTACTATGTAAAACTTTAGGTACATTAGGAGTTAAAATAAACCTTTGGACAGAAGAAAGTAAATATGAATGTAAGCTGAGTAATGTACCCCAAGGAGTCCACATCCCAATTCCCAGATTGGTGAATATGTCACCTTACATGGCAAAGGGGACTTTGCAACTATGATTAAATTAAGGGTTTTGCAATACAGAGATCATCATGGATAATCCAGGTGGTTCCAGTGGAACTACCAGGGTCCTTATAAGTGAAAGATGGGGCAGGAGGGTCAGAGAAGGAGAGGTGACAAAAGAAATGATGTGACTGCTGGCCATAAGCCAAGGAATGCAAGAAGACTCTGGAAAGTGGAAAAGACAAGGAAACTGATTCTCCCCTAAAACCTCCAGAAAGAAGGCATCTGTGTCCACACCTTAATATTAAACCCTGGAGACCCATTTCAGATGTCTGATCTCTATAATGACAGGAGAATAAATTTGTGTTGTGTTTAGACACCAAATTTGTGACTTAGAGCAGCAATAGAAAGCTATCACTTTTTCCTATCTATCACTTTTTTCCCTTTAGGGAAAAATATCTTCTGAATTCCAAATATTCAATCAAGAAATAAGCTTTATAAACATGGCCCATTTACATATTAGAGTCTACCATATTTACCTTCTTGCTCCATGTTGCTATCTCCAGAGCCGTAGGGAATCTCAGTTTCATCTATAAAAAGAGATCTTGCTCTTTCTGCCTTGAAAAACCATTGTTAATGTCAAAAAATTATTTTAAGAGTATGTATTCTAGAATTGTTAAATGCTTTAAATGTGATAATAGGTTCGTGAATAACCTGTTTCCCTTCAACTGGATATGACACTAAGCAAGAAATATGAATGATGCTTCTTAATGAGAGAGATCAGATTGACATGGCAGCAGAGGAGAGTGATGGCATCTAGTACATTCCGGAGTGGCTTTGCTGAAAGTAAACATGGATGCATTGGATTCATTTCCTCCCAAGGAAGAACTGGGACCAAACCTGCAGCTGCTCCCTGAGCTCCTGCCATTTCCACCTTGTACTTTGGAAATAAGAGACAGACACGTGCAGAGTTTATAAAAGCCAAAGAAAGGAGTGGTGGTTCTAGTCAGGGAAGATGAGGCTCTCCTAAGAAAAAACATTTCCAGAGTTCCAGAGACCAGAAGGCAATGAGCACAAGGCCACAGAATTTAAAAGGAAACACGAGAAACTCTGAAAAACCTGGGATTTAGACAAGAAAATGAAATGATCCTGATTGAGGATGAAAAGGAGGACGAGGTTTCTAAAGAAAGCAGCCATCAGGACTGTCTGTTCCGCAAGAGTTCTGAGCTGAGACCAGAAGTGTGCGTTAGGAAATAGAGAAAGACAAATATAAAAGAGCCTGCCAAGGAAACGAATGGCCAGCAGAAGCTTAACTGTGCGGAAAATGCTAACAGCAACAAGCGGGACCTTGTCAGTTCTCAGACCTGCCTGGGCTGGAGGCAAGACAGCATGGCAAGCTGGTGGCCAAGGAAGCCTTGTGCTCAGCTGTTCTCGAGCGGGGGCACCCCCAGCACAGATGGCGACTGCTCTGGAGACCAGATAGAACAGCGTGGTGTAGTCAAGAGAGAGGAAAAGAACACCCGGCGCCTCGAGGAGGTTCAAGGCTAGGCCTATGTGCTTACATCCGCAGGTGCAGGGTAACCTTGGGGGAGCCCTTTGAACCCTTCACTTTAATAACCACTAGCAGGGTCCTTGAGAAATCCATGAGCCAGGCCAAGAGTCTAGCAAGGGCCAGTGTTACCCAGATTTTCCAAGAGCAGATAACAAGGAATGCGAGCAGCAGTGTTCAGGGAGGTGCCCTGTCAGTCCGGAGCCAGACACAGAGTGGCTTATTAAACATGTGGTTTGTGAACTCAGAGGGAACAAGAAGGAAGGGAAGATGGAGAGTCAGCAGAGGGGGATTTGTACCCTCAGTTCCTGCTACCCTCATTTCCTTTGACTTTTGAGACAAACCAGTAGGTCAGAGCATTGTCTTGGATAGACACTCATAAAATGTCAGCACTGGATGCAACTTTAATGTAACTTATTTCCCCCATTTTACAGGAGACTGGAATCCTAAACAGTTAAGGAGACTCCCTGAGCAGTATGCAGACTTGAGCTCCTCCCACACCTCAGCCTTCCTCTGGGAGTCCCCCTGAAAATGTACTTCAGTAAGACATCTAGTAAAGGCCACAGTTACTGGCTGGATCCTTTTAGAATGACATGTTTTTTAATTGCTGGAACAGCCAAAATCCAAAGCCTTAATTTGTTACCTGCACATCAGAGGTCTGCGTAATAGTCTGCCTCCAGTGCCTTATGAGTCACATATGGAAACAGAACACCCAGTTCAAAATGACACAAAAATGAAAGGGAGACCTAGAACACTGGGTGAGAACATCCAAATTTTCTCAATATGGAGGATTACAGAATTTTCACAAACATGCAATGAGGAAGACCTTACTCAATGGCAGCTCCTGTGAAAAAAGCGTCAGAATTTCACTGTAAGCAAAATGTGAACTATAAGAGTAGTGAGAGAACCAAGAAAGTTAACACAGCTTCATGTGAGTGGTAGACAGAAAATGCCCCCCCAAAGATGTCCATGTCATGTGTGGACTGCTTGAAATGTGTCATATTTGTCATCTCAGGCTTAGCAAAAGGGACTTTGTAGATGTGATTAAATTAACGGTCTTGAAATGGGAGAGAATAACGTGGATAATCCCAGTGTCCCAGTAGAATCACAAGGATCCTGTAAATGAAAGAGGTGAGCAGGAGGGTCAGTGTACAAGGAGGAGATGAGCCAACAGAAGCAGAGGTATGAGTGATGCAGGAAAAAAGCCAAGCAGAGTCTCGGGAAGCTGGAAAAAGCAGGGAAATGGATTCTCCTGTAAAGCCTCCGAAAGAAACACAGCTTTAACAGCCCTGGATAGACTTCGGACATACACAACTGTAGGAGAATAAATTTGTGTTGTTGTTTTTTTAAAGATTTACTTATTTAAGCATACAAGCTGGGGTGTAGGCCAGAGGTGTGGAGTGGTGAGAGGATTCACCAGAGACAGCGGGGAGCAGAACAGGCAAATCGACTGAAATACACTGCTGAGGGGAGCAGCGGGCGAGGCAGGAGAGGTCTGCTGCGCCATGTGGGAATCTCCCTGGCCGGGGATCAAACTCTTGCTGCAGTGGCTCTGGATAGCTTCATAGTGCTGAGACTTAACCTGTTGCGCCACCAGGGAGGCCCCCTAAATTTGTGTTGTTTTAAGGCACTGCCTCTGTGGCAATTGTCACAGAGGCAACAGGAAACTAACACAGGCTGCATCAGTAGTAGTTCAAGTGTCCAGCTAAGTGCATGTCGTGCAGTACACTCATGAGTTCACATCTTAAATATTAGGTTCAGTTCTGGTTTGGGTTTTAGAAAGTTTGTTAACAGAGTCAAGTACACACCCAACTTGAAGGATCTTGAAATTGTAATAAATGAGAAGAAGCTGAAAAGATTGGGTATTTCCTGAAATAATATTAAAATATAACAGTCATCTTCTAATGTTTGAGAGATTGACATGCCAAAGAAAGAACAAGGTCATGTTAACCCACCCCAGAGGACAGAATTAGAATAATGGGAAATTTAGGACTTTCACAAGACTCAGAGCTGCCAACAAAATAAATACAGTATTTCTGGCCTCCCCAGTGGCGCAGCGGTTGGGTGCTGCGCTGTGGAGCTGTTGGCCGCGGGCGATGCTGGTTCGAAACCCAGCCGGGGAGAATTCCACATGGTGCGGCAGACCTCTCCTGCCTCGCCCGCTGCTCTCCTCAGCAGTGTATCTCTGATCTGCCTGTTCTGCTCCCCACTCTGTCTCTGGTGAACCCTCTCGCCGCCCCGCGCCTCTGACCTGTACCCCAGCTTGTATACATAAATAAAAAAAAAAATTCTTTAAAATAAATACAGTATTCTGTGCATTGTTAGGTAGTAAACTTCCTGTCGCTGCAAGCATTTGGTCAGAGGCTGGACGTCCAGGTCACTAATACTGGAAAAGACATCCACAGAGTTGAGGTTGGTCAAGAAGACTGCTGCCAAGCATCTTTACACTAAGATTTGATGACTTGAGAAAGTCATTGGATAACTTGAGAAAGACAAGTCAGATTTTCACTGAAACCCAGATCCTTCCTTATGCTAAAATTTATACTTAAATCTCACAGGAAAATAAAAAGCAGTAGCAGAAGTTCTAGCTTCTGTTCCTTGTGTAACTCTCAGTGCTGTTTTTAGATTTCCTTAGAGCTGTCATCTTGATGAGTGAGCAGAGTACTGAGGTCAGTGTCTCATAATTGGCATACCTTAAAGACGGCAAGGCCTCCGTAGTGGGGTCCCAGGTAGACCGGAAGGTACCCACAGTCTAGTCTCCCTACTCCCAACCTCAGACTGAGGGCTGGAGGGCTCCCTTCTTCCCTGTCTTAAGTTGACTACACCTGAGCTTAGTTCTCAACTCCCCTCAACCAAGCAGTGTCCCCTATAAGTCAGGAGGTTAAGTGGTAGCAGTATGTGAAAGGATGACCAGGAATGGGCTCCTCTCCTTGGGAAGCAAGACTCTGCAGTTGCCAGGAGAGGACAGAGTAAGGCGGAACCGCTTCTGCTGATGAGTGTGTGGCCCATCGCTTCTTCCACCTGCCCAAGTTCCTCAGTATGGAAAGTGGCTGACCCAGATAGAAACGCACTGGTATTCTCTCAGGGAACCACAGCATTTCCTCTGGGTTCCTTGAATAATGCTGCTGCTGTTGCCACTTAATTTGCAAGAGAAAGAGCAAGTAAACACACCTCCTGTGGCCCTTCTACTGTGGTCATGCTCCATCCCTCCCAGATGGCCCCTCACAGGCTCAGGCCGGCAGCACTTAAGACTGTGACTCTCTTGCCGGCACCAAGCCACCAGGCACTTCCTCCAGCTCCAGCCCATGCATGAAAGGCAAAAATGCCCGTGCCAGTTGATTAAAAATGTTCTCGGTCAACGTGTCTGGACAAGAACCCACTTACCTCACACCCAGAGATGATTGTGGCCATAGCTACGTTTAGACATAATATTGACCTTTGTGATAACATTGTTCCTCAATTGCTGACTCCTTCTCATCCTCCTTTGTCCTCCCATTCAGTGTGTGTGTGTGTGTGTGTGTGTGTGTGTGTGTGTGTGTGTGTGTGCATGTGTGTGTTTTAGTAGTTATGTGCTAGATTTCTACTTTAATAGATTTTTTTTTTAAGGCCAGAAAAAAAGAAGGGCCTCCCTGGTGGCGCAAGGGGTTAAGTCTCAGCACTGTGAGTCTGTCAGCAGCCACTGCAGCACCAGTTCGATCCCCAGCCACATGGTACAGCAGACCTCTTCTGCCTCGCCCGCTGCTCCCCTCAGCAGTGTATCTCAGTAGATCTGCCTGTTCTGCTCCCCACTCTGTCTCTGGTGAATCCTCTCACCCCACCCCCCTGCCACACACACACCTCTGGCCTACACCCCCAGCTCTTGTATACATAAATATTTAAGAAAATAAACTCTACCTAAAGATAGGGTGATTGCACTTTGAGAAAAGGGCTAGTTTTCTTCCATGCACCATGCTTGTAGGAGTTTAGACCTAATGTTTGGTGTGAACCTAATCCCCTAAATTATAAACAGTGTTGTAAACCAATGCTGCCTCATAAGAGATAAAAAAAAGTAAAAAGCAAACGTGGCAAAATAAAGACCTAACCATGGCAGCACCAACAGCTGGCTGAGGGCAGTGCGTGAGCATCCCCCCCAAATCTCAGATCACCAAGTTCAGTAAAATCAGCTGTGCGCCCTATAGGTGTCCACCACTATCCATAGCCCCACTTCTACCAGTGCACTCCCCTACTTCCTCCTGTGAGAAGGGACGTAGGCTTCTGGGAAGCACAGCTGTCCCCCCATCACCCCAGTGAATATATATGTTCCATGCAAAAGGACAGAAAGTGGATTCTCACCATGCAACCAAACTGTAAATACCCAGAGGCACTTAGCTACAAGAGAAGAAAGGTCTCTGGTAATAATGATTCCTGATTTACTGGGCAACTATGGGGGTTATAATTCATATAAAGCACTTAGAAAAGGACCTACCTGGCGCTAATACCTTTAGCTCCTTCTATTATCAATGAATGAATGAATGAAAATTTTGTCTGTACAAACATGTTGTTAAACATTTACACCCAGGTTTGACTATTGAAGTAATAGTAGTAAAAAGATTGTGTTTTATATGTGAACATTTACAGTCTTTTATATTTGTATTTTGCATTAGCAAATCTTTTTTTTTTTTCCAGGACTACACTTTGTTATATGAAGAAGCAAAATATTTTCAGCTTCAGCCTATGTTGTTGGAGATGGAAAGATGGAAGCAGGACAGAGAAACTGGTCGCTTTTCGAGGCCCTGTGAGTGCCTAGTGGTGCGTGTTGCCCCAGACCTTGGAGAAAGGATCACACTCAGCGGTGACAAATCCTTGATAGAAGAAGTGTTTCCAGAGATCGGGGACGTGATGTGTAATTCTGTCAATGCAGGCTGGAATCACGACTCAACGCACGTCATCAGGTTTCCACTGAATGGCTACTGTCACCTCAATTCAGTCCAGGTATAGCGGTGTCATACACTGTGGCATCAAATGTCACTTAATGCTGTTACTTGACCTTGCTTCACGTAATACGTTTCCTCCAAAGAGCTGAGAAACTCTCAGATGGCAACACTTCTGTTGGGTATGTCATGTGCTCACCCCTCTACAGCATTCATTCAGTCATTCCACAGGTATCTATTGAATACCTACAAGGAACCAGCTGCAGGTATGAACACTGAAGATATAGAAGAGAAAAAGATAAACAACAGCTATGTTTTCCTGGCACTTACATCACAGGAATGGAGTAGGGTACAGAGGGAGCCCAGTAACCAGCATAAATACTTGTCAGGTTCAGAGAAGAAAAATCCGGGATAGAGTATTCCAGGCAGAAGGACCTTCAAGTTCTGAAGACCCCAAGATAGGATTGGGTAGCTTGGCATATTGAGAAATATTAGAAAAGCCAGTGTGATCTGAAGACAGTGAATGACGGTAGGGAATGCTAAGAATCCCTGACCAGAGACAGCGCATGGATTATCTTACAGAGAGTATGGGATATTTTGCTTTCGCTCTTTTTTTAAATTGTATTAAATTTTTTTGAGATAACGTTGGTTTACAACACTGTATTAGTTCAGGGATACAGGTTCATACATCTTGTTTTGTTTTCTTTTGGAGTTGCCTATCCATTTATTTACCTTGTGTGAGTGAATTGGAAAGGCACTGTAGGATTTTGAATAAAGAAGTGACATGATCTAACTCATATTTGAAAAGGAATCCTTCAGCAACAGGTGGAAAACCCTGGAAACAAGGAGACAGAAAACTACGGTCCAGGCAGTAGCTGAGAAGTGTTCAGTTCTGAATACTTTGAATGTAGAGCTAAGAAAGTTTTGTGATGATGGCTCTGGGTTGTAACATGGAAGCCAAGTATGTCTAAGATTTTTCACAGAGAACTCATGAATGGAATTCCCATTTTCTGAGATGAAGAAGTCTGGGACAAGGAAATTTGAGGGAGGAATTCAGAAGTTTGGTTTACACAATATGAGGTGGCATTGATGCTTAGCCCTTAATACTTTGGCTGCTTTTATTATCAATGAATGGATGGATGGATGGATGGATGAAAGTTGAGTCTGTGCCTTAGACGCTGTGGGTGTCAGCTAATGTGCGCCTGCCCCAAGCTGAGGCTGTACATACATTGTCTTCCAACAACCCTAGCAGCTAAGCACTATTGATCCCCGTCTTGCTGATGAGACAACGGAAGCACACTTGAGTCTTGAATCCAGGTCTATGAACTTAAAATAATTTAGAATCAATAGAGTGGAGATTTGGGAAGTTACTCTCCTCCCTCCCCCACCACTCCCCATTTTCTTTGGAAAGGGCCCTTGACTTTCCAATGAGCCAACCAAACTTCTCCCAAAGCTCAACAACAAAGCACTCATTTTACTCATTTTGCCTCTGAGGATTTTTCCACAACTATTTATAATTTTTTTATATTGTGAACACAAGTCTGAGAACAGAACAGCAGGAAACTCCAATAGAAACTGAGCCCTGCTAGAGGAAGGCGCACACTCAGGCGTGGGGGGGGGGGGGTTGGGGGCTGACAGTCTGTACAGGTGTGGAGGGGCACCTCAGCCCTCTGCAGTTCCCCAGCAGGACTTCAGGTATTTATAAAACCCTCCAGAGCGCTGAAAGCCTTTCCCCTCCCCCACACCCTGCCCCTGGCTGCTGTCTAGAGAGGAGGAAAAGAGCTGTTCAGAATCAAGACCACATTTCGTCACTTCTCACACACAAAACCTCAGCTCACCCCTTATGTCACTGAATAACTTATAAATTCATATCCCAGACCTTTGAGTCTGATCAGGAAATTTTCATCTGGATTAATGTCATCATTTATGACAAAGTCATCACCCCCTCTTGCTTCCTGCTCTACCAACCAAGAGATAGGCACCATCCTCTGGCACTGAGAGACTTTGGACTAAAGTATATGAGACCTGATACCCCACTGAATGGTGTTAATACTCTTAAATCATCACTAACTTTTCTATTAACGATTTGATGTTAAAAAGTGACCAAGAAGCATTACACTGGAATAAGCTTTGATCACATCCAAGGTAACATTGGATCATATTGAATCATTATCATACTATGCAATTCAGCACTCTCAGTGAGGAAACTTAGGGATTTCCTTATGTTAGCAATTTAGCAACCTTAAGAAGGCTTAAAGAAAATATCAGAGTTCTTTATTATTCCTTACACTCCTTATTGCTCACATTTTTTCTACCTCTGTAGTTCCTCTCCTAATCACTGTAAGAAAGCTTTCCAGTGCGGTGACTTGGCCAAGCAATTGTTTTTTTTTTCCTTGCTGACAGGCTACATTCCTGTCTATGCTGGAGAGTTCTTAGAGTGAACTGTTCATCCTTTTAATCACTTGCCATCACAGTGCATCTTGATTTTGACGTTAGGATTGTTTTATTCATTCTGTCTTTCACTGCCCAGCTTGCATATGCATTGTGATTTATACCCAGAAATAGAGCACTCCATGGCTCTATTTTTGTACATTTTTTATCACATAAAGACTTTTTTTTTTAATTTGCCAATATTTGAAGTGTTAATTTTTAGAAAGCTTACCTTTTTGCTTTCAATCTCATCTAGTAAGCCCTTTTGCAAGATAGCAGATTATATTGCATATAAAAGTAGGTGGCAAAAAATAATTGTTTTTTTAACAGTAAGAATTCACTTTATGTTGACTACATTTTTGAAAGTTATTTAGTAACATTTACTTCATTCCAAAAATAAATTAGAGCCAGGATTTTTTTTAAGTTCTGATTAAGTCATCTTGTCTTCAGAGTGGCATCAAAATAATATAATTATATTCAGAATTCTGGCAGAGAACATTTGCAAGTTTAGTATTTGTGGGATCCCTAAAGAAACAAAGCTGTAAACCAGTTTCCTATATTTTTGCCTATCCTAGAGTTGTAAAAACTGTTTCCTAGTAAGGCATCTAGTGACAAACCCAGGGATCTTTCTGGCATTAGGTATTTGATTTCAAAGTTCAAGAATATATAATATGAGCTATGAGAAGTTCAGAATACCTTTATTTGGGATATTTTCTAATATATAACCATTGTATTTCTTCCTGCCTCCCTGAATACACACAAAGCAATAAACCTACTTCAAATCCACAAACTGAGAAATCTATAGATAAGCCTCAAATGTCTTCAGTAGTCTATCTGTTCTACTATTGAAATATCAGTCTTTCAAGCTGAAATATATTAATCCCTTTCGGAAAACTTAAACATTGGCAGAGCTGAGAGTGGGTGAGTTGAGGAATGAATCACTGAAGGAATAAATTCAGATAAAATCACTGTTTCCTTTATCATCTCACAGAATGTATTTTAATGGTAAATGTACTTTGAAATGTGAACCCTCTCTTTGCACACTGCATGAAATGGGATTTGAGGCCAAACAGATCTGAATTGGAAATCCAGTTCCATCACTTACCAGCAGTGATTGCACATCTATAAAATGGGCTAACACCATCCCTTATGGTGTGTAAATTGTAACGTAAATGAACTGGCAGATGGAAAGTAAGCAAATAAAGGTACATTTTAGGTATCAGAAATGTTTGCTCCCTTTTCCTGCCGTTTAATCCAGCATCTTCTTTTAGAATCAGAAACAAGTGTTTTTAGGGGTTGGGTAAAACTGACCAAAGATTCACGTTATCTCAAATTTTGGGATATTTCTTTGGGCTGTCTACATGGCCAAAGGACCCAGGTCGCTCCTAACAGGATGCTTATCTTGGCCCCTCACAGGTCCTCGAGAGGTTGCAGCAAAGAGGATTTGAAATCGTGGGCTCCTGTGGGGGAGGAGTGGATTCGTCTCAATTCAGTGAATACGTGCTGCGGCGGGAACTGAGGCGGACGCCCCGCGTACCCTCAGTCATCCGGATAAAGCAAGAGCCTCTGGACTAAACGGACATGTTTCTTATGCAAACAGGAAAAAAATATAAACAAAAAAGGGACATTTATGTGCAGTTGGGACAGCAAACCAAGTCCTGGACCTAAAATTGAATAAAAGACACATTTATATCCAATAGAGACCACACCTGTATTCATATGGGAACAATTGGAATAGTGATATCCTCAAGGTGTAAAAAATATATAAATATATATATATATATGTCAAAAGGTAGGAAATGCAAAAAAAGGAAAAAAAAAAAGTGGTAGCTACAGTTGGTGCTGTGATGGCCGTGAAGTGTCCTGGGTCTCTCAAGGCCTCTGACCAATAAGCCATGAGCAGTGAGGACGCATCTCCTTACAGTTTCCATTGCCAACAGCCATCCATTGTTTCTTTTTTTCTTTGTATTTCTTTTTCCTTTTTTTTTTTTTTTTTTAAACCACATTGGAGTTTCTTTGCATTTGGAGGTTTCTTGTCTCTTTAGGCGGGACCTGGCAAGACTTCAGAAAAACTCCTGGGAGCACATTGCATTCAAAAGACGTTAGACATGAAATTTTAAATGTAGTTTGTACAAAAGTCACTGTTTTTTGTCCGCCTCACAGATGTGAACATGACTTTGTTTTTAAACTGATCAGTTTTGCAAAGGGGCCAGAATTATTACTTGTTAGAATTGCTCCAGTTTGAGTCTGCTGCTTTCCTACAATTTTTCAAATTTTATAATGTATTAAATACAATAAACTCTGTTTAAAAAATAAGTTCTGTGTGAAACACACGTGTTGGAACAAGGTTGAATTAAAATGAAATTTTTCTTTTTTTATAATTTTGTGTTCTGTGTCCAAAAAAAGTATAAAAGACAGAGCTGGTTGTAAGGTCCAAACCCTCTTAAAGATATGTCACCTATTCTAAATCATTTTCTCATTCCTCAGGTTTGTTGTGTATGTTTTGTTTATAAGTTTCACTTATCTGTTGCTACAGAGCAAACCACATCAAAAAGTAGTGGCTTAAAAGAAGTCTTTATTCTCTCCAGTGATTGTGGGATTCTCCTGTGTATAGCAGCCTTGGCTGGGTTCCTTCTACCACTGGTCTTGTGTGACATCATCTGGGGCCCAAGGGGCTGATACATCCAAGATGGCTCCCTACCTGGCTGCCAATTGATACTGACTTTTGGCCTACTGAGGTGCCTTGGGCCACACCCAGCATGACACCTGGGTTGTAAGAGGGTGCCTACTAAGTGCAAGGGTTCCAAGAGATAGGAAGCAGAAGCCACAGTCCTTTCAAAGGCCAACCCTGGACCTGCTCAGTGCACTTCAATCTCTTGGTTCAACACTCATGTAGCTAGCCCATTTGAAGCGGAGGTGAAGTAAAATCCACCTCCCAGTAGGGAGTGACAAAGAATTTGTGGTCAACTTGAAATTTTATTAATAACTGTCCTCCACCTGCCTCACCCACCCCCCAAAAAAATCTACAATAGGGCATTATGGTTTTAAAAGAAGTAGATATAATGTCACAGCCAGAATGATCCCTTTCTTATTATCTGGAAAGATAAGAAACCTGAGATTTCAATACCATTTTGGAATTAGACCCTCCGCTTTTCTAGGGTATTAGTGATTCTGGAGGCTCCACTGTCAGCCTTGCAATCCCCTTTTTCCATTTCTTCATTCCACTCAAAATAAACCTGGCATGATGGTAAGACTGACAGGTAAACGCTAATGTGTTTCTGCAGCAGAGATGTTCCTGTGGTGATGGGGCTATTTCCATCCTGAACTTTTTTTTTTTTTTTTGAAATTAAAAAGCCTATGCCTGAGGACACTAGTAATGAAAATATCTCTGACTTCAGAAACTAAAAGTAAGCTGTTAATGGCTCCTATCACCCCCTGAAACACAGAGGTGGCCCCAACATCAAATTACTCTGATGACTGCCAGCCAGAATTCCACATGATTGCTTAATTTCCCCATATTTGAGACTAAATACACCACTGCCTCAGAAGGAGACAACCAGGGACATTCCCATGCTACTTTGGCAGCCACATCCTGCTCAGAGTATAGTTGCTATATGATTTTATTAGTAGTCCATTCCCATTATGCATAATTCCCCAAAATCAATACAGCAAAGTCCCCTATTTTGGGACATTTTGCTGGTTATTGGCATCAGTTAACCTTTATGTAGCACTCTCTACTTGCAGTTAGTATTGTCTAACCAAACATTCAATGCATTTGTGTACATTAGCTATTAGCATTCACTATAGTCTTTCAAAATTCTTAGGTTCATTTATACAACTACAACCCGACTACACAGCCTTTCTATTGGAACCAATTCAACTCAACTGCACTGTGTAATTTTCACATTTTTAGGCCTTATAACACAGATTCCCAGATCCAAAAGTACTTCAGGAAAAAGCTGGTCAATCAAAATATAATTGAGTCATGATGTTAATTTTCCTTTTTTGTTATCAAGATATAGTTCATAGTCAAACTTCACTGTTGTCCCAATAAGGATCTTTATAGTTGTGTTTATTTTCCCCCTATAAGATCTGATCAAGGCTGATACACTGCATTTATTAATTAACCACCTCTTTTTTTGTTCTTCCATGACACTGACTTACTTGAAGAATCTAGGTCAGTGGTTTGTGGTTTATTGCACAATCTGGATTTGTCATGTTCACCCCCATTAGTAGAGTCAGGTTTATGTTTTTTGGCTAGAATTCCACATAGGTGATGTTATGTTCTCATTGCATCACGTCACAGGGACCTATTTGGCCCATATGAGAGATGGTAATTTTGACCACTTGGTTGGAGTGATATCCACCAAATTTCTAAAATGAAAAGTAACTTTCTCCCTTTATCAATACTAAGTAATCTATGGGATGAAATTGCAAGACTATAAATGTTCTGTTCTTCAACACATTTGTCCAGTTTTTAACATTTGTCAGTAAACTTTTCCTAAATCAATCATTTCCACGGTGGTTATAAAAGTATAATTTTGCCTGAACAAAAAAAACATATATATATACACTGAAAAATTGTTCAATGGTTTGAACCATTGGTATTTGAAATAGCTTTTTCTTTTTTCTTTTTTCTTTTTTTTTTTTTTGCAGAATACATTTCTTTTGTCTAGGACCCACCAATTGTTTTCTTTGACCTGTTTCCTAACAAGTATTTTAGCAAAATAGAGTGAAGCAAGACAGTTCCAAACTGGTTTCTAAATATTGAGTTTCTACATAGTAAGAATAGCCATGCACTAAATGTTTGCTCTGCTCCCGGCATATAAACTACATCTAACTTAAATCCTTATGACCACCCTAGAAGTTCTATTAGCCCCATTTCTCAGTTAAAGAAATGAAGATTTTAATATATCAAGTAAGTCATATGGTAAGGCTAATGTTCGATCAAGTTTTTTTAGAGTCCTAAAACTATTTGAGAAAAAGTAAGTTTTCATATTGTAGTAGAGTGAAAAAGAAAGTCGATAACAAATGCCATTTTCTCCTTAGAATGGAAATGTAATCTTGTATTTAAATATTCCACTTACAATATGTTGGGTACTTGGCTTTGGGGATACCATGATGGCCAAGACATGCTTCCTGCCATGGGGTGCTGTGGGGCGGCTGAAGACCTGCATGACAACAGATAGAATTAGGGCATGGGAGAGCTAACTCCAGCACAAGGCATAATGGATATATGTAATTTCATATTTATAAACCAAGAAGTATAAAAATGCCAAAAAAATAAGGGATCACATCTAGTTGGGAACATTAAGAAAAGGATCATAGGGGAAGTGACACTTGAAATATGGGCAGGTTTTTTTGCAAAGTGGTATAGAAGGAGGGCAAATGCTCCAAGCCGGAGAAGTGTAAGGGTCAGAGAATGGTGTAGGATGCAGCTGGGTTGATTGGGAGAGTGAAACGTGATTGAAAAAAGGTGGAGTTGACCAGGCGTGGGAATTGATCTTTGAGTCCCAGGCTGGGGGGTTGACTTCATTTAGAAACTATTGGAGAATCCAGGAAGGTGGGCTTTGTGGATAGTCATATAGCGTGTGCAGACCTGATTGGCTAGGAACAGTCTCTCGGTGAGACGAGTAGAATTTCTGGTTCAGATGTTCATGGCTTACTAAGTGCTGACAACCCAAAAATGTATGTGAAATTAAGGCATCACCTTGGGTGTAGGGGTAACAAACCCAGATGCCAACAAGGGTTGGGTGAGTTGCATAAGTTAGGAGACAGACAAACAGCATGTGTGACCAATTCGAAGGGGCAGCCCCTATTCAACTCCTATAGGAGAACAAGGGTGCTGTGTACCCTTCTCATTTTTCTAGAAAATCTGGAAATCTAGATTTTTGTGTGAAATTTCCAGATATGTAAGGATTGGAATTAATTCACTTTTTCAAATGTACAGACCAAACAAGACATCTGCAGAGTTTGTTACTCTGAGAGTTATGAAATAATAGATGTTTTAGGCATTATAGAAAAATTTCATTTGGGTGGAATGGCATGTGATGACACAGAATTAAATTCTCTTAGTACATAAATTTTACAAAAAATGAGAATTGAGGCAAGTTTTCAGACATGAGCTCATTTGAATGTAAAAATTTACATCCTGGTATATTACTGACAATAACCATGAGACACCTTCCTTAAACGTTTACCATGTGACAGGTACTCTGCTAAGACCTTCACAGATATTCCTTCCTTCAGTGCTCTTAGATGCCCTGTGAAATTGTCATTCATTATTATCCCAGTTTTACAGATGAAAACATTGGTATGTCAAAATGTTGCTAAAGTCCAAAAGAAATTTGGAACAACACACAATACACTACATACACACACACACACACACACACACACACACACACCCATATTTGATTAATACCTTGGACTCAACTCCTCCCGGTCTCCTGCTCTATGCAGACTGGTTGACTCTGTCATTGGCTACTTCAGCATGCTTCATTATACAACACTAGACAAAAACATCACTTAGTCACTTACTGGTTATAGAGCAATGGAGCGCCAGCAAGGCACGGAGCAGGTTCTCTATTGTCTGGGCAGACGGGTAAAGGAGGAGTCCTGGAGCCCTTGGTGGCTTTTTCAGGCTTTTAATTATCTTTCTGCACCATTTGTAGAGAGGCACCCAGGGGCAGGGCAGGCAGGGGGTCTGGGGGCCAGAAGGCTGGCAGGCCTCCTGGTCCCTGGGGAATCCTTAGTTCTCTCTGGTGTTCTGGACTCTCTGGTGTTCTCTCGTGGTCCCTCTGCTACACCCCACCGCACGGTCTTCTGCCACCATGTTCTGTTCTCTGCTCCACCCCGGCCTTATATGCTGAGCCTCCAAGCCCAGGTGCACCCTCTCATGCACACCCACCCCCTACCCCAGGTGCCCGCCATCAGGCATGCCTGTAGGACTGCAGGGGGTCTACCATTGATGGGAGGGCAGAAAAACCTGATAACCTCGTTTACCCTACAAGTAGGAATTACTAAGCACTAAGAAAATATGTTGTCTCTAACTTTCTAACTGTTATGTCAGGTTTCCCCAAACTTGCCTATTCTAAAGACACACAAAAGACACTTGTTAAAGTTATAGGTTCTGGTCCACCTGCACCCTCTCCATTCCGACTCCCCTGAATCTCAGTCTCTAAGTGAAGAGCCTGGGAATCTATTTTAACAATGCTCACCACAGATAACTCTTCCATCAGGCAGATTTGGAAAGTATTGGGTTACATCATTATATCCTTCAATCTTGGATGAAGAAAATATTATCGGGATACTTTTGTAAATTGCTTTTTTTTTTAACTCATTAATTATACAATAGATGACTTCTTTTGAAAGCAAACTGAATACTTCAAGTGGAGTTAGTGGGAGAGGGAAATACTTAACTGAAATTTAGCCTAAAGATCTTCATCCTTTCCTAATTAGGTAGAGAAGTCCCCTATCCTGTAGAAAGAGCTCACTAGCTACAGAATTCTTCCATCTCCTCTTAAAAAGTTGTCAGAGATTTGAATGAATAGAAATCTTACAGCACAGGAAATAATTACGCAGCATCTGCCACCTCTAACTACAGCTTATTACAGGTGTGCAGGCACGTACCTCTTCCCATATACTTTAATTTGTCTGAATGTCTTTGAAATTTAAATGATGATTTCACATCTTCAGAATTTGAAGAGATAAATATACACTCCTAACCATTTACCACAAACTCCTTTTCATATCATTTGCTATATTTTAGGGCTCAAAGTGACTATTTCACCTGACTCAGTGCTCCTGTGTGTGCATGCGCTCTCTCTCTCACACTCTCTTTCTCCCCATCACTCTCTATGTGAAACACAATGTTTCATCACCTCCTCAGTCTATCAGATTGTGCTGGTCAGAATAAGGAACTGACAGAACAGGCAATAAATTATGCTGTTGACTAACAACTGAAAACACCAGAGAAACCCTGGCTCTGCATTCCACCCAAACTCTGGAACTGGACTCAGAAAGCCTTTCCTGGAAGCTGAAGAACAAATTCTTATCACAGAAACATCATATTAGTTATAAAGAAACAAAATTGATAGGGACCATTGCTTAGATCCAGTCTGAGGAGACCTTAAATAAATGTCTAATAGCCTACAACTGGAGCGATCTCTCTGATGCAGGCTCTTTTCCTGTTAGTCGTTAAGGGGCAACTGGATTAGTAAGAGGAAAAATAGTGGGAGGTAGAGAACACCTGAAATTTAAATTTTTTCGTCCATTATTGTTCTTTATTTAAAATATTATTTTATTATTTAAAATATTTAAATATTATTTAAAATATTTAAAATATTTATTATTTAAAATATTATTTAAAATATTATTTAAAATATTGGTGTCTTGTCTTCATATTTTCAAATATTTGATCTATGAATACATTTACATACCAGAAAATTCGGAATTTTTTTAAGTGCACAGTCATGAAAATATTCTATAACTCAGTTATAGTTCTCACTTTGCACAGACTAGATATTGATTTGTATGCTCTTTTCCTGACTGCAATTCTAATGTCAAAATCAGAGTTATTTTCTCAAAGTTGGGGTGGGGACTACATGCACACCCCCAACACCCTCCTGCCGATAGTTTCTGCATCAGACCAGTCACTTAGTGTCCTCCACTCCAACTTAACCCTCACCTACTTCTTGGAACTTTGTCCCAACAAAGTCAAGTGAGAGGTCAAAATGATATGTGCACAATCACAAAAAAACCTTTGTATTAATGTTAAAAATATACGAAGGGAATGACCTATCTAAACTAAAACCCTGACAAAACATCAGGACTAAATCTCAGTAACACTTCACAGAACCCATGGAAGAGTCACGTGACAATATAAGGCCACTAGATTACTAATTTCTCAAATTCTTATGCTCTATTTTGGCCAAAGTGTGATCCTTTTTTCTTGTGTGTCTTCTTGACCTACTCTCTCCCTGGATGATCTCATCTATTGATGGCTTCCCTGTCACACGTGCTTCAGCCCCGACCTCTCCCAGAGCTTCAGGCAAGGTAGGCAGCACTGAGGATATAGTAACAGTAACACAGCTCTGCCATTTGACTTTTAGTTAGGCAGGTGTGTAAGAGATGTAATCAGATTTTCTTTCAGTATGTTCTGTCATCAGCAATGACAGATGTAGGAACTGCAAAATGTTTCCATTTAACAATCTAGAGCTGAAACTTACTTGGCTTCTAGACCTTTCTTTTAACCCTTGATTTCTTCTCTTAGTTCAAACCAACCAGGAATCCATTTTCTATATTCCCCACTTCAGTTGGCCACCAAGTGCTCCAGAAAGTTTCTCCTAAACATTTCTCAGTTTAGTCTCTTCCTATCCATCCCTACTAACACTTCCCAATATCATATTATCAATACCTCATATGGATGATTCTGTAAGATTTTAATTAGTTTATTACTAGGAATTGCAAATGTCATTCCTAAAATGTGCCCTCCACATTACAGATCACTCAGTCACACATGGCGCAGCAGACCTCTACTATCTTGCCTACTGCTCCCCTTAGCAGTGTATTTCAATCTATCTGTTCTGCTCCCCAATCTATCTGTTCTGTCTCTTGTGAATCCTCTCACTCCCTGCACATCTGGCCTTCACCCCAGTTCTTGTATGCATAAATAAATTAAAAATAAAATATCACTTTTTTTGGTAAATTATGACTTTCGATATTAAAATTACTTTTAAAAATGGAGTCATACTCTTCTATCAAACTGAGAGTTTGACAGAAAAACAAAAGTATGGCTTGGATTTCAGCATGCTACATCATGGCCATGAGCTTTTGTAAGGCTGCCTCTTCTTTCAAACATCAGGAAGTAACTATAGAGTTAATAAGAGCAATGCAGTAGGGGTGGAGACAAGAAAACTAAACAGTCTGATCTTTCCCTCTGCCTCTCCAGCCTGAATGTGGCTGATAAATGAGTTCATCTACCACACAAAATAGCCTTTGTTTTATTCTGTCGCTTACTGGCTTTTCACTGTGAAGAAAAGAAGAGGTAATAGGGTTTGCCTCAACTTGCCTGTGTACCACTGGAATTTTTTATTTTTAGGTGCAAAACATAGTCAAATTTCTTGAAATTCACCTACATTCAGTATTAGCCACTTATCCCAGTTTTCATTTGAAAATAGTCAAACCTACAGAAAAATCAAAGCAATATTACATATAACACCATAGATCCTTTATTTAAGATTCCTCAGTTGTTAACAATGGCCACCTTTGCTCTCCCCTCTTCTTCCTCTATGTGTATTCTTGGTTAGACCATTTGAAAATAAATTGCAACCATTATGACAATCCTCTATAAGTACTTCAGCCTGAATTTTCCTAAGGAGAAAAAAAGCCCTATCTATATTACTCTCAAAAAATATAACATTGATATGATAAAACCACATTCATACATACATGAGTGAATATTTAAATGTCCCCAATTGTCCCTATAATTTTTTGGAAGTTGTGAGTATCAAAATATCGCCCCCAAAATCAAAGGAGAACATCTTGACCTCTCCATTGGTGTTGCTGGCACAGAACCTGGGAGAAATGTGGACTAACACTGCTCAGTCGATAGACAGCCTTATAAAAAGAAGGAAAAATACAAAAAGGATATTTCTGCATAGCAAGCTAAAGGAAAGCCTGATGTGATCAAAATAGAAGGCATCAAAGCAGAAAAAGGGGTCTCCCTGGTGGTGCAAGGGGCTAAATCTCAGCACTATGAAGCTATCCGCAGCCACTGCAGCACGAGTTCCATCCCCAGCCAGGGAGCTGACCCACATGGTGCAGCAGACCTCTCCTGTCTCACCCATCATCCTGTCTCACTCATACATCAGTGGTGTATTTCAGTAGATCTGCTTTTTCTGCTCCCTACTCTGTCTCTGGTGAATCCTCTCAACCCCCCCACCCCCCACACACACACATACACACCCACATACACACACACACCTCTGGTCTATACCCAAGCTCTAATGTGTGTAAATAAATAAATCTTAAAAAGAAGAAGAAGAAAAAGGCAAGAAAAAGGAGGGAGGAGGTATAGAGAGGGAGGAGAAGAGGGAAAGGCAGGGGGCATTGACTCTGGCACAGTTTTTTCTCTTGTCTATAAAACACTTATCTCCCCTGTACACAACTCACTCTTTTTAAAGAAAAAATTGATACAAGATTTGATTTTAAACTCTTTTTGCATAGTTAACATACTAGTGAATATGTTATTAGACAGCCTTGTCCTGGTGGGCTTTTCAACAGCCACTAACCTTGCCTGATACAAGATGGGGGACTATAAATTGGCACGGAAATTTAAAGCAGGTTCTCATTGGTGCACAGCACAAATTAGCTATATGTGGGGATGGTAGTTTTTCATCTTCAATTGTCTCTGATGCAGACTCACTGTTCTCTGAAGTGAATACCACTCAGTAATTGCAAAAAAAGGAAAAGGTTGCAGCTCTTTTGTAGACATTCTGACTGCTTCTATGCACAATATTTTAATTAAGAAAAAAGGAAAACCAAAGCCAACAAAGAGCTTCAAGGCCTAGCCCACCAATAAGAATTTGTTCCTGAACTGTCCCATGGCTCTCTCCACATGGGCACTTGGCCCTACATCTGACTTTCTAGCTGTCACCCTCCGCCAGTGAAGATGCTGCCGCTGCCTTCCCCAGGCCGTGAAGCGCCCCCATGGTATAAAAAGTTGGACTAGAAGACAGCACCCTGCTAGCTGAAGAAATGTATGTTACCTCCCAGAAGTCATGAAAACTACTCAGTGGGACTTTTCAGCTTCTCAGTTCTTTACAGTAAAATAGAGGAGCCTTACATTTCCCCCCAAATCAAACAGCTTGGTAGGCGACAGAGTTGAGAAGGCTCCCGTGGGAAGCTTGGAATTCTCTATCCGGTTGTTTCTTCTCAAGGCAGCCTTAATTTTCTTCTACTTAAATAAAAAAAAGTAAGTGAAATAAAACTGACTTAGAGAAACTGGCTGTCCTAACTAAAGCAACATTTACAAAAGCATACTTGGTTTTTGTTAACTATTAGCACTATCACGGCACCCCCTGACAAACAGTGCTTGAAATATAAGGAAGAAGAAGGTTGTTCGGTTTCTCACTGGCCGAGCACTGAGTGGGGCTGGCACCATGACAGACCCCAAGGAAGGAGATGACTCCTGCTTTTGAGGGGGATACTCCCAGCAAGTAGAAGTTGGTGGCTTCGTAATATATCAGGAGAACTGATAGATGCCCTGATGGGGGTGTTTTCAAGCTGGGACCTGGAGGAAGGAGCCACCATTTCATTCTGGGGAATCCAGAGAAGGCTCACAGAGATGCGGATAAAGCAGAATTTTAACAGTTTACCCCACCAGGAAGACGAGGGAAGGGGAGCAGAAAGCAGAGCATGTTCCCAGTGGAGACAACAACACAAAGACTTGAACAAACTTGGTGCCGGAGTATTAAGAGCAGTAGGTTCCTGGGGGGCAGGGGCAGGGAAGACCACCAGAGACCCCCTTTGGGAAGTTAGGAAGAGAGCTCTTTAGGCCCTGAGTCCCACAGAGTAACTCAGAATCCCTGGGATGCAGCCCCAGATATCTACTTGCAGGTGATCCTAAGGCAAGGATGGCCCATATAGGATCCAGCCTTAGGCAACAAGGAATCGTTGACATTTTTAAGCAGAAAAGTGATGTAACCAGACTTGTTGTTCAGAAATCTTATTTTGATGGCAGAATAGAGAAGGAAGTGGAAGAGACTGAGACTGAAGAGATAAATCAGGAGATTATTCCAGCTGTCTCATGGAGCTATGATGAACGAAAGCAATTTGGAGGTAAAAGAGGGGGTGAATTCACAAGCCATTTCTAAGGTAGAAACAATAGAACTTGATGAGAAATTAGATGTGGATTGTGAATGGGGGAAAAGAATTGAAAATAATTCCAAAGTTTCTACCTCAGGCTTCCAGGTGGTTCAGAGCCCTTAAGGGAAAGAAGGAATGGAAAGGAAGAAGCTTCCATTTTAGGGCAGATAAAAAGGACTCTCAACAGAGTTTGGTTTGGGACATGTGGCACTACTGGAGGTACCTGTGGGCACCAGATGTCCAGAAATGGAAACAGTCAGATGTGGGCTCAGGGGGAAGCAGCTGAGTTTAAACATGTGACACCAGAGTGGTAACTGACAAGAATTGCCCATGAAGGAGCTCCCTGGTGGTGCAGGGGTTAAGTCTCAGCACTATGAAGCTATCACCAGCCACTGTGGCACTAGTTGGATCCCCAGCCAGGGAGCTGACCCACATGGCACAGCAGACCTTTCCTATCTTACCCACTGCTGCCCTCAGCAGTGTTTTTTAGTAGATCTGCCTGTTCTGCTCCCCACTCTGTCTCTGGGGAGAGAGAACCCCCCACCGCCCCACCCCTATCCATCACATCTCTGTCCTACACTCAGGCTTGTATGCATAAATAAAATAAATCTTTAAAAAAACAAAAACAATTGCCAATGAAGTTCAGGAAAAGTGTGTAGTAGAGTTATTCTCCCCGTGTAGGAAGGCCACTGACACATAAAGCTGGTAAAGACCCTTGAAGGGTGGAGAACGAGAACCACTAAAATGGGGTGGGAAAGTGGGGTGAAAGAGTTTCAAGAGTGAATGAAAGAGTCCAGTGCCTAACAGAGACTGATCAGGGATAGAACTGACATTGGGTGTGGCCTTTGCACGGCCTTTGCTGACCTTCAGGAAAGCATATATGAAGTGCTAGGATCTGAAGAGAAATTGCTGCAGACTAACAAGTGAACCAGAGGCAAGGAAGTTGTGAGAGTAACTGTAGATGAGTATTTTAAGAATTTGTGAAGGAAAAGAGAACCAGGGCAGCAACCAGAAGGAAAGAACGAAGTGAAATAAGCACATTCTTTTTTTTTCAACTTTTTACTTATTAAACTGCCACGCCTTAACATAAACCATTTGATAGAGTCATTACTGCTTACATTCTCTAGACCAAGAATCATTAGAAATATGTTCTACCCCAGCAATTCCTAACAATGGATTTGCAGAGGGTATAGGCTCAGCATGGCGGGCTGCTATTTTTTCAAATTGAGTATTTCAGAACAATCATATCCATCTAAACCATCTCACATTCTTGCAGTACAAAAACATTAATGCCAGGGTTACAAGTGAGCTTACATGATGTTTCTAAGAAAGGATGAAAGTGATAAGAATGAGGTTTAAAATCCACACCCTTTGCATAACCTTGCATCACAGTGTGTTGCTAAGAATAGGGTGTGACCCATTAATCCTCACAACAACTCAATAATAACATAAAGAAGAGCAAAAATGTTTATAATGTTGACCTTATTCCAGGCAATATCCTGAGTGACTCAATATATGAATGGGTCTGATACTCAAAATAATCTAATGAAAAAGATACTATATCCCATTTTACAGAAAAGGAAAGTATGGCTCAGAGAACCTAAGTAACCCACTCAAGGTCTACATAGCTAGTAAGTGGGAGTGAATTCTTTTCTTTTTTTTTAAAGCTCATTTTTTCCTCTTTTTTTCCTGAGGTTTATTTATTTATGCATACAAGTTGGGGTGCAGGTCAGAGGTGTGGGGCGGTGAGAGGGTTCACCAGAGACAGAGTGGGGAGCAGAACAGTCAGATGGACTGAAATACACTGCTGAGGGGAGCAGTGGGCGAGGCAGGAGAGGTCTGCTGCGCCATGTGGGAAGCTCCCCGGCCGGGCATCGAATTCGCACCGCAGCTGCCCACAGCTCCACAGCGCTGCGCTTAACCCGTTGCGCCACCAGGGAGGCCCAGGAGTGAACTTCTTTTAATAATTTTATTACATTTAGAAGTTAAGGAAAAATAACCAAATGAAAAAGAAGTTAAAAACACAAAAAGGCCAAATCCATAAACAACCCAGATGGCCTTCTTCAAGAAAATAGGTAAATAAGTTGTGGTTTATTCAAACAACAACTCAACAACAACAAAAAGGACAACATGAATGAATCTCAAAGAAGATTTGTTGAATAAAACCTCAAGCAACCAAAGGAATATGTACTGCATAGTTCCACTTTCATGAAATTTCAGAACTGGCAAAACTAGTTTCCAGAGATAGAAGTCAGAAGAGTGACTACCTCTAGGGTGAAGGTGAGGAGGTAGGGAACTAGAAAGGAGTTCAAGGGGACTTTCTGGGGGTAATTTTATTTAAATGCAGTCATTTTAGAAATGTTGTCCTAAATGTGGTCATTTTAGAAAACAAGAGTTCAGAGGTCACTGGGCCCCTGGTTCAGAGCAAGGCCTAGGAGAAGGGCTAGGGGTTGTTAATAAGAGGTGCAGGCTTAGCTCCAGACAAGCCTCTAAAGCGCCGAGAATGAGGGAGAGTCAGCCCAGAGGCCTGGGCAGGGCCAGCTGAGGAAGTTCGAGTCAGAAGGCTCCTGAGGAGGAGTCATCTGGAGGAGTGAGCTCCTGGGAGATTTCTTTCTCAAGGGTAGAGGTTCTTGGGGTTAAGGCTGTTAGGGCCAGGGGGAATTCCCCTCTTACAGACAAAGACCCAGTGACTTATTCATGGTTACACTGCTAACAGCCAGAGATCTGGGATAAGCACATAGCCCATTTACATCAAAAGGATGTCAATTGGGGCAGTGTCAGGCCCTGCTCAAATGCAGGAGCCTGCCTCATCTCACTTTCTGCTGCTAATGAAGGTGCTTAGGCTTGTTTCCACAAAGCAAGGGATGACTTCCTAGTGTTTTTCCATTTAATAAAGATGTATTAATCACCTCCCTTCAGCCAAGTGTTAATGGTGCTGAAAATGCAAAAATAAAAAGCCACTGCTTTTGTTATCAGATAATACAAGTTTGATTAGGGGAGACCCCTGTGAACACACAACATACTAGTATGAGGAGCATGGGGTTGGGGGGGGATGCATGCTTTTCTGGCAATGGTTCTGGCAGTTTTGCTAAGGTACAGAATTGTGAAGTTTTCCTAAAGATGTTTATCTTGCTGTATTTTTAAAGATTTTATTTATTTATGTAAACAAGAACTGGGGTGTAGGCCAGAGATGTGGGGTGGTGAGAGGATTCACCAGAGACAGAGAGAGTGGGGAGGAGAACAGGCAGATCTACTGAAATACACTGCTGAGGGGAGCAGCGGGCAAGACAGGAGAGGTCTGCTGTGCCATGTGGGAAGCTCCCTCCCACGTGGCCGGGGATCGAACTCAGGAGGCAAGGGTGATAGTGCTGAGACTTAACCCCTATGATAGCAGGGAGGCCCCAGAAGATGTTTAAGCTTCTGAAAAGATAGTACAGGTTGAGGAACTAAGGAGAAGAGATTAAGGATAAAATAATTGCACTGAAAGCACAGGGAAGTACATGATCAGACATAGGAAACTGCCTTCTTCTCCTCTCCATTCAAGACCCTAGTTCCTAAAGTCATGTAACTGGCAACCCACACACCCTGCACCAGCCAACTGGACCATCACATCAATCATATATCAGGCCATGCCCAACGTATCCACAAAAGAGTGACTCACCTGAAACCCCAAAATAGATACATTGGAAACTCAACATGCTTATTCTACAAATAGAATTTCCATAAGAGAATTAAGAAACAGGACATATTTAATGCATGGTTTAGCCAACGCGATGATCTGAAAGCAGTCACCTAAACCGGTTCCACAGGCAGCAGGAGTCCTAGTCTGAAACCTGCTGGCTTTATCCACCAATGTCTTCTGAATCTAAAAATCATGAACACTCGCTGAAAGGCTGGTTACAGCTCCACCAGTGATGGATAGCAAAGCAAAGGGAGCACTAATGAAACATTAATGAAAACAGTTACTTCCATAAGAAAAATGAACTGTTCTCTCCCACCTTTGTATTGATTTTTGACTAGCCCTGTAATTGGAAATGTATAATTTTATCCTAGGGTGATGGCAGGCAGAGGGGCAGAGCACAGAATCCAGTCAGATGTGGGCAGGCTTCCAGTCACACAGCCAAGCTTTACCCAGAGAGGAGTAGCCCCTGTTCCTCTCAGCTGAAACCTGATCCTCCCAAACCAGTAACCTCCCAAGGTTACTGGTGACAATGACACTCTGCTGTCCCCTTCTCCAACAGCCTTTGAGGATCAGCCTTCCTGTATCATTCAGTTAAAATCAGCACAGCCTTAACCAACACAGTGCAGAAGTCACACCTCTCGCCCAGTTTTTAGGAAGTCCTTGGGAAGGTATTTCTCTTTTATGTAATAGTCACCTGTCACATCTCACTCAGTTCCAGGCTCAGTTCTTCCGTCTCTTCTCATTTCACCTGCTGTCACTACCATCTTACCTAGCACAAAATATTCTAGCTTAAGTACAGCTCAACTCCTTGCCTCTCCAAAGATACTAACAAAGTCGTGCTAGATTCGTGAGGTTAGTTAAGCTAGAGAAAGCATATTTTGCTGGAGGTTGTAGGGCGGACACTTCACTTGCCTTGCTCACCACTCAATCCCGTGTGCCAAACCATCACCTGAGTCATCATAGGAACTTAAAAATAATTACTGATCTAGAGCAGTCAAAATCATAGAGGCAGAAAGTAGAATAGTGGTTACTAGGGCCTGCAGGGTTGGGGAATTGTTGCTCAGTGGGTGTGGAGTATCAGTTTTGGGAGATGAAAAACTTCTAGAGATGGAGACCGGTGATGGTTGCACAATATGAATGTATTTAATGTCACTGAACTGTACACTTAAAAATGGCTAAGATGACCTCACAGCTATGGGAATGGCTTACATCAAAAAAGACTAATGACAAGTGTTGGTGAGGGTGTGGAGAAAAAGGAACCCTTGTACACTGTCGATGGGAATATAAATTGGTACAACCATTTTGGAAAACAGTATGGGTCTTCCTCATAAAACTATAACAACAACTACCATATGATCCATCAATTCCACTTTTGTATAGCTATCTTAAGAATATTAAATCATTAACTCACGGAGTTATATGCCCCATAGTGTTCATTGCAGCTCTATTTGCAATAGACAATATGTGAACATAACTTAAGAGCCCATTGATAGAAGATTGGGAAAAGATGTGGTGAATACATGTAATGATATATTGCTCAGCTATAAAAAATAAAGTTGATATTTGCAGCAAAATGAAACAAACTTCAGGGGATTAAGGGAAATAAATCAAAAGGACAAAGACAATTATTGGACGATTTCAGCTATCTGTGCAATATAAAGAAACAAAAATGAAATGGTGGACATAAAAAAGAATCGAGGTTGTCAGAGGGAAAGAGAATGGGGAGGGAACAATTGTGGAGAAGGTCTAATGGATGGTAGTGGGGGTTTTGTTTAAAAAGCAAATTGAAAAAAAAAACCCTAAAATTTGACAGGCCTTGCCAACACTTTGAAAATAAAACTCTTGTAGTTTAAAATAAAAAATAAAGAATGTACCACAGCACTATATCTTTCTATCGTTACTGCTACAAAATGCACATGAGGCCTGAGATTTTTCTGAGTACATTGTATTTTTCTTTTTACTGTATCTTTTCATCCAGTGCTTCCCAGTCCTGGCTGCACTTCAAATCCCCCAAGGAGCTTTCAAAAGTGCCAATTAGGAAAAAAAAAAAAAAAAAAGAAATGAATACAAAATGGTTGAGATGATAAATGGTGTATTATGTCTATCTTCCCATAATAAAAAAGTAATTGAAGTATTGATATTATGAGAACTATTGTTCAGAATAAGAAATAGCCTAAAACAGAACATTTGGCCTCAGGATTCTTATCTTTCACTGCTTGTAGAGCACCTGGGTCAAAGTTCTCCAATACAAGTACTCCAATGCATCCTCACACAATCCAACTGGGGGGAGGGAAAAATACTAGAGCTTTGATGGATATATTTTATTTTTTTAAAGATTTATTTATTTATGCATACAAGAGCTGGGGTGTAGGCCAGAGGTGTGGGGGCTGAGAGGATTCACCAGAGACAGAGTGGGGAGCAGAACAGGCAGATTGACTGAAATACACTGCGGAGGGGAGCAGCGGGCGAGGCAGGAGAGGTCTGCTGCGCCATGTGGGGCAGCTCCCAGGCCGGGGATCAAACTCATGCAACAGTGGCTGCTGATAGCTCAACAGTGCTGCGCTTAACACCTTGCACTACCAGGGGGGGCCTCTGATGGACATATTAAAATATTATTGTTCATTATTATTATTATTCTTTTTCTACTTGGGAACACATTTCAACATTATAGTATAAAATAGTATACCGACATATGCATATAATTTATAAATAAATAGACTTACATAGGAAAAACATCACCAAAAGCTTTGTAGTCCCTGGCTCCATGGTCAGACTTTGAAGATCACTACTAGGATGCCTTTGCTCTGTGTGGCTCCTCCACAGCGGGCTGTGAGCTCTGTAAGGGCAGGGGTCTTGTGTTTTGTTCATCTGGGTATCCCACCCCCCGAAACGGTGCTTAGCACATGATCAGTTCTCACCCAGTAGTTGCTGAATGAATGAGCCGTGGTTGCTGTTACTTGATGCCTCTCCCAGATGCAGGTGACTCAGGCCAGAAGGGCCATGCTTGGGAGGGGGGGGAACCGGTGTCCCTGGATCATGTCTTCCTCCTCCTTTTTTGGCTATTCCATCCCCCAGTATTTTTATTTGCAAAAACAAAGAAGTTGGACCAGATGCTTCCAAAGCTCCTAACCTTCTATAATTCCAAGTTCCCTGCTCAAATGCTAATTGCCAGGTAGAAGTCATTCTAAGCTACAACTTGATTCTGTGTCAGGGATGGAACACCCTATCCTTTTTTCACATATTCAGGGTGATTTGGGAAACTTGACCTGGCTGTTTCCTTAAGTCACAAACTGCCAACACCTCCTTTAGAATACCAAAAGCCACACACCGATCTAAGATCACCAACCAGAACCTGCTATTGTTCAAATTAGGTATCATGAAAGATGGCCTTTTAGGAGTAAAAAACCCAAATCTACACCAAGTCTCCTTTGAGATCTTGTTCTGACACAGTCTGAGTGCTGGAAAGTCTGTGTGTGTGAGAATTGGCAGCTGGCAGTTCTACATATAAGTCCCTGTACCCCACACATTCCATGGGTGACTTGGAGCAAGCCCCTTAACCTTCCTGCATCTCAAGTTCCTCTTCTGATAATGACAGAAAATAACACCTGTCTTATGGTGCTGCTGGGAAAATAAAAATCCACAATAAAATATTGCCATAATTGTTACCATGAGAGATTAAATCAGTCATTTTCAAAATAATTCTAGAACTGTCAAGGGCTGCCAGAACTATGGGGGGATGGGGCCCCCTATGAGGTTAGTTCATCTTGCAAGTTGCCTTTTTTTTTTCCCAGCCCTGCTTTTCTTAGATCTATAAATGTTTATTTCCTCTGAACAAAGGAGTCTGTGAATTTTTTTAAAGTTTTAAAAATACTGGACTAGATAATGATATACTTTTTATATTGTGAATATAATTTTAAAAACCAGTAAGTAGTAAGATATCTTCCAATCAGTGGTGTGGGGGGGTACCTCTTGACAGAGAAAATGTGATGGTCTTGCCTCAGAATTCCAGACCCCAAATTTCCTCCCCCAGGCTCTGTAAGGACTAGTTCCTGTTAGAATAATGTCCAGGACCAGTTGTTCATCTCTAAACAAGAGGTGGTTAAATACCTCCTTGGTGAAATATCTCACACTCCCATCTCTGCTCATTCTAACCTGACACATTCAGGAGACTGAGAGGGGGACAGAGAATCCGTTATTAGGAAATACTTATTAGTACACTTAGGACTACTGTCTCTCACATTGTTTTAATCCAGGTTTGGCCTGGAGCATGGATTTAAAACAATGCTCTGCCGGAGGCGGTCTTCAAATGCTACAGATAATGATTTATGCTCGTACCATCCTTTGTGGCCATGGGCAACCTTTTGGACTATAGATAGGCCCCAGCTGGCAATGATTTGACTTAAGATTTTTTAGTTTCACGATGGTGCAAAAGTAATATGTCGATGCAGTATTTTGAATTTTGTTCCTGGCTGGTGATGAGAGGTATGGGACTCTCAGGATGTGGGCATTGCCCGCCTGTCCCCTGGAGCCATCACCTTCCATTGCCATCGGCTATCACAGTCCTAGGCAATTGCTAAGCCATTTTCTGTCTCTACAGATTTGCCTATTCTGGACATTTCATATAAATGGAGTCATATAATATGTGGTCTTGGGAGGATGATTTTTATATTAAAACAAACGGCTATGTTATGAAAAACATGCAAAAATTATATTAATTTTTAAGTCACAACAAATAAGTCAGTCTCTCCATCATGGGGGTAAACAGCCCTTTTCCAGCTATTTTAGATCATCATTGGGAAAGAGAGAAATGAATGGTCCTGTCGCTGTAGCGTCCCCATCATCCAGCAATTAATTACAGTTCAACGCTTCAAGCATCTTCAGACCCAGCATGCATTGCAGCCTGGCACCACACCACCAATCTGGTTTTCTCCTTCAGTACAGTACTCAAAAACCTAATTGAATATTTACCATTTTATAATAAAATGGGTTTGTGTTAGATGACTTGCCCAACTGTAGTCTAGGTTAAGTGCTCTATGTACATTTACACGAGCTCAGTTAAGTTAGGATTTATGGTAGGCTAGGTATATTAAATGCATTTTCAGCTTAAGATATTTTCAATGTACAGTGGCTTTATTGGGAATGAGGAAGAGCTGCTCCCCATGACTGCTGCTAATCTGAGCTCAAGAGCTGGTGAAATAGCCAGGTTTAGAAGCACAGGGCATACTGCTCCTTCATTTGTGGAGTAAAGATCTTGGGCAAATAATTGACGTTTTCTAAACTTCAGTTCCCATATTTGAAAAATGAAGCTGTATAATGTCCACCTTGCCCACATCACAGGACCTTTGTAAAGATCTCATGAAGGAATCAACCTAAGAACCAAGTAGAACCACCCAGAAGGTACATCCCAAGGTTACCAGAGGTCATGTGAACCCACCCCATGGCAGGGAAGGGTCCTGCTTTGGAGACACCCATGGGTCCCAGGAGTGAAGTCATCCGGAGAAGGCCAAGCAATGGGGGCACAGTTTCCTCAGATCTCGCCTCACATCTGGCCAGCGCAGCTCACTTTCCTGCTTGCCCAATGTGGGGCAGGTTAAGATGAAAGTATCCTGGCTGAGATTCCATCTAGATACCACTTCCGTGATTAAACAGATTGTGGCTCCTACGCCCACAGCTTCTTGAAGGCTCTGCTGGCCTTTGGCTCAGTAGGGCCTCCTCCCCCGGACACTCCCACCTATCTCTGCAGAAGGTGGATTTGAAGGATCCTCGGCGTAGTCACTTGTTTTAGGGACACTGAGAATATAAAAAGCTAGAGAAAGCTGAGAGGAGAGGGCTAATCACAGAGAGCACGGAACACATGTGGCTGAACCAACGTGATAAGTAAATGATTTTGGAAAACAACGCATCATGCATGCAAGTCCAATACATTTGGGGGCTTCCCTGGTTATCCTGGACACAGACCAAGGCCACCTGGCTCTGCTCCCTACTCTGGGTGGCCTTGGGCAAATCAGGTCTCTTTAAATCTGTAGATTAAAGGGGTTAACCCAGAGTCTCCCTTCTCCAACAGATACCTGTAAACCCAGCTTACTTCACAGTAAAATGCTGCAAGTTACTCATCTTCCCAGAATGGTAATTTTATTTGAAGTTTAGGAGGAATAATTCTTTGTTGCTTTTTCCCAACAGCTTTATGAAATATAACTCACATCCCATATAATCCACCCATGTAGTGTACAACTCAATGGCTTTTAATGTGCTCATAGATTTGCAACCATTTGAGACCATTTCAGTCATCCCAAAAAGAAAGCCTGTACACTTTAGCCATCAACTCCCACAGCCTCCAGCTCTCAACCCCTAAGCTGCTTTCTGTCTCTATAGATTTGCTTATTCCAGACATTTCACATAAATAAAATCATACAACATATAGAGAATAATTTCTACATTAAAACAGCTATGTTGTGAAAAGCATGTGAAAATTAAATTAATTTTTAAATCATGAAAGGTAATTCAAAGAAATTTCCCTTGTGTCTGGCAGCTTCAAGCATGGTCTCCTTCAGGGAAGATAATTCACTCTGTTTTATCTCTGCTACTTTGTGGAAATTCTGGGGAGCCATGGATTTAATGATCTCTTATCTCCATTCTGACTCCAGCCTTGAGAATATGCTAAGGCCCCGTCTGACAAACCTAAGAGAGATTTTTCCAGGAGAAACTGTTAGTGACCTTCTGTTACCCTTTTCCTCCTTCAAATCTTTTTTTCAACTCATCTTTTCAGCTTATCTCATCTCCACACAGAGGGCTACATTTATAATAATAATAATAATAATAATAATAATAATAATAATAATAATAATAATGAGGAGGAGGAGGAGGAGGAGAACGTTATACCAATATTTCATATTTCTAAATAAAAGAATAACAGGTTGCCTTCACTGCCAGATCACCCATACCATCCCCCAACTTCTTGGGAGCAGCTCCTTAATCTTTTATTCACTGTAATCTGCCTAGGGCCCACAGCAATGCCTTAGAATGTCATAGTGACTCAATGAGTATTTGCTGGAAAAAAGAAGAGATATAGGGGGCTTCCCTGGTGGCACAGGGGTTAAAGACACAGTGCTGTCAAGCTATTGCCAGCCACTGCAATATAAGTTCGATCCCCAGACAGGAAACTGGCCCACATGGCACAGCAGACTTCTCCTGTCTCGCCCGCAGCTCCCCTCAGCAGTGTACTTCAGTGAATCTGCCTGTTCTGCTCCCTGATCTGCTCTGTCTCTGGTAAATTCTCTCTTTCTCTCTCTCTCTCTCTCTCTTTCACACACACACACACACACACACACACCCCTCTGGCCTGCACCACAGTTCTTGTATGCATAATAAACAGATCTTTAAAAAAAAGAGAGAGCTATAGGAAGAAAAGGAGAGAGTGAAAAGAAAAGGAAAGGGCTAGGAAGAAGGAAGGGAGGGATGAAGGAAGGGTTGGAGAAGGCCTTCGTTAGTATCATCATGCAAGGAAGTTAAACTGTAAAAGACTCTTAATATCATACAAGGAAGGGTTGTTTGCCTTCCAGGTTTTACACCCTGAAGGAACTGACCCTGCTCCTTCAGTTTCAACAAATGCCAAAGGAAACAAGCAGCCGTGCAGAAGCCACAAAGAGAAGGGATAGGAAACTGAGATGGAGAAGGGATTCAGAGTGCTACTCAATGGAGCACTCTGAGAGGTGACTCGGAGGAAAAACAGACAGACTGCACCCAGCATCCTCTGCACCCAGTTCAGGATTGTCTAATAGAGTTTCTTTCCCCTGTAAAATCCTCAACCAACATGAATGACAAATACGCCCAGGATCCCGCCTTACAAATGTAGGCAAGGAAGAAATTTAGGGCAATTTTGAGGCAAATCACTTCTCAAGAGAAACAATGGCCAGGAAAAGCTGAAGTCTGAGACCCAAGCAAGGCCATAGGCAAGGATTTGGCCTGCCCTGGCTGCCCGCATTCCAAGTCTCTGAAGACAAGAAATGAATATGTTTCAAAGCAACATGAAATCTATGACTTTGGACATGAGGATTACCATTCTTTTCACCAAGTTACTGCAAACAAGGGAGCAGAAGGATAAAACCTACTTCCTTTTGCGTCACCCAACTTTTGCTAGGTTACATTGTGTGACGAACGTCCCTCAAATCTGAGTTGTCCAACTGCCACAACAACAGATTTCTTTCTTTCTCAGGCTTCACATCTTTTGTGCGTCAACTGCAGTTTTTCTTCCGTTCCAGAGCCAAGGGTGGAGGAGCAGATCCTCGATGGGGCAAGCTTGTCTCAGAGCAACAGCAGGAGAGAAGAGGTGTGTGCTTAGAATCCGGGTGTGTCTCTGTCACTCACGTCACATAGGCCAGCATCTGTCTTATGCTCCAGCCAGTGTCAGTGAGGTAGAGAAAGTAGCGCTCTCACAGGAAGGGGCAGCAGATATGGCAAACAATGCTACGGTCTGCCTTACTCCAGGCATCGCCAAAGGCTACGCTGAATTTCTTTTTTTAAGATTTATTTTTATTGTTTATGCATACAAGAGCTGGGGTGAAGGCTAGAGGTGTTGGGGGGGCGGGGATGGTGGTGAGAAGATTCCCCAGAGACAGGGTGGGGAGCAAAACAGGCAGATTGACTGAAACACACTGCTGAGGGGAGCAGTGGGCGAGACAGGAGAGGTCTGCTGCGCCATGTGGGAAGCTCCCTGGATGGGGATTAAACAATGCTGCAGTGGCTGCAGATAGCTTCATAGTGCTGAGACTTAACCCCCTGCGTCACCAGGGAGGCCCACGCTGAATTTCTTGATGGCAAGAATTGTGACATTTTCCCTGTGTCACCAGTGCCTGGCACAGAATCTAGTTAGAGTGATGTGCTCAGTAATGAAAGGATGGTGCCTACATTTCCAGGTGGAATATAAGTACAATGATATTATCAAGAGTGGAAATCAGAGATCTTGATTTTAGTCTTCTATATTCTTATCTCTATACCATACTCAATTGCAACCACTCTCAGGGCTTTGAACTTGTACATACCAATAATTTTGACCTTCAGAAATTGTTATTGCCCTGAATCAGGACAAGAACACCAACTTAACTAAGGGAGTGAGTAGGTTGAGGGGTGGGGGTGTGGGGGGAGGTGTAAATCAGGAAGCACAGCGCTTTTAATCTATAAAGTGTTTTTATGTATATTATCTCATTTGACCTTCCCAGAAACCGAGTGAGAAATCCAGGGTGAGGATTGTTAAGGCATTTTTTTTTAATGAAGAAATAGCATTTAAGGGTCTCCCTGGTGGCACAACGGTTTAAGTCTCAGCACTATGAAGCTATGGGCAGCCACTGCAGCATGAGTTCCATCCCTGGCCAGGGAGCTTCCTACATGGTGCCGCAGACCTCTCCTGCCTCACCCGCTGCTCCCCTCAACAGTGCATTTCAGTCAATCTGCCTGTTGTGCTCCCCACTCTGTCTCTGGTGAATCTTTTCACCCACCTGCACCCCCCCATACACACACCTCTGGCCCACACCCCAGTTCCTGTATGCATAAATAAATAAATTAAAAAAAAAAAGAAATCCAGGAGTTAAAAGGAATTTTCCTGAAAAATATATAAATGCACAAATAAAGCTTTCATGAAAGATAGCCCTTCAGCAAAGATTCCTGGGGGCTCCTGGGGACCCAGCACACGGGAGGGTTTTCACCTTGTGGAAGGAGAGAGCAGTTTGTCCTGCCCAGGACTCACCAAGACAGTGCCTACCCAGAAGAGGGTGTCCAGCTTTGGCACCCCCTTGATGGGATGGGCAGTCCTAGCAGTCCTTCATCTTTAAAACTACATTCAAGGTGCATCTTCTCTTAGGGTGGCTTTGAGGGGCAGGGGCCCCCAGAGAAGCAGAGTTGCAAAACTTTTAAAGCGTGGTTTTTGTTTTTTGCTGCTGATAGAACCTGAGGGCAGAAGTGGTGAGGGGTCCAATAACACAGGTGATACCAGACTTACAGACCAGCATCAGGCCTCCCTGGACCCCCTCCTCCACAAAATATAATGAAAACTGTTACGACTGCACTGGCAGGAAGACAGCTCCAATCCAGACTGGATTCTTATGTTGAGTGCTACATATCTATTCTATCATTATATCCAGTCTTCCTTCTGACTTATCAGAAACTAAAGCCTTGGTCCTGTGTGTGCTGTGCCTAGTGGAGAAGCTGCCCTGAGAGGAGACCCCTGAAGCCTGTCCTGCTCAGACCCTCACCCCCACCCCACCCCCACCTGTGGGTGTTAAATTAGTTGAATGAAAGAACCCCTCGTACAAAAACTTTATGTGGTGAAATAAGAGACTAAAAGGGGCTCTTTTTAATAAAAACTGAAGCTCCACTATACGAATAACATCAAGAGAAGTAAAAGACCATAGGTTTAAAAAGTGTTTTCAATCTTTTGGTAGCCTGGGTGTAGGGCCCATGGGAAGATATAAGAGTTTTCTCAGAGTTTTTCAGACTGTTTTTCGCCATGACATTCCAGCACAGGTGGCCTAGTAGCCTTGAGATGTGGTCCGCATGTGCGAAGAACAGTAAATAGTGCAACCTTGGTACATAGTTCGCAGTGCAAAACGACTTCTTTAAACTAGGCCTAAACTTGGCCCTGGCCGGCTTTGTCGGTAAGTCATATGAAAGCTAATAGAGTCCTCCAGGGGGCCGCTCAGGACCACTTGAGGAGCTTGAGGACACTGCGAAGGCCAGAGCCAGGGGTGCTGCCACTGTTGTGACTGTTGCCTTTGCTGCTGTTGCTGCTGCTGCCAGGAACAAGAGAGCCCAAGGTGGCCCAAGGGGGTGTGAGGGGCCTGCCCTCCCCCCTGGGGCCGGCAAGGAGCTGCTGCCACCCACACCCTGGGCCAGGCTGTTCCCGCCAGGTCAGCCGGACAGATAATGCTGCTGCTACGCATGTATCTCCTGCTGCTGTAATGAACACGTGTTCCTGCTCCCCACCTCTGGGCCTGGTGACTTGATTCTCATCTGCCACCACCTAGAACTGGGCAAGCCTGTAGCTGAGGCCCTACACATGGTGATGAGAATGGGACGGCACACAGACGAGTGCAAGAACACACACACACACACACACACACACACACGATGGAGGCTTAGACTAGAAAATGTAGGATGGAGACTTCACAGAACCAGAAACTAGACATCCAGGTAGAAATGATTAACTCTGTCATTAAACCAGCTCTGGAAATGGAAAACCCTTAGGTGATACCTGGTGAGGTGGGGAGGAGGAGATTGAGGGTCATTATCAAGAATCACCAGTCCTTTCAGATTAACCCAATCAGACCTTAGAAGTGATTTCACAATAGATAAAATCCCAAAAAGGAATGAAGCTCTCCCCCTCCTCCCCAAAGAACCTATGTAAGAATAACTCCTGTCCTTGCAAAATGCAGACCTTTTCCCAAGATTGTGCCACCTGTGTCTATGAGGTATCCCACAAACCTGTCCCGTTCAACACAGCTCTGTGCCCACCTGCATCTAAACAGGTGCCTCTTTTTCCTCTCTTTTTCCCAACAAACCTGTCCTTTCAAAATACAGCCTTTGTCTGTTTGAGTCTATCCAACCGTCTTTTCCTTAGTAAACTTACCATGTTCCACTAAAAGGGAAACTGCTGAAACCTTTCTCAGAGGTGACCCAAGCCCTTGCTCAACAAACCCCAATATCACCTCTGAACATCTATGTCTCAACCTTATCACACACACATAACTATGCAGTGAGAGCCTAGTGTTTGACAATGGTTTTGTTAGGAAATGAATTTGGTTTAAAAAAGGCTATTTGGGGAGGGTAGAAAGAGCTCAGGTTACCTGGCAGGAGTCAAGCCCAGTCCTGTTCAGAGGCTGGAGGGCTCCTGCTGCATGCCGGGAACTATGTCTGACATTTCAGGTGGGGATGGCTCGCCCCAGGGCCAGCCTGCAGTGGTTATCAGGTTTGGGGAGACTGACATGGAGAAGTGAGTGTGACGGTGGTGGGTGTGCTGGGAGACTGCTTGGGGATGTGAGCAGCTTAAAGAATGCGGGAGGGTGGTCCCACTGAGCAAAGCCAGAAGCCAGAACCTGTTCAGTGAGTACCCAGACTTCACTCTCTGCTGCTGCCCGCACACGACAAGATCCCTGTGGGGAGGGGAGTGAGGGGGCCAGGGTTGAGCCCAAAGAGCTTTATAGATCTGAACTTCATTCAGCAAGGGTCAGGGAACCACTGGGGTTAGACCAGCTACATAGTTGTTGGGTCCAGGGCAAAATGAAAACACAGGGTCCCCTGATTAAAGAGAGTTCAGAATTGCAAGATAGCAGCAGGAGAGCAGTAAACCAAGTTCAAGTCCTGAGCATGGGATCGATGTGACCACACAGGCTGCCCCACCAGCCCCCACCCCCACCCCAGAACGCCAGCCCTAGGTGCAGGTTAGTGTAGTAATGCAGCTATATGGCAAATTCCAGCCTCAGCCAGGAAAGGCCATACAGTGTTTTATAGTAAGGCCATTGCACTTTTTCTTCTAACACAAGATTTAAAAATATTTTTAAAAATCTATGATGACATCTGACAATTTTTAAACTTAGTATTATTAAATACACAAAATATTCAATTAAAAGAAACTTACTTTAGAGATAGCTTTTCTAGAATCTCTCTTCTCCAGACAGTGAGGCCCTAATAAATTATCCAGGGTTCCCAATGCCACCCTACTGGGCAACTCACTGCTAAGGTCAGACGTCAGGTTGCCTTGAAAAATAATGTAGCAACTCCTAAGTTTTAAGTTCTGTCAAGAGAAGTCTTGAAACTCTCCTTCAACATTTTTTTAAGATTTATTTTTATTTATTTATGCATATAAGAACTGGGGTGTAGGCCGGTGGGGGGGTGAGTGGGGAGCGGAAGAGGCAGATTGACTGAAACATACTGCTGAGGGGAGAAGCTGGTGAGACAGGAGAGGTCTGCCATGCCATGTGAGTCAGCTCCCTGGATGGGGATGGAACTAGTGCCACAGTGGCTGGTGATAGCTTGCTAGTGCAGAGACTTAACCCCTTGTGCCGCCAGGGAGGCCCCTCTCCTTCAACATTTTTTGCAGCAAAGTCAACCAAATTCAGCCTGAAACACTCTAAGAAATGCTATTACATCCCTAGGAGAAAGAAGAGTTGGAGAGACGAAAACAAATTGCATTAAAATGGGTAGATGAGGACCCCTCTTTGGGTGCCCTTACACCTCCCCTTCTCAATGAGGAGGGTTAAGAGCAGTCAGGCAGTTGGAAAGGTCTGGGTGGAAGACTTGTTTTTTCATAAAATTGCTGTTTTCACTGCCCTCACTCTACACAATAGCCCCATGGGGTACCCCCAAGAGGTACTGGCTTTCCCCTGTGATCCCACTTCTTTGTATTTGATCAGTGACCTTTGGCCTCTGGTAGCTACCTTGGACTGTCTCTCAGTGATTCTCCTGAGCATATCCTATCCCAGTGCCCCTTGCCCACTGCACACCAGCAAGTGCCTTTAGTTGCCATAACTATGAAAGTTGCTCCCCAAAACACTGCCTCAAGTTTTTACATCACTAAACCATACTTTACTTGTTTAAACTGGCAATAAAATGTCCATCAGCTCAGAAAAGTGGACTTCTCTGCTTATAGTAAAGAAAGGAACAAATGTAGAAGAAAGTTGCTTAGAGCGTTTCTAGAAATGAAAGACTGAGAACTTGTGTGTCCTCAGTGGGCTGGAAGGTGAGTCTTTGTTCTCCCCCTTCCACCGTGTGCTCTGACTAGCTCCATAGTGGACTTTTGCCAAGAAATATCAGAAACAGTGGCATTTACCACAGACACGAGTTTCTGGATCTCCATGAGGCACACTCTCAAAGGGCATGATTTGGGCATTGGGAAAGTCAAGAGCTGTCACCCTGGCTGGCTATTGACTCAAAGCAGTCAAAATGTCAGCTGCTGGTGTCCACTGTGAACAGCTGTCGGGGGAGAGTCACATGCAGTGTTTCCCATACAAAATTCACCACAAAATGCTCTCATACAAGGAATTCTGAATGAAAGTCTCCCTTGAACAACTGATGTGAGGCAAAGGGAGAAGAAACAGTCTAAGTCACAAGGAGAAAGCAAAAAAGTCTAGGTCATGCATCCACCATGTTAAGAAGTGAGACACATGACTCCAGGTAGCCAAGGAAAGGGCGTGTTGCCATAGGTTGAGATACAGTCTCCTCTTTTTTTCTCTGCTTTCTTTCTGAAATTTATCCTCTGGTGCATATCTCACTCCACTGCAGGTTTAATTGGAGAAAGTCCCTTGTTTCTCTCTTCCCTCACATGGCTTCAGACATGACCCCATTTCACATCCAAGGTTGAGGCAGAAGTGGGAATCCTGGTTTTTGTTTTGGTGTTTTCTTTGACTGTACTTGCCATCATCGAATGGAGTTTTTCAAAGCAGTCATTCTCATTGTTTTAAAAGATGAAATTTATGGTTTGAAATTAATGGCTGCCAACCTCATAAAATGAACTTTAATATCACCACAGACATTCTCACAATTGGTCAAATCCCCAATACCCCGATGAAGAGTGAACTGCCCTAGGCAGAAAAGGATTAAATTCACTCAACATCATAAAAATACACAATGAACTTCACATTCTTTCTCATTTTCCAGTGACAGGCATGCTGGGCAGGGGTCCCCTAGACATGATCTTCTGTCACCTCATTGTGTCCTCCTCCCAGCATTCACATGTGTTGGCCTCCATGCTAGTGTCACATGGCCTTCTCTTTACACCCAGATCTCAGCCTCTGACATCAAATGGATCCACTCCAGCCCTGTCACAGTCAGTATCTTCTCCTAGATTGGAAGAACCAAGTGAACTTAGAATTTGTTTCCAGATATTAGGGATATGAACTTATTAATTAATATAGATTCATGAAAAGCTTATATTCACCTTGACCTGGAAGATATGTGAAAAAATATATAGACTATACTCTGCTTTAGGGACTGTGACTTTGGTGGAGACTAAATTGCTCAGCATCTGCTTATTCACCTATTTGATGATCTTTCTTCTGTCTTTTAAATATGGAAAAATAACTTTACTATGTGATCTCACTTAATACTCACTAAAATCCTATGAGATGAGTGATGTTACCTTTACAGAAATTAGGGAAACTGACACTATACAGTAGTGGAGTTGAAATTCTAGTCCTGGTTTGTCTGAATTCAAAATCCTTACTCTTTTTTTTAAAGATTTATTTATTTATGCATACAAGCTGGGTACAGGCCAGAGGCATGGGGCAGCGAGAGGGTTCACCAGAGACAGAGTGGGGAGCAAAACAGGCAGATCGCGTAAGGCAGCAGGCAAGGCAGGAAAGGTCTGCTGTGCCATGTGGGAATCTCCCCAGCCGGGCATCGAACTTGCATTGCCGCTGCCAACAGCTCCACAGTGCAGCGCCTAACCACTGCGCCACCAGGGAGGCCCAAAATCCTTACTCTTTTTCCAGAGACCTCCATCCATCCTGGGGTGAATTCTTGGAGTACTGGGCAACAACAGGCAAGATGGCCAAAAATAGGAAAAGACTAATAAAAAGTGGAGATCTGAGGTCACAGTAAAGACACCTGGAAAGACAAGAGATATTGTGAAGGTTGAAATAACTTGATAAGAGATAGAATGAGAGGAGAAGGGAAGTGGAGGGGCCAAACTAAACTGAGGCCTTGAACCTAAATGGTTCAGAAGGTGATTGAAGAGATTAATGCAAAAAACTTCAGAGAGAGGGCTTCCCTGGTGGCACAAGGGGTTAAGTCTCAGCACTATGAAGCTATGGGTAGCCACTACAGCAAGAGTTCGATCCCTGGCCAGCGAGCTTCCCACATGCACAGCAGACCTCTCCTATCTCACCTGCTGCTCCCCTCAGCAGTGTATTTCAGTCAGTCTATCTGTTCTGCTCCCCACTCTGTCTCTGGTGAATCCTCTCACCACCCCACACTTTTGGCCTACACCCTAGCTCTTGTATGCATAAATAAATAAATATTTAAAAAATAAATATAATAAATAAAAAAAACTTCAGAGAGCACATACCATCTTTAGCACTGGGATACTCAGAGGAAATTAAATTAGAGATGCAAGGTTTTTGATGTTGAAGAAATTAGAGCTAGAGAATGAAAATGTGAAAAGCAGCCACATTAACAATTGTTAAAGACACAGAGGCAGTGGAAGTCCTCAGGACAAAGAGAAAAGCTATGAGCTGAGAACAAATGTGGATGGAGGGTTGGGGGGAAAGAGTAACCAGAGGGCAGGGGGAGAACGGAGCACCAGGGCTACCTGGGGCTGAGAACACTATCCCAGCAGAGGTGCTCAAAATCATACATGAAGCTGAAGAGAGGACTTGAGGCAATAGGAGGGAAGCTTTCACTTTTTTTTATATCAAGGTAATGTTAGTTTACAAGCATGCATTCATTTTGAAGAATTCATTTCAATATAATGATGAGGGTGGAGGTCAGATTACTGATGGTTAAAGAGAGACTCAGGGAAGAAAGAAGACAGAAGTCACAGACCATCGGCTGGCTACAAATATTTAGAAGAGAAAAGACTTTAAAAGGTAACAGCAGGGGCCTCCCTGGTGGCACAGTGGTTGAGCGCTGCACTGTGGAGCTGTCGGCAGCGATGCGAGTTCGACCCCCAGCCAGGGAGAGTCCCACATGGTGCGGCAGACCTCTCCTGCCTCGCCCACTGCTCCCCTCAGCAGTGTGTTTCTGATCTGCCTGTTCTGCTCCCCACTCTGTCTCTGGTGAACCCTCTCGCCGCCCCATGCCTCTGGCCTGTACCCCAGCTTGTATGTATAAATAAATAAATCTTAAAAAAAAAAAAAAAAGGTAACAGCAGGAGTAAAGGAAGTTGCTTTTCTTTCCCTTAAAGTCAAACACTTGAGTGTGTCTGACTGTGGAAGGGAGGAAACTGGTAAAGATGGAGACCAGGTAAGGAAAAGAGATCTCTGTAAAAGCTGATTTCTAAAGACTTTGTTGTGGCTCAGGGCACACTGTATAATTTAAATACAACATACACTTTTCCTTAGAACTCCAGCTTTCAAATAAATTAATTGTATAACAAATTATATATACACATATATAATATACATATATATGACTTAGTTGTCATATACACACACATGTGTATATACACACACATGTAAGCAAGAGAATGGTGAGTCCCTTCTAAGGGGAAAGAGAAGAGGCAGGAATAAGGAGAGCACACAGGAGATCCCAAAGGTAAGAGCAATAGTCTTTAAAGTGGGTGTTGGGTGTTCCTTGAAACATTAGTCTCTTTATTCTATTCAATTTGATTAAAAACAGTCAGTGAAGGCCACCCAGGTCTGGTGGTTTGTGTGGCCATGTTACAGGGCAGGGAGAGGGGCACCCCCGAAACCCCAGACCTGCCCTGTACTAAATGGGTTCAGCCATCCGCCATATCAATACAAAACATACAGGACCTTTTGTGGAAACCAGACTTTAATACAATTAGAAAAGACAGAGAAGAAAAAGAATATATTTTCTAAGTCAAGCACCCCATGTTATCCAACTCCTCATGGGTACAAGTCCACCCAAACGGGATTGGCCCAAAGCAAGTCTCGAAAGCCTGCCACAAGTCTAGAACAGCTTATGGCAGGGACCC
>PVIJ01000058.1:0-89569 GCA_004024925.1 Scalopus aquaticus
CCCCCCACTCTCCCTCTCACTCTCCCTTTCTCCCTCTTCCTCCCCCCCTCCCTCTTTCTTTCTTTCTTCTTTTTTGTTTTTAAAAGATTTATTTATTTATGCATACAAGAGCTGGGGTGTAGGCCAGAGGGAGGGGGTGAAAGGATTCACCAGAGACAGAGTGGGGAGCAGAACAGGCAGATCTACTGAAGTACACTGCTGAGGGGAGCAGTGGGCAAGGCAGGAGAGTCTGCTGGGTCATGTGGGAAGCTCCCTGGCCGGGGATGAAGTCATGCTGCAGTGGCTGCAGATAGCTTCATAGTGCTGAGACTTAACCCGTTGTGCCACCAGGAAGGCCCTGGATTTATTTCTTTTAAAAGTTTCCAAGCAGCTTGAACATTTGAGAATCCTTTCACAAGGGATCTCTCCTGGTCTTCATCAGAAAAATTCAAATGTTAGAAATTTTATCTGCTAAGTAACCTTTATATCTAAACACAATTTTAAAATTTTATTTTAAATATTATAAAGGTAAGATATTATATAAAACGTAGACATACAATTGGAAAATTAATAAAAACAAAATAAAATGAATGACTGTATTCTCACTATTTAGGAAAAAGAACAGATTAACATAAACAAACTCTAATTCAATCAAAGCTAGGTTATACTTCTGACGTTCACAAGATTTTTCGAAGAAAAGCTTTGTTACTAGCTTATCATAAAATGTCATCACCACTGCCCAGTATTCAGTGAGGTGGTTTTGTTTGTTTGTTTTAATGCTGGTTGAGTTATATATCATGACAAATTCCTTTCCAGGCTATATTAGATACTTTCTTTTGCCAAAAAGTCACTTTTTTTTTAATGGAATGAAAGAGCATTGTTGATTCCACATTCTCTTATAATATATGTAGAGCTGATGTTCAGATCCCATATGTTTCCTTCACAAGTTACTTTTCTAAAGCCTCCAACTTGAGGAAAAATTCTTCTCTGATACCAGTTTTAGTAGTTGAAGGATTTCAGTCATTTTTAAAAAGTCAGGTATGGTTTATTCCCACACATGTCAACAAATTTGAGGGGCTTTGTCAACTCCCACCCACAGTTTGGAAACATCATCTTGGAACATTGACAGTTTCTCACTCATTATGTCAGTTATAAAAAAACAATTCCACTGAGCTTATATTTTGTGGCTTTGTATGTGTGAAGGTCATTGCATTAACAATTTCAGCATGAATGGATGTGAAGACACAGCATCTATATTTTGAGTGTTGTAACTTAGATTAGTCTTGCTATGTAGTCAAATTTCTGGTTTGAAAGACAACGTGGTTTCTAGAGATGATAGGACTCCATGCTCGTCCATCATTTCCAGGTTTACTTTACCCCGTTTTTTTCTCCAACATCATATTCCTGGCCCAGCCGCCTTTTCTAGAGCTTGTTCTTTTTCTTATCACACGTTCATTACCTTTGCAAATATTAGGTATCACTAGGAATTCTAACTATCTAAATTGGGCAGAAACTCCTCGCTGGTCCCCAGCAAGACAATCCTAAGCCCTTCTGTCGCATTATAGAAATAACCTACTTACTATTCTTAGATGATCAATTTCTGGACTTTAGATGCCTTTTTTGTTTGTTTGTTTTCCCTGCTTGTATTGTGAACTGAATTCTTTAATTAAAATTTTGTTAAGCCCAACAGTTGCCCTTGGTACACTTGTTTTATTCACCTCTGCTATGCTGGTAAGTGTGGAGAGTGTCCAAGTTTCATGAAGTAGAAGGACTAGTGGTCTCTCAAGCATTTCATTTTATGCTTTTATTAGCTGGTTGGTATATACAGCTTCACTTTAGTTTCAGATTGGTGAGTCTATAGTTTAAAATATATTTTTATGTTATCACGGAATGTCTTCAAATGGTGTGTCTCTTCACAGACAACATAAAATTCTTCAGGCATCCCACTCTGAGTGCATACATCATCATGCATATATTCTGTTTTCTAAACAAGCCTATCGTTTTTCTTTCCACGTTTATCATTTCTGGTACATGGCAATTTTGGGTGTTTCCATTTCATTCTGTAGTTTTTCAGCCTGAACAGCTTTATCACTTTCTGTAGTAAAAATCTGTCATGTCAAATTCTCATGTTTCTAGTATTTGAAAATCTTTGGCATTTGTATTTTAAGGTGACTTTTGCTGGGTGTAAAATTCAAGGTTGATTTTTCCTCCTAGGACTTTAAATATACTGTTTCCCAGTAATTTTTCAGGTTTCATTGTTTCTGATAAGGAGTTATGAATTATTATTCATGCTTTCCCCCTCCATGTGATCTGGATTTTTACTTTGATTGCTTTCAACAATTTCCCCCAATTATTAGTTTTCAGCATTTCTATTTTGATTTATCTCTAGGTGGCTTTCCTTGTGCTTATGTTGCCTGGGGTTTATTGTAATTCCTTGAAAAATTTTGGCTGCTTCTTTAACATTTTTTTCCTCTTTATTTTGTCTCTGTGGTACTCCAATCACACATATGTTAGTCACTTAGTAATATCTCACAGGCAAATGATACTTTATTCAATTAATGAATTTCCAACTTATTTTTATTGGTGTCTACTTCCACTGGATAGTTTCATTAGCAGTTTCCAAAGTCTAATTTACTGTCAAGCTACTCCAATACATTTTTCACATTCAGTGACATATTTTAAACTTTTATTTGATTAGGTTTTATGTAGTTTCCATGTCTTTGTTGGGGTTTCCTATTTATTCATCATTAATCATTTATTAGTCAAGTTTTCCTGATTTTTTGTATGTGGGAAAAATTTTTATTGCTTATTAGATATTAAGAATGCTATAATTTTCAGTATCTCATTTTATTTTCTTCCCTAATAGAATCATAAATTTAGTTCTTATAGATAGTTAATTTACTTGGAAAGAAGTAGTTATTAAAACCCTGTTTTTCAGTGGTAGAATTGCCTTTACTGTAGATTTAGAGTATCTCTTCTAGTGTAATACTTTTGGTATATTATTCAATGTCCATGATATAAAAGTTGGCATCTCAGTTTTGGCCAGTTTATACGCAAGTATATTTCAACTCTTGCTAAGTCTAGTAGATTTTAGCTCAGTATCAAAAAGATACTCTTTTTAAAGTTTTTCTCTTTTTCTCCTGGCCTCATGAAGTCTTCCTCTGTCTGTCTTCACTTTAATCAAAGACCAGCCAGAGCTTTATACATATCTCAATATTCTGACTCTTCTCAGCATATTCTTTGCCTTTCTGATTTCTTGCCAGAAAAGTCAGGTATTCCTAGTAATCACAAACTCCTATATTTTGTCTGCACATATTAGCAAGACTTCTGGGTTCCAACTCTGCACCATACTCATATACAAAGGATATTCAAGCATTTGGATTTGTTAATGAGGAAGTAATTGGTGACCTTTAAATAAATAGTTTTAGAAATCTCAGGATAATATTATTTCAGGTTCTTAGGTACAAAGGCGATGTAAATGAAGTTATTGAAAATCTCCTACAGTTAACTCTTGAATGTGTGTGAAAGATGGGCACTGTTAAATTTTTCTGGAAGTTGCAGAATAAAGGATTCACAAACCATAAAGTTGACATACAGAAATAAAAATAAGACAGGACAACATGAATATTTAATGGAGGTTAAGAAAATTGAAATATTATTTTCCCTTACTCCTATTATTTTGTTGAAGTGAATGATCACACATGTAGTACATGATTTGTGGACAGTGTAACTACAATTTTTCCCATTGGACTGTGAGAACTGCCTCCAACTTTTAATCCCATACTTCATGAAAGAACTAGCAACCAATCCTTTAATATTTAGGTAGCATGGATTTTTTTCAAATTAAGAGTTATTTAGGACTTCACTGATTTTTCTTAGTTGAAATTGTGAAATAAAGATGTAGCTGTTATATATATGAAGAAAATATCTAGGAAAATGTCTAGCTCTAGTTAATTAAAATAAAAGGAACATAACTAATGAAGGGTTGATTATAGAATAGATATAGAACATAATATAGTCTACCTACTATAGCACAGCTTGCTAAAGAATAGTATAGTATAGAGGATATAAAGTATAACAACAAAAGCACTGGGCTGTAGAATTCACCTGTCTTTGGTGTTATTATTCAAAGGAAGCAACAGGGAGTTCTTGTAAGACAGTTCATAAACCAAACACTTTTGGTCCTCTATAATTTTGTGGATCTTTTTCAATATAAATCAAATCTACTGTGCAGGTAGAATCAAATTGAGGAAGGAAAATATAACAGACAATAGTTTCAGTGAAGAAATAGCTTGAAATGGTACTTTCATGGAGAAGGTTGCAAAGCAAGACAATGAATTATTTCTCAGATAGTTTCTCTGCTGACATGACACACCCAGGAGCATATCCTCAGGACTTACTGATGCCTTTGACATGGCTGAGTGGTTTATATATACCCTGCCTAAAGCTGGGTCATCATTTAAATAATATGGTAAAATAGATTGGTCTTTGTTGCTGTAGTGGATCAGCCTTGGTAAAAAACAGTTAATGCATCTCAATCTTAGATTATTGTAGCCTGACACATTTCTGCTATACTTATCTCTGACCTACTCTACACAATTGTTCTGCCCTGATTATAGGTTGCATTCTACATAGATGGCTAGCTTGATTGCATATTGGAAGCTTGTTGATTCTCAGTGCAACACATTTTTGATGATAATTAATGACTTGGTTGATATTACTTAGGAATAAAATACTAATACTTCTAGAAATAGAGAAAAGACTGTTACAGTTTGTCACTTAAAAATTATTAGAGGAACCTGATGTTCTTACTGGCAGGAAAAATTAATAATGAATTTCTGCAAAAATGAATGCAGAAGAGAATAAGTAAGAAATGATAAGAGAGTTTGCAGGAAAAGTGAATGGCCAGTTTCCTTCCCAGAGGATAATCTGAAACTACACCCAGAAGGTTCTATGGATTGGAGTGAAACAGAAATACTTCTTGGACATCTGAGACCAGTGCAGAATGCATCAGAAGGGACACTGGAGAAATTCAACTCCATACAACAAAAGGTGGGTGGAAGAAGACACCTGCAGACTGTGGCCCAGGGCAGGGACTGCTGGGGCAGCTGTGCTCCCATGTTTGACTTGTGGTCCTGGGGAGAGGAGCACTACGTGGTGTGGAGGCACCTCCTAGATGGGGGAGATGGGTGTGGAAGAACTGAGGTGTGCCTAGAGGGCGGGGTCATCAGTGAAGAGGACAGCATGTTATCTGTACTCCCTCTCCCCTACCACCTCAGGACTGTGATGACATTGTGAGGCAGACTGACAGCACTCAGGATGCTGGAACATGGACTTGAAACAACAGAGGAGCGAGCTCTCAGCAGAGACGCAAACACAAGCCAGTGTCCTCCATCATTTTTTTTTTAAAGATTTATTTATTTATACATACAAGCAGCGAGAGGGTTCACCAGAGACAGAGTGGGGAGCAGAACAGGCAGATCAGAAATACACTGCTGAGGGGAGCAGCGGGCGAGGCAGGAGAGGTCTGCCGCACCATGTGGGATTCTCCCCGGCTGGGCGTCGAACTCTATCTCCCACTGCCAACAGCTCCACAGCGCAGCGCTCAACTGCTGCGCCACCAGGAAGGCCCCTCCATCCATTTTTACACCAAGTGGACCCATTTAGGTCCCTCCCCAATCTCTGACTCAGCAACTGCAGGTCACTTTTCTCCAAAATACAAGACAAAGAGCTTGGAAATACCATCGATCTAAAAACAAATAAAGCCCAGGAAAAGCTAAACAAACAACAACAATAAGCAACCTAGAGCCATCTACTGGAAAAGTAGAAGTTCTGGCACCTCTACGTTATTACTAAGGACATTTATTGATGAAAACATCAGATTTTTTAAATGGACAAAAATACACACCTGACAGCTTTCGTTCTCAAGAAAATATGTGACCACAAGGAGAAAGCAATTTTCCAGGATCAAATCATGAAGACATGGAAAAGATTATTTCTTCCTATGGGATACATACTTGAAAACTGCCATGATAAAAAGTTTCAAATAAATGGAAGAAAACACAGAAAAGCTGGTCAACGGTATAGAAGAATAACAAACGAATGTTCTGAGATAAAATTAATGCAGGGAAGATAGAAATGGAAGCTTTAAGTAAGAAAATAACAAAGATGCAGAATGTAAAAGTAACAACAGAGAAGATAAAAAGCTCTTAAGAAGCTGTGGAAGCTTTAGACCAAATGGAAGATCGAATCAATGATCCAAAAAAAAAAAAAAAAAAAAAGGTAATGCACAAAGAATCAAAGAGAAAGAAAAATAAGAAAGACATAGAAACACTGAAAGGCATGTGTTCAATTCTAGAAGCAATGGTGGAAAAATTGTGTGATGAGATAGATAGCAAGTGAATTTCTTTATCATTTCTGAGCTTTATGACTTAATATGCTTGGTATATTAATCTGAAGCAGCAACCTATTATTTAAGCTAAGGAGAGAAAAATACTGGATCTGGTAGAGACCCCAGCAATTCATCACCTGTAAGAATGAAACACAGATACGAGATGTTTCAGGGACTGCGATTTATAATGAAGCAACCTCTAGGGGACTTTGGTTCTCTGGTTTCATACTAAACGATGTATATTAAATCTTTTTTTGAGACTTTAATACTCAGGTAATTATGAGACATTTTGTCATCATAGATAAAATTTGTTTTGGTTATATAATACACCTTATGAGAGTTAGTAATGGATGTTATTTAATTAGTGTTTTTCAATAACTAATTAATAATATGCCCTTTATGTTTAATCTGTTTTCCCTTTCTTTGAATTCACTGGAAATCTGAGATCAGATTTCCCTCTAAGAGTTCTCATCTTCATTATGTTCTTACAGTAATTTATGTTTTGGTTAATTTTCTCCAATTCTTTTTACCTAAGAATTTTAATAGTTTCTGACTTTAGCTGGAAGGTATTACTATTTTACAGAAAAAAAAATACTCAAAAAATTTCCAGATAATATTTAGAAATTGCAAATGCAAGCTATATAATTCAATGTTTCATATTCCTATGTTTTTGGGAAATATTTGAATAATCATAAATAACTTTTAGAATGTTTTGTTGTTTTACAGATATATGTGTACATTTTCATTATTTAAAGAAAAAAATTACAGGGAACTTCTTAATGTGTTAATGTAGATTGTGTACTAGACATATTAAAAAAGAGTCCCAACAGAGTATTTAGATGCTAGATATTTGATTCTAGAGGTCTGAGCAAGTTGACATTGTCAGAAAGAGCTTGGTATGAATGGAGAAAAAAATAAAGGTGCTACAGATGTGACCCAGCTCTGCCCAGAGAAACTCCCCTACTTACCTTCTATCTAAAAAGACTTTACTAAGTATTTGTGGTTGACTCAGTCAGAAAAGATACATCATTTTCCCAACATGTTAGAATAAAATAAGTTTGTTTAGATATTGAAGTCCTAGGTTTAAGCCTTCACTCTGCAAGTCAGTCTATGCATGGTTTTGAAGAGAAAAAAATCACTACCATAGTGATAACTTTATTTGTAAAATGAAAATCAGGTTAGTGTTCACCTTACAGGATGCTAGAAAGATTAAGTAAGCAGATTGACAAGAAGCTTACACAATGGTGATAAAACTAAAAATTACAATGACTGCCTTTTCATTTGCTGTATTTATTTTATTTTTATTATTATTGTTAGAAATATGACTTAATGTTCCCACTACTGATTTTGGGTCAACAAATTTTATACTTCTTTGTGATGAGTGATTTACATAACCAGATAATGGCTTTGTATTGTAAATTGTATTGTGAATTATGTCATATTAATACCACTTATAAAAATATTGTGAAGATTTCATGAACACTTGAAGCAAATGGCACAGTGTTGGGCACAAAGTAGGCAATCACCATTAATTTCTCTCTTTTCTGCTTCTCCTCCATCTATTCTAAGTAAACAGGTTGCATTTCTTATTATGCAAAGAACCTTGTTAGTTTGGGGAGAAAAAATGTGTTGAAGTCCAAGAATTTCAGTACTTGACAGATTTGATCTGTCTTATAATTGCACATTTTGCAAAGCAATTAGATTGGAGAAATTATATCCTGATACGAAAGATCTCTGTCAGAGAAAAATTTTAAGCACAGTAACGATGATTACGAGTGCAAATATTAAGTTCATTATTATAACTAACAATCTAATACTTGGCAAAACTGTACAGGAAACCTACTGCTCTAAATATTCTCATCTACTTTGGACCCTCAGATGTTCATGTTATGATAAGAATTAATACAAATGCATCTGCACAGGGGCCTCCCCGGTGGTGCAGCGGTTGAGCGCTGCACTGTGGAGCTGTCGGCAGCTGCAACGCGAGTTCGACGCCCGGCCGGGGAGAATCCCACATGGTGGGGCAGACCTCAACTGCCTCACCCGCTGCTCCCCTCAGCAGTGTACTTCTGATCTGCCTGTTCTGCTCCCCACTCTGTCTCTGGTGAACCCTCTCGCCGCCCCACGCCTCTGGCCTGTACCCCAGCTTGTATGTAAAAAAATAAAAAAATAAAATAAAAAAACAACAACAAATGCATCTGCACTGTACTGAATACTCACAACAGTTGAATTCTAAGTAGAAAATATTCACTGTACCTGCTTTTATGGTCCTGTAGAGTTGTTAACAAATATCTACTCACCAATATACAACTATATGTGACATTTAAATTTGTTTACTATAAGAAATCAAATAATTCGATTGTTACTCACTTTAGGTGATAAGTAAAACACACCCAATTGATAACCAACAAATAAGAACAAAGTGAGCTCTTCTTTTGAAATGCTTAATATCCAGTATCTTCAGATGCTTAGCTCTCACACAAAGGACTGTACATCAGTAGTCTAATATTTCCTTAATATATACTTGTCCAAATATCCTTCACTTGCCATCTTTTCCTAGCAATAACCAAGTTATAAATTATTAACACTCTATGAGAAGTACTTAAACCAGTTTGTTTTCTGTATTATGTTGCCATATCAAAGAAGAAAACAATTTTTAAAATTGTTCTTTGAAACCCTCCTTTATGCCTGTCCTCTAATACAGTCAGCCACATAGATATAGGTTGTAAAATGTTGACAAAATATAAAACCAAATTAATTTAAATGGAGTCCAAAAAAGAGAGGTATAGTCTAGTTTATCCCTGGGCATACTGTTAATTAAGAAAAGGTGGTTTATAAATGGATTTTCTCTTTGATTTCTATTTTTATTTATTTCTACTCTAATTTTTATCATTTCCTTTCTCCTAGCATCTTTTGGTTTCATTTGTGCATGTCATTTACTCATTTCATGGTTACAAAATAAATGCATTGAGCTGCATCCAGGGTAGGTAGGGGGTGTGTGTGTGTGTGTGTGTGTGTGTGTGTGTGTGTGTGTGTGTGTATTGGTATAGAAATAAATAAAATGTGTAGCCCACCCTGGGTTCTGATTAAAAGCACAGAAGAAACAGAAATACAAGGAGCTGTAGGGGCTAAAAATCACCACACTCCAATTGGAGCTCAGACTGGAAATGGGGTGGTTAGTGAAGATGTCTTGGAGAATAATGTTTGCCTGCACCCTTGAAGGGCCAGTGCAAGTTATCAAGGTGGTTTGGGAAAGACAGGTGTCAGGAATCAAGCTTATTGAAGACCATGATAATGAATGTAGAGACCAGGAGGAGATGGCAATTAAGAAAAAAAATGAAATGAATCTTCTCTTTGTGAAACATAGTCATATATACTCATGTAATTTTCATTCTGATGTTTTGGGCACTATATTGACAATTCAAATGGAATTTTGGAAAGAAAAGGTGACCACTCTCTTTTGAATGGGGGTGATTGCAGAATTATACGCCAGGAGTATTTAGAAAACAAAACTCTCTGTGTGTCTTTTTTGTATATTTCACTAAATTCACTGACTTCAGTGCATTGCTGAATATCCTTCAGTATCCTTAATATCCTTGTCTGTGGTGATGATGAAAACCCAGTTCCTTAACCTGCCCGTGAGGCTTGGGAAATAGTGGCTGACACTTGTCTTTTCCTCATCTGAGACCACAATTTTCTCCACTTTGGCCTTTTCATTCCCCGAGCTCACCAAGCTTGCTCTCCCTTAGGGACTTTACACTTTATAGTTCTTCTTCCCCAAATCATCTTGCAATTTTCTAGCAGCACAAATGCCAGTTTTCTCAAATCATCTTTTAATTTATGTCTCAGCTCAAATGTCACTTCCTCAAAGACATTTCCTTTGACCTTTAAACTCACAGAGAGTGGTCATCCCTCGTTTCCTTTCCTTGAGATGATGGATCACTAGTTGGTTTTATAGTAATTTGTTAGGGTTGTGTTGAGAAGGGAATGGTTTTCTTTTACCTCTTAGTTTCAGTTCCTGGAGACCTGTTAATTAAATTGGCAAAAGACAGATTAACAGGAGATAAAAGGTTTATTTTTATGCATGTGGGAATGAATCAAAAAGAAAAATAGCTGAATGGTTGAATCTTGAGGCTTATATATCGTACTTATTAGGGGAGAAGGGAGAGAAAAGGCTTCAGTGAAAAAAGCAAATCCATGTCTTTACAAAGACATACATTTTTAGGAAAACAAATGGGAGACAGAAAGTTGTGATAATGTTTGTTGAAGCAGGTGTGAGTTGTCTTTCTATCTTGTTCATGACTCTGAAACCCCAGGGGAATGTTATGGTGGGTTATTCTTGGTCTCTGTCCTCCTTTCCAGGGGGGTATTTATAGTAACCTCATTTCTCAGAAGTAGTTGTTCTTGTCAAATAAGAGAAATTCTGAGAGGGCTTCTGTCTTCCTTTGCATCAGAAATCTTTAACTTAAAATAATCTCCAGACATCCTCTGGGGTTCCAAGTAGATCTCCACAGCTCCTAATGTCACAAGTTAGGTTTTTAAAACAACAGAAGGATATTTTCTTACAGTCCCAGAGGCTAGAATTTTAAGACCAAGGTGTTGGTGGGTCTTCTTTCTCCTGAAGCCTGTCTCCTTGGCTTGCAGATGGCCTTTTCTCAATGTGTACTAATCTCATAAAGAACCATTTGCAACTCCCTTTTGAGTTAGAACACTAATATCCCCGTTTTAAATGAATCACCTGTTTGAATCTATTATCTCCAAATATAATCACATTTTGAGGTACAAGGGGGTTAGGACTTCAACATATAAATTTGAGGGAAGCGCACATCTCAGTTCATGTTGATCTTATTTGCTTTCACTCTTTTCCTTTTGCCTGCCCTGCTAATACGAGTTTGATGAAGGCAGGGAAATGCCAGATTTCTTCATTGCTCTCTCTTCAACATGCACAGTGGTTAATAGTTGGCTATTGTTAGTGGACAACAAATCTTTGTTGAATACCTAAGTGACTTGTTTTGGTGAATGAATATTGATTTCTGACCTTGAGTAGGAAATTCTAGTAGAAGGAATATGAGCACATTCTATTTGGAGATTCGGGGTGAGGGGTGGCTAGACAAACGTTCTTTCCAAATATCTGGAAAGTTATTCAAAGTGAAAAATAAAAATAGATTTATTTGCAAGGTTTTATCATGAAAACATTATCCATAAAATTGCAATGCAAAAATCTAGGAAGATTTAGGGATGTCTTTCAAGTATATCTTTCAAGAAGAAAGAACATTTTTTTAAGAGTAAGCTGAAGAATTTAGAAAGACAGCACAGTCAGGCACTTAGCTGGCCTCTTCCCGTTAAACATATGTGAGATGATAAGGTACAGAAATGACCATACTCAAGTAGAAATTTTTTAATGGAATAAATACTGAGGATTGTGACACTTTAACAGCGTTTGGAGAAATGAAAAAAAAAGGGCAGGTTATGTGAAATTAAAATGCAAATTATGAATATAGGTTGCCAAATCAGAGCAAAATATAAACATTAGGAATAGCAGACAATAAAGGTGGTGGGTGAAGCAGTGAGTTGAAGATTCTTGCAGATCAGAGTTAACTTTTAATTCTGTCCAATCAATTAGGTACTTTCTGAAGGGGAAGTGTGGTCAATGAGTAATGATTCAAGATTTTAAAGAAAGATAGTAAGGTCTTCACTTATAACAGGAATATAGGGGAGCCAAATAAGAAAGCGACATTTAGCAGGGAAGGAGGGGAGGGGAAGGGCTCAAGAGGGGGGAGAAGGGAGCACAGGGGACTATGGTGATGGCTCCATGAGTGAACAGGTGGTGGGTAACTTATGGGGAACACACAATAATGTAAAAGATATGAATAACAAAAATAAATAAAAAAAATCTATAAAAAAAAAGAAAGTAAGGGCTACTGCTTTTGTGCTGTGCTTAGATTGAGAACCTAGACTGAGGTTGTTATGACCTTTGATTTATCATTAACAACTGGAAAGTAGGAATTGAAATGTGAGTTGCCCTTTCTTTGTAAAGTTTGCAAACTGGTTAAGGAATTAATACTACTACCATGTTTAGTGTTAGAGAAGCGAGAGACAGATATTCTTAGTGCATGTCTAGTGTTTTTGTTAAGTGGAAAGTGATATAAAGTAGTACTTGGAATCAAAACAAAACTCAATGAACAGAAAAAGAAGTTAGAGTAGAGATAAAAATTTCATAGCATTAGGGCAGAAATGGCTCATCATAGCAAGGAGAGAAATAAGAGTAAATTACCTAATACTCAGGCTTGAAGGATGGCCACATGCAGAGCAAATTATATGAATTTCAAGAGAATGTGCTGTCACAAATATACAGGAGAACTAGAAATAGATTGTGTCTCGGTTGAGGAACTTTAAATTATTTTCAGTGTGGGATGTGGTTAGCTTTTCTAGGGAGAAATGATTTCATGCTTGTGCCTCATTTTTGTTTTGGGAAAGGGGTTGGTGGGATGGCAGCTTGCCCTCAGTCCTAGTTCCTTCTACTCAAATTACGGGAAGACAGTCTACATTTTTATTAAGGAAGGATGTTTTCTGATTATGACTTCTACTGCGCATTTTTAAAATGCTCTCTATTCCTATCATTGCTGCCACTCTAATCCCATTCTTGTCGGGACCATCGTGCTATGAACTGCCTGTGGGGTATAATTTGAGGAATGCTGAGAGAAGAAACCTTTGCATCTTAGGCTGCAAGTGGAGGCTGGCTAATTATTCTCCAATATTTTAAAAAGCAGACACTTCTGGGACTGTTAATCTATAAACATCTTTACAGACAAGAGGAACCCAGCAGTGGAGTTCCTAGGAAGTGTGTCCCGTCTTATTGGAGAGAGATGAGTGGAAGTAGGAAAAAAACATACAAACAAACACAGGGTAGTTACACTTGATTATGCATTTGATTCTGTTTCTAATTTTTCATCTCTCAAAAAGAGTGATAATAATAAAACCAGGCTAAAACATAAAAGGACCTATAAAAACATGCTTACACCATCATACCAATTTCTATTTATGTCTCTATGGAAACTGTAACACTAACTGTACATTAAGATCACTGTCAGCTTTACAAAGAGCTATGCAAAACACACAGCTTATTTTATTTTTTTGTAGAAATGTGTCTTCCAGTATTTCATGATAGTTTTTCAACTCATTCTTTTTTTTAAATTGAAGTAACATTGGTTTATAAAACTGTGTATGATTTAGGGGAATCATTTCACACTTTTCCAGATGTATGTTGCCCCATGACACACACACCACCAGAGTCCCACAACATCTCACCATTTTGTAGGTTGAAGGGTTTTCACACATCTAAACCATCAGCTCAGCTCCAGTGACATGAAAACAAACTTGTGGCAGGACCTGCCAACTCCTCCTCCCTTTTGGATTTCTGAGTAAAACTCCTATTTTCTTTCCCTATTTTCATCTTCTACTGTGAGAAAATAAGGTGAAAAGCAAACTCTGAATCCCAAGACACACTGGAACTCATTCCATTCTGTTTCCTTTCAGCCAAAAGATTTTCCCACTCACGTTCAGGAATAAACTGTTTTGAGAAGCAATCTTTACAGTTCTAATGGCTTGTGGCATTTGAGTCTCTGAAGCCCAAACTTGTCTCTAAAGTTTCCTTTTGAATCACCTGGGGCTTCTGGTTATTGTCAATGGTGCCTGAGCAAAATTTTCCTTCCTGACTTCTTGATTACTTTTTTCTGACCTAGATGTATCTGGACCTGTTTTGTGCCAATCATCAATGTGAGATAAAACACAGTATTTCAAAATTTCAAATACAAATGATTTACTTATTTCCTTAAATATTTCTTTCGCTCATCTACGCGCACACATATATATATTTTTAAAGATTTACTTATTTATACATACAAGCTGGGATATAGGCCAGAGGCGTGGGGCGGCGAGAGGGTTCACCAGAGACAGAGAGCAGGGAGCAGAACAGGCAGATCAGAAATACACTGCTGAGGGGAGCAGCGGGCGAGGCAGGAGAGGTCCGCTGCACCATGTGGGATTCTCCCCGGCTGGGTGTCGAACTCGCATCGCGTGCTGCCGACAGCTCCACAGCCCAACGCTCAACCGCTGTGCCACCAGGGAGGCCCTACACATATATTTAGTACAGTCAGTCAGCAATCTCGTGTGAATCTTCCTTCATAGAGAGCTTAGAAAATGAACATTGTATTACATGGAAAATAATTCTGTAAGTGAAAATTTGGAGCAGATATAGATTACTTTTTATTCTCAACTCAGTTTATTTTATAAAAAGTGGTATTTTGGTGAAATGATTTATCTTATCGGGATGCCTGTGAATATGTGGACATAGTTAAAAATATACATAGAAAATATAAATGTAAATTTCACATCCTGGAGGAGAAAGAGGCTGTTTCTTGCATTTATCATCTGATGTGTCCTCTTTGGAGAAGTATACTGTTCCCAACTTTTCAATAGTGATTTCATGACAGTGAATGTTTCAACATTTTTTTCCTATCAGAAAAAAGAAAACTATTATTTTTGAAATTGTTTTCTAATCAGTTGATTCAGACACTTGCCTGAATTCACATCATCACTTCAAAGACTACATTTGCTGATTACCCTTTGTGATGCAGATTCTGGGAATACAGACCTATGTAGGCCTGGAATATGTATTTAATAGCATAGCTCCCTAAACACAATATTTTTGATCATGAAGAGATAATATTCAGAAAGTAAATTTTATCATTTGATCATTTCTACCTTAAAAAATGTTTCATAGGTCATTATCTTCACCACTCATATGTTGTACAACTCTTCTGGGAAAAGATGATTCTTCTCAACTTTTATTGTCATAATTTTCTCATCATTGATGCCATAAAACTCAAAATCCTCTCTATCCTTCTTAGCATTGTATCTGAAATGTATTGGTATGAGACACGTTTCAGGTACGTCCTTTAAACGTTAAAATAGATTAGTATAACATTGTGCAAAGTGTGTACTCTTTCTAAATCCCTGTTTTCTCATTTGTATAATGGTATTAGACATGTAATTGAAAAATACCTACTAACAAAAATAAATTAGATAAATCTCCCCCAACATAGAAGAGCCTAGCTCATCACTTTCTTTGCTTTTTATTTTTTAAAGATTATTTTATTTATGCATGTAAGAGCTGGGGTAGGCCAGAAGTGTGGGGTTGAGAGGATTCACCGGAGATACAGTGGGGAGCAGAACAGGCAGATCTACTGAAATACACTGCTTAGGGGAGCAGCGGGCAAGACAGGAGAGGTCTGCTGCGCCATGTGGGTCAGCTCCTTGGAGGAGGACAAAACTTGTAGTGTAGTAGCTGCAGGTAGCTTCATAGTGCTGAGACTTAACCCCTTGTGCCACCAGGGAGGCCCCATTTTCTTTTATTTTTATAAAGTCCAGTAGTGCTAACCTTTCTCTAATTCAATATGTATATTAAATATATATGCATATATGCATGTACACGTATATAGAATATATGTGTACACACATATAAAGTAATATATAAAGTACAGATAAATTAGTATTTAAACATACATATAATAAATATGCACATACACACATACAAATAAACATGCAAATAAATAAGTATATGCAAGTAAATAAACATGCAAACAAATATATAATTTAGATAAATTATATGCAATAAACAAAATGAATATGCAATTAAATATATAATTTAAAATAGTGCAAATATATATGCAATATATATAAATATATGCAAAATATATAAAATTTAAAATAGTGGTCCTTAAATGAACAATATGCCTACTTCTCTCCTTTTCTCTCTCTCATCTGTTTGTATGTATCATGCTTGTCTTCTCTGTTGTATGTCACAGTTGCTGGGCAGTAAAATTTTGAACTCTCACTCCCAAGAGTCACGTTTTTCTTATCCACCACCATGGAACTGACTAAACAACATCTGTTAAGATTACACTTGTTCTTATTGTTCCTTTATTCTTTGTTTTTCCCAGATTCTCTCAACTTACTTTCAAAGTCTATCAAGTTTGCTATCAAACGTTATTTCTCTGTGCAGATGTGATCCTATTTTTATTTCAATTAAATATTGAAATGTGTCATGGGTAGGTTATTGTCTGAAGAATATTTGAAACAGATGAAATTCTTAAACCACTTTATGTGGCAAAATAAGATGAGTTTTAAATGGGCATCATCTACACTGGTCAACAAATTTTTACAAAAGTAATGTTACTGAAATAAAATTAGTCATTTCCTATCAATTTGTATGTGCTCAACACGAATATGACAGTCAAATTCTAATTTTGGCTCTAGTTTTTTGGTAATCTGCAATAAATTGATGTTTACATCACAAAATGCATGCCAATAGTAATAGGCCTATGGTTAATACCTGTATAAAAATTAAGTCATAGACTACTACTTAGATTTCTTTGAATGTCTCTTGTACAGCTGTTCAGGAATAGAATAGATGGAAGACAGTTTCCATTGTGCAAAAGCACAGCCTTAAGACTCAGTTTTGAAGAGTCTAGAAATAGTCTCCATTCTTGTGGGTCATGAGTGATTTCTAAGGCATTCATGAAGCCCTCAATATTGGAACAGAATATTAGAGTACTTTCCTTTCTGAAGAAAGGCTCCAACTGCTGCTGGTGCCTTCGATAGAAAGTAATTGTGACATCTTCTAGAAGATTCCGTTGTTGAAGTCTTGATCCTAGCAATTCTACCTTGGTCTTGGATAAGTCCAAATCATGAACCAGGTCATCGAGTTCTTCCTATGTTAGTCTGTGTGGGGTTGATGATGCACCACAGTGAAAATCTAGATCATTGCATGCTGATGGAACAGGAGAAGAACAGGTGGGCTCACCCTTGTCCTCATCAGATGAATCAAGAGAATATTCTGCTGGAGGTTCTGCAATGGGAAGTACCTCACCATGTAGAACTGGTCTCAATGCGGACGGAATGTTTGGGTAGACTATTCTCGACTTCTTTGGCTTCATTATTCCACCAGATAGAGGAGGAACCAAGCAGAAGAAACAGTCTTGTATGTGGCTGCTTGCCTGTCTCCACACCATGGGGACTGCAAATGGCATTGATGGTCTTTTGCCATTTAACCACTGTGAAAGCTGTGCTGTACATGTAGCACAGCATCTATGCGGGGCCCAAGGCTTCTCTTGGTCACCAACCTTGCATCCGAAGTAAAGATGATAAGCCTTCTTCACTTGCGAAGTGATACTTTTCTTCTGGTTGGCAAATGTCACTTCTCCACAAGTAGAGCAGAAATTGTCCATGCTATTAACGCACTTTCGAGGCATGACTGTTCCGTATTGTGCCTAAATGGGTAAAATAATAACAGTTCTATGGAACAGTGGTTTAAACTGTCTCGCACAAAGTCTGAAATATTTTCAATGCTCAACCTTTCCGACAGGGCTTTATCTAGTGCACTGCTGACGTCAGCTTACTTGAGCAGCCGCCTGGGAGTAGTATTGCAGTGCATCAGAAAATGATGCAATCAAGTCTGGATGATGTGTGCATGATGGCATTATGCAATGCGATGCAATACTCCATCCTTCTAGGCTGATTTAGGATGTTGTTGCAGTCCTACTGGATAAATTTACACGGTGAACATATAAAATGAATTGTATGAAATATCTTCGAAACGAGAGCTAATAAACAATTTTCAGGATTATATTCAGTTTCTGCACATGAATATACTACAGATTAGGGCCTTTTTAAGTCAGTAACAATCTCACTGTTGACCAGTGTTAATTAATGATACTGAAGCTATCAGTTATGGACTTTGATTCATATTACTTGGGTATAAATGGCATTGGTGAAAAAATAGTTTTTGTTTCATTTTATTTTAATATTAAGCTTCTATTTTCCAAAATTGAAGCAATAGCCTGTCAGGTCATAAAATACAAGAATTAAAAAATAGCCAAATAACCCATACTCAAAGTTAAGATGATATTACATAAAATAATTGAGCATATAGCTAATTCTATTTACAAAATGAAAAAGCAAACACTTATATAAAGTCATTGATCTCAGAATTCATGCATTTTTGGTAAGTTGTCTAATAAGAGAAAAAGTGTATGGTTTATATTCCTTCTATTCCCCCTTTTTATTCTTACATTTTTCCCTCTTAGGTTTAAAAATTAATTTTTGCTTTCTTGATGAAGAAATGTTTTCATATTTATGGAGAATTCAGTTAGCTCTAAAAATCATTATTTTATCCTTACCGATTGGGGCTTAGAGTAGAAAATTTGGGATGGAGGTGTCGCACAACCAGAGACTGCGGATCTGGGAGGAAAAATGATTAACATCACTAAACCAGTATAGAAATGAAAAATCCTTGAGTGTGGCTTGGATATGGGATATGAGAATTGTCAGTTATACAAAGGACCATAGAAAATATGACAAGGCGTGATGCGAGGCGGGGATGCGAAGATTGAGGGCCATTGTGGAGGTTCGCCGGTTCTTACAAATGAACCCGATCATGCCCTGGAAGTGATTGATTTAACAATAGATGAAAATTTCACAAAGGAATGAACCCCTTCTCCAAAAGGTAACACTAAACAGAATGCCTCCGCCCTAGCAAAAGGCAGTTCTCCTCCCAGACTGTCTATCAGTCTATGCAGGCGTCTCTTTAAACAAATGTTTCCTTTTGAAAAGCAGCCACAGCTCTCTGCCCTCCTGTGTCTACAGGTGCCATGATAAAGTGCATTCCAGAGGCCTGGTGTAGGAGAACAGTCAGGATGGTGCTCAGGGCTTCAAATGTAATTCAGTCCTCAAGTGGTTCTGAAACTTTCCCTTTCCCTTTGCCATAGTCCTGAATGAGTATACTTTGTTCCAGCTTTAGAAATGTAGCTTTGTTTTTTCCTCCTACTGCATTATATCATTTTTTTTATGTGTCATTTCATTTCACTTCCTGCTCTCCTTTCTTTACTTATATTCTACTGCATGAGAATTCAACAAGGGAAGTCAGAAATGGAGGAATAAATTAGCATTGAGAAGTCGTAACTTTCATTTCGACTCTACCAGAGGGTATCTATTTTAGAAAAAGTGGATAAAAATGTCTGCCCCATCTACTATGCGTCTTTTGAGTGTGACCTGAGAAGATTAATTATAGAACTGTGGACAGAACTAATCGAAGCATTGTAGAATAACAATTTTTACTGCAACCTTTTAAGGGGCAGAAACCCAAAAAACATTCTCAGAGCAGCTTTGTTTTTGTTTTTGTTTTCCAGAGACAGCTGTTTGCTCCATTTTCTCTTCATTTCTACATAATGAAATTTTGATCTGGTAGGTCATATTGCCACTGTGTCAATTGGCTATTGCCATGTGAACCACTTCCAAATCTCAGTGCTTAAAATAACAGTCATTATTATAATAGCTCTCAACTTCTGAGTTTGAGATTTGGCTGATCTCACACAGGCTCACTCATATAGAAGGGTTGGAGGGTCAATGACTGATGCAGGCTGGCCTCGTTTGGGAATATTAGAACAGCTTGGCTATGCTCTTGGTGTCTTTTGTTCTTTTTCTGGGATCAACAAGTAAAGTCAAATATGTCTGTGTAGAGGGAACAGTATTTCTGAAGTGAACTCCACACACTGGTATTTTATGGACTTCACCCCCACCTCTAAATCAAAGAGATACCAGGCACCCAGGACTACAACTCGCATCATGCCATGGCTCTGCCATGACTTGACTTCCTGAAAGGGAGGTTGCTGGGAATGAAGAGTGGCGTTAAGCAGCTATGCTTGGTATACAGTGGAATGCCTGGGCCTGGAGGGGGCTTGGTCCCTTCAGGGTATAGCCAGGGTCCCAGCATTACTAGTAGGCTATATTAACCAATTTATCTCTCTCTCTTTCTCTCTCTCTGTCCCCCTTCTTTTCATCTCCCTTGAACATAAACCTTTTATGAACTCTTCTATGTATTCCTGCCCTTGGGTCTTGTCCTGAATTTTTTTTCAGGCTCACAGTTGAAGACTCACATCCAGACAATCCCACTTCCCTTTGAGGTCACAGTATATTCATGTGTACTTAGCAAAAATGAGATCTTAGATGCCCTCACTTGTTTTGCTTCCCCTCCTTATTTTATTTCTTTTTGATTAGTTTATTTGGAGTATTGACTCCAAATATTAGTGGCTGGCACCTGCAGCATAATGCTATGTATTATAATGCTATAGCCAATAGACAATACCAAACAATAGAAACATTAAAATCATAGGTAATAAAATACACACACATTATCCCTTTTCAATTTAAAATGTGTAACATCACATTACCAACCCAACTCAAACATGAATATAAAACATAAAGGGACACAACTACTAGTACCTTTATCTTCTATACATACACATTATAATTATATTTTTTGCTCTAATGCTTGAGAATTTAAAAGAACTTAGTTCACATGGTACCTTATTTTTAGCCAGTATTCTAACAGAATAAATTCACTTTATAGCACTCCTTATAAAAATTGATTAACATCATATTTATTTTTGCTAAATCAGACATGCATTATTTTTATTAGCAGTCTTGACTTTTCTCAGTATTATACTGCTATTTTAAAGGTATTAAAAGATAATGTAATATTATGTTTTAGTAACTATTACTGCTTTTCTAAAAAGATTCTTGTCACTGTATTTTGCATTTACATTTCAACTACTGACTTTACAAAACCTGATATTGTCTGAAAGCGAATGCTGATAATTGTTCTCTAATGCATGCTTTGTCATACTTATGCTTCATCAGCCCATTAAGAAGCAAAATAGCATTTGTTTTTAGCATGCTCATCATTTTCTTTTGTGTGTGTTCATCTTTATATGTAAAAGAGTATTTATAGTAGCTTGAATTTGAGTTCATACATTGACATAGAGATTATTTACAACCAACTTTTTTTTTTTTTTAACTTACTTGGAGTATAGCAAAAATGCTGACTTAGCTATCTGAAGAAGGCTAATAAATGTAGCTCTGATGAACATAGGCCGGGTTTGTTTCTTTAAGCAGCAGAAGTAAGGTTTGTTTAAGGGGAAAAAAAAAATGTGACCCTGTGTTTATAGGATCTAGTTTCATCCTTCTATTTCCTGTGATCTTGAAGAAGTCAAAATCTCTTGATTTTCTGTTTCCTGAGCCCCCAAATGATTACAATTACAATCGATTTACAAATCTTACACCTTTGGGGCATCATTAAATCCAATGGTATGGAACTGTTCAGCAAATTCTAATAAATAGATTCTCAATCAGCTGCAGATTAAATTGAGTCAAGACCTGGTAGCTACTGTTGGAAGCAAGAGAATCAGGGGATGAGCTGGTAATTTAAACTATTTTAATAAAATTGAAGTACTCTCCCCCCATCAAGTTTCAGATCTTTGGCTATTCAGGGACTGGATAGTTTAACAGATGAAAAAGTGCTGCATATTTTAAGTATGACTGTATCCCCCCCAAAGAGACATGACATTCAAGAGAAAATGTCATAGAAATTTACTGAAATGCATTTGTACATTACAGACTTCTTTTTAAAAAGATTTATTTATTTATGCATACAAAAACTGGGGTGTAGGCCAGAGGTGTGGGGTGGTGAGAGGATTCACCAGAGACAGAGTGGGGAGCAGAACAGGTGGATCTACTGAAATACACTGCTGACGGGAGCAGTGGCGAGGCAGGAGAGGTCTGATGTGCCATGTGGGAATCTCCCTGGCCGGGTATCGAACTCATGCTGCAGTGGCTCTGGATAGCTTCATAGTGCTGCGCTTAATCCGTTGAACCGCTAGGGAGGCCCTGTAAATTACAGAATTAATGCATAATCTTTACATGCATAAAGTATCACACATGCATATACACACAAATGCAACTTTAGAGATGTTGGAGGAGAAAGCTGTGGAAACATTTCTGGAGAGGTACAAAGATAAATATGTTGAAGGTGGACACAAGGAATCTTCTTCTGGCAACAAAGATTAAAATTCAGTAATTAAAATTATTTTTAGACAATGTGAGGAAATAGGCAATCTTTTTTAGACAATATGTGAGGAAATATATCTCCCATTCAGTAATTTCAGTAATAAAGTTAGTGTTTTTGTCAAATTTGCCTAGCATTTGCCTTAGGGGTGGATTAGATGGGGCAAGAGAGAGAAAGATGATCAGCATTATGTTGACATAGTGATGGGATGAGAAGGAATCATAGGAGTGAAGAGAAGACAGAAAACACCTGAGGGACATTTCCATGGAGATGACTGGACTTGGTGACAAATTCCATTAGGAACATGGAGGTGAAAGAAGGGTTAAAAATTCTAAGAACTTTTTCTTTGAATATATGGAAGATATACACAATTATTTAAAGTTTCTGCATTTTAAAAAAATTAATTTTATTAAAGTGTAATTTAAATACAGTAGCCATAATGTCTTTGAGTTTGTAGACAAAAGAAGCAACATTGGAAGATGCTATGCAGTAAATAAGAATGACGAAAACTCAAAGTTTGCAGTCATTGAAAGATTTTAATAATTATCTTAATGATAGTGTAAGGACCTACCTTTGCAATTTTTTACTATGCAGTCACTACCTATGAAATCAGTTCCAAATTTCCATTGAGGAGGCATTTTTATTCATCTTACGAATAGATTCTGCTGTGCCTAATTCTTTAAAATCTCATACAAAGTATATTACTTTACATTCATAGAAAGAATTATGAATGAAAATTTACCACATCCTATTATGCAGAGGAATTTTTAATAGACGAGGAGATAATATTTATAGAATCTGATTTACAAACCCATCAAGCAAATGTAAATTAATGTAAAAGCAAAGGAAATGATCGTTTTAAGATGCTGCTTTCTCTTATATATTTTTTTTTTTTTAAGATTTATTTTTTATTTATACATACAAGCTGGGGTACAGGCCAGAGGCGTGGGGCGGCGAGATTGTTCACCAGAGACAGAGTGGGGAGCAGAACAGGCAGATCAGAAATACACTGCTGAGGGGAGCAGCGGGCGAGGCAGGAGAGGTCTGCCGCACCATGTGGGATTCTCCCCGGCCGGCGTCGAACTCGCGTCGCCACTGCCGACAGCTCCATAGCGCAGCGCTTAACCGCTGTGCCACCGGGGAGGCCCTGCTTTCTCTTATATATTAGTTGAAAACTTTTGATAATGCTACTATAAAATCTATTTTCTATTATTTTAGAATAAGTTCAAGTTTTAAGATCTTTCTGATACTGCCGTTTTTTATCAGAATAATGTCATAACAAAAATGTTAATGTTTCACATTTTATCAGTCTTCACTAGAAGGAAAACTATATCAATGAAAAAGTGATAGAAAATTTAAAAAATGAAAAAAATAAAAATAAGTTTTTGAAAATGAAGTTCCTTTCATGGAATGGTCTCTACATATGTAAAAGGGGTATTTACTGTAGTGGGGGAGGTGTAATTGCTTCTTTAATGTTTTTTTCAGGTTTTTTCTTTCTGTCATACAAAATAAGAGAGAACATTTAGAAGACTATCAATTCACACATCTTAGTCTTTCAGTTTTTTCCTGCAAAAAGATCATAAGCCTTTTTGAGATCAGGGATCATGTCTTCTTTGTGTTTCTTCTAGCAGTTAGAAGAGTAGCACTGAGTACATAGCAGAGGCAAGCATCTGTCTAACGTCTGACTTGATAAACAATTATTACATGGGTTCAGCTCAATGACAATTCCATCTGCTTACTTTGCACAAAAGAGGATCTTCCAAAACTTCTTGCTCTCAAAGATTTACTCTGAGCTCCTTCCCAGATTCTCTGGAACACATTCACACTCAAAGTACAATTACATCTGAAGCTCAAGGAGATAGGATGCACAGTTCTATATCCGCATCTCCCTGTCCTCATCTATGTTTTTGATTTGGGGATGTAATGGCGAGTAGGGAAGGGGAGGAAATGTGACACATGGAATGTGCAGAGGCCCATTTCTCAAAAAATTGGTGGTCATTTTCAGGTCAAAATAATGAGGATGCCAGAAAAATAAGGAGAACCTTTCGAACCACAAAAAGTAGAAAGCACTAATATTTGTCACAGATTTAATGACCCGATTATTATAGACCAAAGCATATAGAGGCTATATAACTATATACATGCTATATATACCAGTGTGCATGTGAAAATATATATGTGGGTGTACATGTATATGTATATAAATATGTATGTATATATTTAAATACATATATGTGTAATTTATTTTAACTTCAGCGATTTTTGATTATTCAGAGGCATAAATAAAAGAACTTTATTTTAAACACCCTCATTTTGTTACTTGCTGCATTGTGATTTTTCATTTTCCCAAGATTCTCTAAAACAAAATGAAGGTCATAGTGTGTGTCAACTCTTAGTTTTTTCTCTTATTTTGTATTCAATTTATATACTTGAGCATAGTCTTTATTACAAGAGGTGTTCTTCTGATGGTGATATGTATATCATTATCTAAATCATTATATCTATCCATCTATCCATCTATCTAATCTCTCTCCTCTCTCATCTGTCTAATCTATCATCCCTCTATCATTGAGCTCCTCATTGTCCAATGTATTACATTGTGTACACTTACCACATCTGCTTAATCCATCCATGTGCTATTGGGCACTCTGTTTCTTTCATTGTTGTAAACACTGTTAAGATTATGTGAAGGTAATTTTCTTTACTGCAGTAAGACTCTATTTTTCTTTTAAAGATTTATTTATTTATGCATACAAGAACTGGGGTGTAGGCCAGAGGTGATGAGAGGATTCACCAGAGACAGAGTGGGGAGCAGAACAGGTGGATCTACGGAAGTACACTGCTGAGGGGAGCAGCGGGTGAGGCAGGAGAGGTCTGCTGCACCATGTGGGAATCTCCCTGGCTTGGTATTGAACTTTTGCTGCAGTGGCTGTGGATAGCTTCATAGGCTGAGACTTAACTCATTGAGCCACCAGGGAGGCCTTGCAGTAAGACTTTAAAGATGAGTTTTGCTTGAAGAAGCTTGACTGGTGGTCTTTTTAGTTTCTGCTAGATGTTGCAGTCAACAATCTTGGAGATCTTAGAGATCCAGTTTCAAGCTCTCACAGTTCAAAATTCTCAACCCAACAAGGAGTTCATCTAAAAGGTTCATAGAGCTTCTTCCCTGTGGTCTTTCAACTGTTACACTGAAGTGAGCTCTACATTGGGTCTGAGCTCTAATGTCTTTTGCTTTAAGCTCCTTTAATTCCAAATTGCTTAGATTATTTTAACTTCTGCACACAAGATAAGCTTTTTTTTGAAAATTATTTGATTGTGTGCAGATTTAAAATACTTACCTTTTTGAAGAAAACCTGATCTTACCCACAGCACATTCCTATAGCTTAATTTTTTTTTTCATCCTTGTTCTAAGCTTATTAGAACAGATCTTAAAGAAAGGGCTGGACTGAGAAATCCTTAGGCTCACTTGAAGGACTGATGAACTGAGAAAGCCGTGACAGACAGGTGTTATGAGGAAGGTTTGCATTGGTCCATCTATCAAAACCTTCTTAGGATATCCTCATCCTTGTCTAAATTTGTCTGTGAGAGTGGTTCAGGAAGAGACCTCTTGAAAACTCTTGAACTTCAGAGAATTATGGATTTGTCACGTCTGCAGTTACAGATAGCTAGCCAGTTAGGTGAAGGCACAAGGTATTATGGTGTGCACTCAAAATAAGGTAGTTTATTGACTTGCTGCCATATTTTGACAGGTTTGTCTCTGTACAGTCTGTGCTTCCTCTGGAGCTGACTTCAGCTTCCTTCTGTGTTCATGCTATAATCTATGTACCTGTCATTCTAAAATGGATAGATTCTCTGAAACTAATTTAGAATTACAGTCATCACTTTGGGCGAACTACCAATATAAGCAACATTATTTATTTCAGAAGAGACTTAAAACAAAAAAATGTAAGACTACTCCAACATTCAATGTTCAGTATTTTATTCATTGTTAGAAGACAACTTCCAAAGACATTTAGATTTGAAAGTTGCTTCTGTAAAATATTTTGTCATGAAGTCAAATGAAACATGTGAAATATACAAAACTATCTTTCTCTTTTTATTTCCTTCTATCACAGCTGAACCGACTGGCCTTTATTCAAGTATTTCTTTCCTCTCCATTGTCATCCTACATTATATTATGCTCTCTTCTGACCCCTCCCCCACCTTCTGACCTACTTCCTTTTCCTTCTGTTCAACAAGAAACTCTTATATCTCAATTGGCTTTTACACTTAAACCTACTTCACATTACAGCAAGCTCCTTATGACTGATTTTAAGCCCTAGTCTCATTCTTGTAAAGAGCTTTACAAAATCTAGACATAAAAGAAGAAATTCACAAAATTCAGGATGGCTTGAGGAGAATATTGAGTTCCATACTTTATATTATTTTTTCCCTTAAGGTAGTAAAGATCTCAAGTATAAGCATTTGGATGCAAAAAGCAGAGGGGAACTCCCTGGTGCTTTTGAGAGAATCTTTCTCCTCACTCCATCCTACTCATTACATTGGAAGCCAGAGTTGTTTAGAAAAGCTATATGTGTTAGGGTATTTTGGAGACTATTTCCAGTGTTTTTCCTTTGAAAATAAATTGTGCTCTAATTTATTCCTGTAGGCATATGGAAAGAATGAGTCTCTTGTAGATTTCAGAAGCGGGCTTTTTTAATCCAGTTCGGATCATATAAGCAGAAGATTCTGAAGCCTATGAGAATCCTTATCTTTTTTACTTGTTGTGAAAAGCAGTAAAACAGAAGTAGAAAATAGACTATCAATCAAATTTTATCGTGAAAAAGTGCATTATCATCATAATTCTGACACATTTGCGGATATTTTGAAAGAGCAATGCTACCAAGGTTTAAAAAGTTCCACAATATGACCTGATCTTACAGTAACACAATTAGATGCTTCTCTTCTAGTTATTAATCACTAGGGTGAGAAACTTCTTGATAAGGATGAATGTAGATATGATAAATGTAATAGGTATTGGAATGACAATTCTTGTCCTACACTGAGATGCTGTATGAAAAAAAAAATAAAGATCAATTATGGTGCTTGAGGGGACCCAAGTCTAATAGGAAATATGGGAATGTTTAAAAAGAAAGCTTGAAAATTTGTGATGAATTTGGATGTCAGAATATTTACCTTATGTCTTTAACCAAACACAACTTCTTTAGGGTCAAAAATGTAATTAGGTGGTAATATCTCCCTTAATGCTCAGATTCCCACACCTCAGCCTGTAACCATCATCTTCAGACCTCATAGTTGAAAGTTTTCTTTTCCTCCTTTGTGACATCACATTTGCTGATTTAAGAGGAAAGGATTTCCTGTGCAATTAGAATTGATGGAGTGAATGCTCTCCTGATGTGCTTTAAAAAGTTTGTTTTGAAAACCCTTCAGATACACCTCTTCAGAGCCATGTCACAGTGACTTCTGATACTGATGTGACAGCATCATGTGGTTAAAGGAAGCTCAAATTGAAGAGTTCTGTGAAGTGGTGAATTCCTTGTGAACCCATATTTTTACCAAAATTTGCATAATTATTGAAGCTAAACCCAGGAGAGTGCAAATTGATGCAGCTACCACTTTATGCAAACTTGCACAATAATCTATAAAATGAGAAACTAAAGAAAGACTAAAATCAGTATTTGGAAGTCTTTTGAGTAGGTGCTTATCATACCTTGTCATTATCTGTGTTGATAATTCTATCCTCAGTGATGAAACACAGCTGAAGAGTATATTAATGTATTAAGCACCTAGGGACACACTAGTATAGAAGTATAGTCATTCTATACTTGTTTGGGTGTTGAATGCAAGTGCTATTTTATTCTACATAATATCTACATTATAGTTGTAGATCTGCGTTCTGACTTTTTTAATGTCCCTTTGTAAGCATTCAATACTTGCTCGTCCTTCCCTGGGAGTATCAATAGTATATCTAAGGCATTCCCCTTTTCACAATTCTCTATCCAAGATAAGGAGTTATCAAAGTGTTTGGGAACTTTAAGTATACTTATGTGGATTACCCATCACTATGTTTTAATCATGGGGTGAGAGTATTGATTTTATTTATCTACTTACTATTTGAGTGCCAAGAAGATCTAAAGGTTCCAAAGAAAAATTTTTTTTTTCAAGATAAAGGGGATTACCTAGAACATGATTTAGTCAAAGGAGATATTCACCTCACTTCTGACAGATTACAAGCCAGTCAAGCCCTCCGGGCCATTTAAAGATTTTTGAGAGGATTTCTCAATTCCACTGGTTCCTACAGGAAATAGATTCCCCACTTTTCTGAAATTGCCGTAATTATATTTGACTTAGTCAAGTCCTAAGTAATAAAAAATCTCTGGATTTTAAAAAGACCACAGGCTCATACAATTTTAAAATTAGCACTTCAATTTTACCTTGAGTCTTTCTTATAATCATAGATGTGTTTGCCTGTTGGTAGAATGATCTGGAGAAATCCTTGATAGTGTAGACTTACCTTCATGAGAATCATCAATGACAAATTACTCATCCTGTCACTTGAACCAGTGGGAAAAATTTACCCATCATATCTCAGGGTAGTATAACAGCTGTATCTAAGTTATTAAAACCCCATGCTGCCTTATTTTAATGTGTTCCTTAAACTAGACAGTACCTAATATTGTGTTCAATGTTTTCTGCTCACTAAAATACACATTATTTCTGAAAATATAGGCTTACATTCTATGAAATCCCATTATTTTCTCTTCATAAATTCCTTTTCATAATACTTTAAATCCTGCTAGTCTTCTTCCATTAACTGAACAATGAAAATTTTATAACTTCCTTGCATTTGTCTGAAAAAACTGCCTTGCTCTGAACAGATTTATTAGAAAATATTTTAAAAAATCCAGACTTAATATTGCTTGTTGATGACTTAGAGTTAATATTAATAAAAGAGACTTATCAGTTGGGCTCAAATACTCTCTGCTTGAGGAATGGGTCTGGACACAGGACCAGCTCAGTGTATCCCACCCCCCTGGCACTTACCTCCCGTGAAGGGCCTTCACCAACCTGGTGGGGTTGCCATCATGCATTTCTTCCGTGGTTCCCCAGACTGGATCAGCCACGGTCCCCCGTGCTCCCTAGTGGGGTCAGAGGGGCCTGATGAAGCCAGGAGCACTGGCTTTTCCCTGAGGACTTTGGGTATAAGAGCATTGGCCCCTCCTATCCCAGCACTGTCCTTTGTACTTTTCTGGTGGCCCCAGGGTGTGTCACTACACAAATTGCTGCCTCTGTTACTTTAGAGGAAGTGTAAATCCTATTAAAAGAGGTGCAGGCAGGAGAGGTCTGCTGTGCCATATGTGGGTCAGCTTCCTGGCTGGGGATTGAATTCAGCCCATGGCAGTGACAATGCTGAGACTTAATCCCGAAACCACCAGGGAGGCAGGTTGCACTTGTGGACCAAGTGTTAATGAAAATGTCCTCAAGCAGGATAAGTTTCCATACTTTAAAAGAGCCAAAAAAAAAAAAAAAATAGCAAGACAAAAACCAGAGCTGCCTCAACAGATTTTTTTTAAAGATTTATTTATTTATGCATACAAGTTGGGATGGTGCAAGGATTCACCAGAGATAGAGTAGGGAGCAGATCAGGTGGATCAACTGAAGTATACTGCTGAGGAGAGCAGAGGGTGAGGCAGGAGAGGTCTGCTGCGCCATGTGGGAATCTCCCTGGCCGGGTATTGAACTCCTGCTGCAGTGGCTCTGGATAGCTTCATAGTGCTGTGCTTAACCCATTGCGCCAACAGGGAGCAATGCCTCAACATATCTTAACTCATCCTTAGTACCTGTGTTTTGTATGTACATTTCCTTATGAGGGAATCATTTGCTCAGGTGGCAGATTTCATTGTTCACCAAGAGATAAAGGGGTTCATGTATATACCTTAATATACAAATTGTTAATAGGCATGCTTATTGAATAGTTCCTGATTTTAATGAGTGGAAATAAGTGCGTTGATCTTACACAGAATACAACTAAGAATTTGTCAATCAGCTGAATTCCTCTGAAGTGCTCTAAACATTCCTAAAGAGGTGGGTAATAGAAAAGAAACCCCACACATAAATAGATAATCTGGACCGATCTTAATGAATGACAGAAAATCATGATAATGATTTGACATCGCAATACGTAGTACTTTGACTGCACACAAATGACAGTGGTTACTAGTGACAGGTACTGGATTTGAGGTAGATACACAATTCACTTTTGTCTGCAGAAGAGATGTCATCTGGTGAGAGCCTGAGCTCAGGCAAGGTTATTGGTTTCACCCAAACTCCCTTTTAGTCTCTACTTCTCTGCAGACCATAAAAAATCTTCAGATAATTTTAATCAAGACACAAGACTCATTGTTGTTAGGTTTATTTTTTTTAAGATTTCTTTAGGCATACAAATCGAGGTATAGGCCAGAGGTGTCGGGGGTGGGGGGCGGGGAGGTGAGAGGATTCACCAGAGACGGAGTGGGGAGCAGAACAGGCAGATTGACAGAAACACACTGCTGAGGGAAACAGCAGGGGGTACAGGAGAGGTCTGCTGTGCCATGTGGGAATCTCCCTGGCCAGGTATTGAACTCGTGCTGCAGTGGCTGCCGATAGGTTCATAGTGCTGTGACTTAACCCATTGCGCCACCAGGGAGGCCCATTTTGTTTGATTTATTGTTGTTGGAGCGCTACTATTTTGCATCCTTGCTAATGTTTTGACACTATAGGATTTCCCCCTCCGGTCTGGTCACCTTAGTGTTCCCATAACTGAAGCACCCAGAGTCCTCCCCTGCAGTCCACCAGATCCTCCCCAACATTGCTATTTATTCAAAGTGACAAAAAAAATTGATCTTTGAATTCTTCCATGAATTAATGCCAATTCAGATCCTTTTTCTATTTTTAAATTGGTGCATCTTTTTATTGTTAGGTTGAAAATTTTTAAATCAATTCTATATATATTGATTCTATAAAACTTGCCTTGAGACATTTTATACTACTTAATTAATCTTCTAAGTTGTGGTTGCTAAATCTAATTGAACTTCTTAAACTTAACATATTTGATTCCTGTATATCAAGTGTCAGGAAATCGTAGCCTGTGGACCAAATTCAGCCTCCCACTTATTTATTTGTTTATTTATTTATTTTGCATAGAAGAACTGGGGTGAAGGCCAGATGTGTAGGGGTTAAGAGGATTCACCAGAGACAGAGCGGGGAGCAGAACAGGCAGATCTACTGAAATACACTGCTGAGGGGAGCAGCAGGTGAGACAGGTGAGGTCTGCCGCGCCATGTGGGGATTAGTATCCTGGCCAGGGATGAACTCAGCCCATAGCAGTGATAATGCTGAGACTTAACCTCCAGCCCCCAGGAGGCTGGTTGTACCTGTTTTAATAGGATTTATGAGCTAAGAATTATTTTTGAATTTTTAAATTGTCAGAAAAAAATAGAAAGAAAAAGAACATGTGATAAATGACAATTAAAATTATTAAAATTCTGTGTCCATAACTAAAGTTTTATTAAAATGCAGCTGTGCTTCTTCATGACTGTAGGGTCTGTGGTTCCATTCATGACACTGTGGCAGAACGAAGTGTGGTGACAGACCATATGGCCTACAAAGTGGAGCATATTTACTATCTGGTCTATTGCAGCCAAGGTTTGGCAACCCTTGCTTTTCATCAGTTAAAAGTTCCCTATCTGGGCAAATGAGCGGGTGTGTGTCATTATGCGGAGTTGCTGAATGTGTTCTTGGGCACGCTGCTCTGTATTCCTGCAATGCCACTCATTATTCTATTTGACTTTAATTGTGTTCTTGAGTTGATATGTTAAAGATTAATGATGCACTTAGCCTAAATCAAGAATCAGGGAGATGTGAAGATACAGCAGAGACTCGATGACAACAGCTACAGATTTTGTGTTTCTCCTCTGGAGACATGCTGAGGATTTTTATGTGTAAGGAATTTAAGTGGTTTCAGCAGATCTCCCAGAGGGTGCAGAACCCCCATGTAGCCTTGTCAGGTAGCTGACAGCTCACCTCTGCTGTGCTCCTTGGGAAAATACGATGAGCTCTTTGTTATCACTGTCATTTTGGGTTTAATTGAGCAATGAGTATACATATCTGCGTACATCTCCAATGGAGAAAAAAAAAACAAACACTTCAAATCTCTGTTTAATGAGGGGCCTCCCTGGTGGCGCAGCAGTTAAGCGCTGTGCTGTGGAGCTGTCGGCAGTGGCGACGCAAGTTCGACATCAAGCCAGGGAGATTCCCACATGGCGCGGTAGACCTCTCCTGCCTCGCCCGCTGCTCCCCTCAGCAGTGTACTTCGGTCTGATCTGCCTGTTCTGCTCCCTGCTCTGTCTCTGGTGAACCTTCTTGCAGCCCCACGCCTCTGGTCTGTACCCCAGCTTGTATGCATAGATAAATAAATCTTAAAAAAAACAACTCTGTTTAATGAGATGTTAGTGACGACCACACAGAGGCAGTGTGCGTCTCTGGCCCCAAAGTGAGATGGTATTTGGGGTAGATATACACTATTGAAGGAATTTCAGCCCCAATGTAGCCTCAAATAATTGACATTTGTGGTAGCTTCTGGACCATGGGTCATGAGAACATGTTCTGTGGGTTATATGGACAGAAGTCACCTTGCTCTTTACTGTGATTAAAAAGGCAATTTTAACAACAGCAGCAATAACAAGGACAGAAGTAGCAAACTTGCATTTAACACTTTCTATGTATGCAGATTGTTTAGATATTTGGTACGTTTCAATCAACTTAAATTCTCACAGCAAACTTAACAAGGTTAACACATTGTATGTGGGAAAAATATTTATATGTTTTACGTTAACTGGTGGTAGAGCGCGGGACACGTATTAATACATTTTTTATAGACTAGTGGTAGAATGCAGGTAATGTATAAATACGTTTATTTTTATACTTTTTTTAATACTTAAAAAATTAGCAAAAATGGCCCGCGCCACCTGTTAACGTGCTATAAAAACTACCTGCAAACAATGTGTTAATATCATTTTATCCTACTATATGAATGAGAAAAATAGATAAGTAGTTTGGTCAAAAGCACACAGCTAGGAAATGGGAGAATTTAGTTTGGAACCAGGCAATCTAGCTCTTAAATAGTGTTTTTATGAATTGGTCAAGCTAGTGTCTTTAGCCTTTAAGTTAAACAACAGAATCATGTTTTATAAAAAATAATGAGATTTCAGTTGTGGCTATTTTGTCTAATAAATTTTGCCCTAAATAAGATAATATAGATAAAAAGATATAGATTTGTATTTTGGCTTTCTTAACTTAAAAAAAAATCTTATTTGCTAATATGATAGGAGAATGGGATTGCCTCTCAAGACATGTACCATATTCTTTTTTCCTTTTAATCTTATGCTCTTAGTCCAGTATTTAATACAATACACAGTTGTACCATAGAAATATGCTGAATGAAACACAAGATATTTTCTATGTTTTATCATAAGAATAGAAGTTCATGTTAAGAAGTGAATTTTTTTTTCCTGATTGTTTCCTGTTATGTACTTTGTCTCCAACATGTTTGGGGAATCTAAAGGATTTTCTTGATATGTTCTAGAAGAATGTGGTAAAATAATTTCTTCCACAGCCTCTAGAAAGGCATATCAATTTTGTTAAAGAGAACAGAGTTCTCTAAAATAGAACTGGTTATTTCCTACCTTGGCTTAGTAGACATATCCCCCTCTGCTAAGCTGAAGCATGAGAGCAACTCTTTCCATTTTAGATGTAATAATCTGATTGGACTGGTGGAGGTAAAACTCATAAAAGTGTGGAGGCCCTCTGAAAGGGAGCGCCAAGATTTTCTATTCTAATTCACACTGAATCTCCAGCAATTTGTTAATCACTGTTTAAATATCCTTATTAGTTAACTAGTACAGTGACTTCAGCTCACAGGAAGCTATGATTCTCTGCATTTGCCTGTCTTTCAGGATGACAGTTTCTGGTGACCTCAATTCTCTGATGGATTCAAGAACAGCTCTAAATTTACAGTTTGTTTAGTTTTTACTAAACAATTACAGTTTGTTTTAGTTGTTGTGATCAGAACATCAGTGATGATTCAGATCATCACATGTGACAGCTATAACCACATCTCCTTCACACCTACTTTACCTCTTTTATTTTTTAAGATTTTATTCATTTAATTTTTGTGTAGAAGAACTGGGACCAAGCCAGAAGTGTGGGGAGTGAGAAGGTTCACCAGAGACAGAGGGAGGAACAGAGCAGGCAGATCTACTGAAATACACTGCTGAGGGGAGCTGTGGGCAAGTCAGGAGAGGTCTGCTGCACCTTGTGGGTTAGTTTCCTGGCTGGAAATCACACTCAGGTAATGGTGGTGATAGGGCTGATACTTAACCCCTAGGCCACCGGGGAGGCCACCTACTTTACCATTAAATAAGACAATTTAAAAAAAAGTTATGAAGTCATTCATATTGTTTGGTAGCTTATTTTTCAATTAAAATAGCATTATTAATGCATTCCCATGATGATGAATGGTTGTGTAACATCAACAATTTTTTTAAATGAGCTGTGGTAGAATTTCTTGTGCCTGCATTCACATGTCAGTTTGAATAAATATTTGGTATGTATGCTTATAAGTTAGCATTTCTAAACATAGGTAATTGGATTAGTAAAATTTTGCCATGTATTTCCAGTGATGTCTTTCAACTTGGACTCAACATTCAAAATTTCACTTGAGCTATGACATTTTTATGTCTCTATACTAGGTTATCATTAGAAGAGTGATTTTATTTTTCCTTGAAATATTTTCTTTACAATTTTATTTCATTTCCACATAATTTTCAAATATCTTTAATTAAACGTATCTCATAACTACTAATCAAATATATATACATATATTTATATTTCTGGGATTTTCATTATTTTCCCTCATTTTCACACAAAATATAATATAGCAGTCTCAGTAGTAACTATTCCTAGTAAGATATTCTAACTAATGAAGTAAAAAAGACTGAGTTGCAAATCCTGGTTATTTCTCTCTTACTTATGTGATCTTCAAATTAACCTCTTTGAGCTTAAGTTTCCTCATATATAAGGCACGGATTGTGATATTTAATTTGCCTGAGTGGCAGTGAGAATTAGAAATAATGTATACATGGTCACATCACAATATCTTTGCATATTGTTGGCAATAAATAAGAATACAATAACAAGCATTGTTGTCAAATATATTTTACTCTTATATTATCAAAGTATACTCCAGACGAATAAAAGTTCAAGTGAACATGGTCACTGTAAAATCACTTTAAAATCAAATGTCTTTATTTTCATATTGATGGTATGTCTTATACACAATCTCTTCCTTGGCTCAGTGAAATACAAGGTATTAATAAAAACTGTCTTACTGTCAAAAGAGTTTTTCTTCCCTAAAAATATGTAGTGTGTGGTGCCTGCACTTAGTGTTCAATTAGCAAATGTTTCATTCTTGGCCTAGCTGGAAAGCCACAGAAGTGTTTGTGAAATAACAGAGAAGTGACTCAAAATAGTTTTATGGAAGACTCAGATTTTATTTTCCTGAATGTTAAAAATTTTGAGCATATAATTAATTATCATCATCATTATTATTGTGTGTGTGGGTTTTAAAAAGGCATGGTGCAAAATATCTTTCAAACTAGTAAAAATTTGGGCGCGCTGCTACAAAAATAAAGGATCTAATGATGTGGAATATTTATTTGTAAGGAACTGCATCCAAATTGTTCTCTGTTAAGATGGATGGAGAGTCCACAGTTACACATTTTTTGAGTAAATTGGCAGAGCTATTGTAGCAAAGGGATTCAACAGAACAACACAAGCAGGTCTTTTCTGGTTCAGGTTGCACTACTGAACTCATATTATTTCATTTTCTCAAGCTCTTTCACTGAGTCAGTAAGATTTTAAGTTAATATTTAAAAGCTAAGTAAAGATGATTTTGTACATTTCAAAGTGCTAGAAAAATGAAGAGTCAGATAAAATGGTTTCCATTTTCTCTCTTCAGACAAATGTCTGTATTTTAAATAACACGGAAGAGAACCTGTGGGCTACTCCTCCTGCATTATTGTTGCTCCCCCCAGCAGACCTTCTTTACCTTCCCTCTCAGTTCAGTCTTTGTCTTTCAAATGTCATAGAAGCAAATCTTTCAGGTTATGTACAGTAACAGAAATAAAATAGCAAGTCCCAAGTTCAAATGGGAAAGGCATTCTCATTTTAATATCATAGTTTGTTTGAAGCACTTTGAGTGCCTTTTATATCTCTTTCCTGAATCACTGAAGTTTCTCTCTCTTAAAGGAAAAAACTCAATTTCAACTCTCATCCAATTTGTGACTCTTAAAATTACTGCTGTCATGGTATGTCATGGTATGTGCAGGTATTTACTAAAAAAACCAAACAAACCAGATTATAGTGCTAATATTTTATGTGAAGAGCTTAATCTGCTACCCTCCAATTTCTGGTCTGTGACTTTGTTCAACTCTTTGGACTGAAGCAGAACAAACTGTCCATTCTTTATTCATGCACCAGCCAGTCAGTGAGCACTGCTGGGGATGTGTCGATGTAGTGGTGATTGGCAGTGAACACAATAAATGTAAATCTCTGCTTCTGTGGGCCTCCCATTTTAGTTGGTTTGAGACAATAAACAAGAAAAATAATTAAAAAAATATACCATATGATATGGAAATACGTGTGAATGGAGAAATACAGACATGAGGGGCAAGGACTGAGTGTGTGTGTGTGAGTGTGAGGCTGTGTGTTGGTGTGTGTGTGTGTGTGTGTATGATGCAGGAATTAGCAATTTAAAGAGTAGCTGGGGGAGTCCTCCCTTAAAAGGTAGCTTCCAGTGACTGAGATACAGTAAACATACCATATTTGGGGAAAGAGTCCCAAAGAAAAGAAAGAGGTGGCAAAGACCCCAAAATCAGTGATTGTGTTTCATTTACTCCCCCATAGCTCCTGAGCTATGTAATGGTGACTAGCATGTCATTCAGTATTTCCATTGGTTCAAAGGCCCCAGTTTTTACTTTACAGGTTAAATAATTCAGAGAAATTAATTAGTGGATTATTTATATTTTAGTAAATTTTTAAAAATATATAGTCTGACATGATTAAAAACTTGTTGGCTATTTGCTTCTCTTGTATATTATTTCTGATCATTTCTTTTTCTTATAGTCTTCTTGTCCCACATTTCTATTCCAAAAAGCGTCACTCAGTTACAGAATTAAATTATATTTCTTTCTCAAGCAAAGCTGAGTAGGCAGGAAAGGAGTGTTGAATTTCTGACAAAGTCAACTCCTCCATTTAACCTTTGTCCTTCAGTCTCTCTCATTTGGTACTTAGTAACAGCATTGGAATTGCTAAATAACAAATTGCTTAATTCTCACAGATCTCTGTTGTCATCATTATGTCATTTTTGTCTAAATGTCAAAGTGATAAAAATCAGTGAAGCATTGGTAAATGACATTACAGACTTCACCTCCTTTAACTGTATAAATCTGTCCCTAGGTTTTAGATGCTCATTATAACTCATGTCAGTCAATAATACCTGTTATAAATAGAGTGAACATATAATTTATCATAGAAACTGGGGTTTTTTGTAAGTGATTATGTACACTATTAAACGTTCAAGCCACAATAATAGAATTTGAATCAGAACTATGCAGAGCAATACTGAACTTAAGCTTTCTCTAGTCTATTTAATAAGTAGATTATTATCTATTCGATAAAAGTATTATCACATAGTGGCTAACAGATTAGCTTATAGAATCATGGAGAATTGGGTTTTTGCTCCATTATTCATGAAACAGCTATAAGGGAAATCTTTGTAAACTTTATGTAGGCAAAACTTACTTAAATAATACATAAAAGCATGAAAGAAAAAATGATGAATTAGATGTCAGCAGAAATTAACATTTTTTTTTTTTTCAAAAAGCCATGAAACCGATGACAAAACAAGTCCACAACTTTGGAGAATATATTTCCAAATTATTTTCTTAAAATTGAATTTGAATTTAAAATTGAATGAAAATTGAGAATATATTTGCAAATTGTTTTCCTGAAATTAAATTTGAATCTGAATTTGAATTTGAATCATGTGGCAACTTAAGATGAAGAGAAAAAATAAAGACAAAATGGGGAAAATATTGGAACTGACATTTCACCAAAGAACAAATAGGATTCGTAAATAGGCACATTAAAAATTATTGATATAATTAGTGATTACAGAAAAGCAAATCAAACCACAGTGAGGTAGTATTGTATACATACTGAAATGGTTGATATTTTTAAAATGACTAAGTATCTGAAGATGAAGCAACTAGAAGGATAAAATTACAGCCACTTTGGAAAATGTTTTCTGAGTTTCTTGTAAGATTAGGCCTATACTTTAATATATGACCCCGCATTCCCATCCATAAATACTACTCATGAAAAATTAAAGCTCGTATCCACACACTTGATAGAACATATATTCATGAGCTTGAAATTCACAGAAGTTTTATTCGTAATTGCCAAATAGAAAAGAACCCAAATATCCCTCAACTGAAAATGGACAAATAACTCATAATCTATCCATCCACAAGGATGAATTTCAAAAGCATTATGCTAAGTAAAAGAAGACAAACAACAAAAGACTGTATAACATATGATTTTGTTTACCTATATGTAATTTTAGAAGGCAAAACTATATTATTTTAGAAAGAAGATCAGTTTTTCAGGCTCACGCAGGTGCAGAGAGAGGCTATGTTGTAGATTATATTCCCATGACTCATTGATTTTCTAGCTGGAAGTCTGTACCTTTTGACCCTCTTCACCCATCTTGCTGAATACTTAACCCATCAACTCTGGCAACCACCATTCTGGACTCTGTTTCTGTGGGCTTACTGTCATTCATTCTGACTTAGAATGATTCCCTTAAGGTTCATCTATGTTGATGCAAATGCCAAGATTTCATTCTTTTTTATGCCCAAATAGTATTCTGTTACATACTGCATTTTCCCTATCCATTCATTTGTTGATGGACTTAGATCGTCTCCATATCTTGATTACTGTACGTTATGCTGTAGTGAATGTAGGTGTGCAAATATCTTTTCAAGTTAACATTCTTGTTTCATTTGGACATATTTCTCAAGAAATGGAATTGTTGCATCATACGATAATTCTATTTTTAATCTTTTGAGGACCCTTCATGCTGTTTTCCACAGGGGGTGCACAATTTTTTTTATTGTATATGCAATAAAAAAAATTGTGCACCCGCAATTTACAGAAAGCGTTTGCCTTTTCTTACATCCTCATCAACACTTGTTATTTCATAGTTTTTGATATCCGCCATACCAACAGATGTGAAGTGGTATCTCATTGTGATTTTGTTTTTTAAGATTGATTTATTTATGCATACAAGAATTGGAGTATAGGCCAGAGGTGGGATGGGGGTGGTGGTGAGAGGATTCACCAGAGACAGAGTGGGGAGCAGAACAGGCAAATCTACTGAAATGTACTGCTGAGGGGAGCAGCGGGCGAGGCAGGAGAGATCTGCCGCACCATGTGGGAATCTCCCTGGGTGGCTATGGAACTCATACAGTGGCTGAAGATAGCTTCATAGTCCTGAGATTTAACCCTTTGTGCCACCAGGGAGGCCCTCTCATTGTGATTTTGATTTGTATTTCCCTGATGAGGAGGGCTTTTAAACTTCTTGATGCATCTGTTGACCATTTGTATGTCTTCTTAAGTAATGACCATTTATTTTAAAAAAGACTAGAATTTTAGAATATTTTCATATGACTCTGAAAGTAATACTTAAAAACAAATTGTAAATAAGTTTTAGTACATTTTAGAAGTATATATTTATTGACTCCACAATATAAAAATATTCACTAAAAGCTTAAGCTATTGACTTGGACTTCTCCCTAAAATTTGTAAAATTTTAAATTTGTAAAATTATAGAATTAAAGAATGAAAAGTTCAGGCAGCCTGTGTCCCCCAGGGTAGAACCTGTCCTAGACTCTCAGATCTGCAACATGTATCCCTAACAACTAAAAAGCACCCACTTTCAGGAATGTTAATGGCACATAATTTGAACAAAATTTCAAAATGAACTTTTAATTAATAAATTAATTATCCAATACTTACATATACTTGAAAAATAAGATTGGAAATGTATGTGATATTTTTGAACAATTATTATTTTGCTATATCACCAGATGGTCTCAGTATATTAATCAATCATTTTCATATTTAATTCTGTTTCCGCCTCAATTTTTTCATTAATAGTGTGAAAGGAAAATAAGAAAACTTTAAATCCATTGTTTTGTCACTTGCTACACACAAAATAAGTAACTAATATACTCTAGGGCTCGACTATTCATATTTCACTGAGAAAAGTGAAAGAATTCAGTAACTGGTGCTTTAGACAGGAGTGGAATATTATATAACTATCAGAAATTTAAAAAAATAATTTTCATTTTTTTTTGTCAAAGACATTGGTGCCAATTTCACCTTACCTGGAGAATCCAATGCTAATTCCTCCTTCAGTATTTCCCTTTTACTCTTTTTCACCTGGATACATTGTGTGCATTTCTTATAAGTCCCCAGTAGAATTTAAACTTTATAGAGAGAACTATTCTATCTCATTCATGGTTTAGTCTAACTACCCAGAACAATTACTGCTACATAGTAAAGGTTAGTTTATGTTGAATGGAAATGAAGAATATACTTATCCAGTTGCAATATTTGAAAAGGCAATAGATTAAAAGGATAAAATCTGATAGACATTGAGAAAATTATTATATGAGAGAAAAAAATCCATAAAATAACATCTTTATTTGTTGGTAACTTTGTGTCATCACAAAAATTGCTAAGAGGTATGTGGCTTGGTCAATGGTTGTAAATTTGGCATCAGAGTTTGAATTCTAGACAAATAATTTCAATATATCTGATCTAGACATGTTGGTTTGTTATTCACTAAGAAGGTGTATTTGTTCAAAAATATTGATTATAGTATTGTTTTGACATTTTGAGGGAGAAAACTGAATGAACATTTCTATTTGAAATGACTACTACTAGATATCTATTAAATGATCACTAATGTTTATAATGAATCAATCAGGAAATAGCCTAATATATGATCAAACATTTCTTCTCAGGGAAGACACAAATTAAATGTCACTCTGTAGGAGGTATTTTAACAAAAAGTGAATCCATAGCATGCTACATTCAAGTTGTGGGTCACAATGCAATCTCTCCATGAAGCAAAATGGGATTCTCATTTAATGACATGTTCCCACATTTCTAAAGAAAGTGACAACAAATCAATCAAAGGTCTTTGATGCTGAAACAGAGCCATAGGTGGGACCATCAGAAGGAACTCAGATGGATGAGATTAATAGTTATATAGAAGGTGAGAAAGTGATAATAAACCTTTTCATTCTGGCACCTACACAGAGAATTCTTCACGTATGTGACGTGAGAGCACATCCAACGAGGTCCCTCACAACAGCAAAATCTCTGAAGAAGGTGACAATGAGCCAGCAAAAGCATCTTTTTTTTTTCCAGGAATTTGGGCATTCAACCCTCACCAAGCTATTTGAAAGGACCTCTCATTTAATTCATTCTAGTAATATCAGAACTCAAAGTGCTTTGTGCTAGATTCTTTTATTACAGAATCTGTCTCAATCATGTAAAAACCTTTTCTCTTTTTGTGCAGCAGGGTTTCAATCAACTCCAGGGCGTTTGCAGTCCAGGCTTATGTCAGATTAAAGAATGAGACACAGTATCACCTCTTAAATACACATGCTCGTGATCACGTGCACAACCTTTGTTAAAGATGCTTAACATGCTCTAGACTGATAAGTTGAGTTAATATTGTTGGACCAATCTGTATTTTTTGAAGAGAGGGGAAACCTACCCTACAAAATGTACAAGAAAAAGTCACAAAATACTTCAAGATGACACTGTAAAAACCAACAGTGACAGACTGCCAGTGTGGCTCTCTGGCTTTTCCATAATAATTTCTCTAAGGTTTCTCTTTGAAGGGTATTAAGAAGCTTTAAGAAGCTCACAGTGAGGGTGAGTGTTTTTTTTCTCCATCTCTTTATTTAAAACTTAGAAAATATCTTTCAAAGTAGGCTAAGGATATGCAAAAACTTGCATCTATGATGTCCAGGGACCACAGCACGATCAGTTTGAAGGTGTCTATAAATCAAAATATGTGGCAATAATATGTGTCAGAAGTAAGGCTTTTGTGAGTCCAGACTTTAGGAGACAATACACATTTCTGTTTTCTTGCAACCATGTCAAGCTGTGAGGGGCTAATGGTTGAATGATAAGAGATATGCATGGCCCACTGGATCACCCCTCCCAGCTGACCCTCAGAAAAAGCCAGTCTGTTGACCACCTGCAGTAAATGTATATATTAGTGAGCATGGTCAAGATCAGAACTGTCTAGTCAAAAGAGCTGACCCAAAGAACAGCAAGCTATGTAAAGACCTGCTGTTTTAAGCTGCTTAGTTTTGGTGCCTTGTTAAAAGAAGCAAAAACTAACTGCTACACAGATTGTAAATATGCCATTATTTGACTGTAGAACTGTCTTTCTAAAAATTTAAAATTTGAGAATCTATCATCAATTAGAATATGGAAGAAAATTCATAATATGGTTGCATATCAGATCAATAGAAACATTTCCATTGAGGAATGCTAAAGGGAAAACAATTTTTTAAGAACAAAAATATGCTGTATTCTAAATGAACAAAAATACAAAGTAACCTAGTATAAATCAAATTTTTGCCACAGAATTTATTCCGCAGTCATGAAATTTTGAAAGAATCAACATCATAATGATGCCAGTGTTTCCAATATTAATCTATAAAAGTTGATGTCATCCAATTATAATCTCATAGGGATTTTTTATAGTACTTAACACATTGATTATAAAGTTTGTGTGGAGGTGCAGAAGATACCCCCTTCCCCAAATTAAATCAATGTTGAAGAAGTGAAAAAAATGTGACCACTATTCAGATAATATTATTCATCACAAAGTTATAAAAGCAGGAGTGTTAATTCAAAAGGCTGTGTGTACTCTTATGTTCATCTCAGCACTATTTATAATAGCAAATATAGAAATCTAAGTGCCCAATGACTGATGAGAGCTTTAAGAAGATGTAGCATTCATGCACACACAGTGGAACACTACTCAGCTATAAAAAAGATACGACCTTGCCTTTTGTGACAACATAGATGGAACTGGAAGACATTATGCTAAGTAAAATTACTGCGAAGGAGAAAGACAAATACCAGATGATTTTAACCTTCAGTGGACTATAGAGAAACAAAACAAAGGAACAGACCAAACTAAACCAAAAAAAAATGCTAGACATCTGAGTAGAATGCTAGAATTGAGGCTGCAGTCTGCAGAGGGGAAATGTGGTAGCAAAGAAGGCTTAGTGGCCATGGTGGAGGATTAGGGGTTCTTTGGTGGATGTGATGTAAAATACATCTGAAGTGGTGTGAATCTATACACCTAAATCAGTGTATAGTGTTGTAAACTAATGTTGTTTAAATTTTTAAAAAATACAGTTTTCAAAGAGAAATGGAAATTTTTCTGCCAGAATAGATAACAGGTCTAAGGAAATGACTAGAGTCTAGGAAGAGGCCATTTTATGTATGACAAAAGTGGTATTAGAAAACAAAGGACAAAAAAAAATTCATCAATGTTAGAACAATATGTAACCTGTACTAAGAAAAAAAAATGATTTGTGACTTCAGCTATATATGAAAATCACTTCCACATGGATAAAATATTTACATACAAAAGGCAAAACTTAAAAAAACTTTTTGTGGTATTTCAGAGGAAAATATCCTTTTGATCTTGAGCTAGAGAAGTATTTGTTATATGAGATTGTAACAAAGTTCCAATCATAAGGAATATGTTTAAAGGTAACTACTAAAATTTTAAAACTCTAATAATAAAAAGTCCCCATAAAATCAGTGAAAAAATAAAGCCACAGCTTATGTAGGAATACATGCAATAAATACAGGCATCCATAATTAATGTCTATAATATATAAGACTCCCACAAAGCTATAATGAAAAGATAAACAACACGGTGAAAATATGATCAAAAGATATGAATCAACATTTTGCAAAGGAGAAAAACCAGATGGCCAATAAACATAATAACTGACACCCATTTTACTATTAAAGAGGAAAATGGAATAGGGCATTTCACTGGATTCAAGAAGCCTTGGGAAGTGTGTACCTCAACAGAAACATTCATATTTACTATTGCTACCATAAATTGTACGTCAACTTTGGATATGGAAACATAACATAAAGTATGTGCAGCCAAATGTCATAAAAGTGTGTACATGAATCAGCATAATGATTAAGAAACTCTAATTTCTTGGAAGTGTGTGTATGTGGTGATGTGCACAGAGTAAGGAGAGCACACAGATATTTCATTTTATTTTAAGAGAGTAAAGAAAAGTTTATTTAAAGGAAGAAAGTAAGGACCCCTAGGTGTGCTGTACCTGGGAGGGCTAAGGAAGCCCAGATTTATTTATTTATTTGTTTATGTATGTATGTATGTATGTTAAAGATTTATTTATTTATTCATACAAGCTGGGGTGTAGGCCAGAGGTGTGGGGTGGTGAGAGGATTCACCAGAGACAGAGAGGGGAGCACAAGAGCACAACAGGCAGCTAGACTGAAGTACACTGCTGAGGGGAGCAGTGGGTGAGGCAGGAGAGGTCTGCTGCGCCTTGTGGGAATCTCCCTGACTGGGTATCGAACTTGTGCTGCAGTGGCTCTGGACAGCTTCATAGTGCTGTGCTTAACCTGCTATGCCACCAGGGAGGCCCTGATATTTTATTTTTAATTAGTGTTTTCTAAATGTGAAGATGAGTATGAAAGTGTGCTGTAGGTTATTTTCCATCCCTTTTTGTTTGTCTAATATAGGCCACCAAAGTTATGAGGACTTGAGGGCTTCCAATAGTAGATCATTTGGTTAGAAGGGTTTCAAAACATTATCTCTGGAAGAAGAAGATTAATAATTTAGGATTAGAGGGTTTCTCCCTGAGCAGATAGGTAGAGCTGTAGGGAAACAGCGATTTAGAGCAGGCTCAAAAGTCCTATGTTTTTATCCAGAGTAGCTTTTAGTAGGATTTTTTTTTTTGTATTTTACTTTGGGGAGTCTTAGCATGCTTACCACAAGTAAAAGTAATTTATAGATACTACTGTGACAACATAACCTTCCTGCTTTGACAAGATCACCATCTGCCACATCATGAGATTAGAATCAACTTTAATAAGAAGCTACATCATTAAAATATGACTCTCTACAATCTCAGCAGTCCTAAATAAGGGTGAGAAACTTTTAGTGATTTGACAGTCTTCTAATTAAAATTTGAATAATTTAGAAATGTGTCAAACTTGGGGAAATTAAAATGGAGTGCAAGAACAATGTTTTTAGAATCTGAATAGAAACAGTTTTGTATTGAAGTATGTTCAATATGCCATTAAATACTACGTATCAAAGTGATCAATTCTTTTCTTTTAGTGTTAATGGGCTACAAATTAGATCAATGTACATACAATGCTATATCTTTTATAGTATTAAAATGATGTCACCTCTTATAGAAGGAAATCTTGTCAGATTTAATTGATGCCTACTGTGTCTTAATAGAAAATCCACTGGTGAATCCACTGAATTATTAAACTTCCATATGCTTTGTAAAACTGGCTGAGGTTGTTCAAGAATGTTTGGCATTAATTAGGGTCAGAGTTGGAAGTTAGTCTTGCTCCTTGGCGTTAATTATCATTTCTAGTGCAAAAAATTAAAGATATTGTGTCAGGATTTTTTTCATTCTGAGTTAAGAAATCCAGCTCAATATTTCTTAAATGAAAACAAAACAGAACAAACGACTGGCTTACCTTTATCTGAAAAATCCAACTGCAGGGAACACGTTCAGGACATTAAGAGCCAGGGGTTCAAGTGGTGTAATCAGGCTTCTTCTCACCTGCATTCCCTTTCTCTCTCTTAGATGACTCTCGCCTCCTACAGAAACCCTAGCTGAGGGGCCTCCCTGGTGGCACAGCGGTTAAGCACTGCGCTGTGGAGCTCTCGGCATGCACTGCGCTGTGGAGCTCTCGGCAGCGGTGACGCGAGTTCGACACCCGGCCAGGGAGAATCCCACATGGCGCGGCAGACCTCTCCTGCCTCGCCCGCTGCTCCCCTCAGCAGTGTATTTCTGATCTGCCTGTTCTGCTCCCCGTTCTGTCTCTGGTGAACCCTCTCGCCGCCCCACGCCTCTGGCCTGTACCCCAGCTTGTATGTATAAATAAAAAATAAATCTTTAAAAAAAAACAAAACTGGGCATCCCTGGTGGCACAGCGGTTAAGCGCTGCGCTGTGGAGCTCTCGGCAGCGGTGACGCGAGTTCGACACCCGGCCAGGGAGAATCCCACATGGTGCAGCAGACCTCTCCTGCCTTGCCCGCTGCTCCCCTCAGCAGTGTATTTCTGATCTGCCTGTTCTGCTCCCCGCTCTGTCTCTGGTGAACCCTCTCGCCGTCCCATGCCTCTGGCCTGTACCCCAGCTTGTATGTATAAATTAAAAATAAATCTTTAAAAAAAAAAAAAAAAACTGTGACACATTATTAAAAAAAAAAAAAAGAAACCCTAGCTGAGGAGTGTGATGAGCCTTGGGTCACGTTCTTCTTGACAAGTCAATCACCGCACTCAGTTATGTGAGGCAGTGCGACAGCAGACGTGGTCGGGCTGCTATTATAGAAAGTCTTAGCAGCATCACACTAAAGGAGTATAGGGATTCTTCCACCACCCCAAAAGAAAGACTGTTCAAATGAAAATAGTAGACAATATCTCTTCTTTTTTTTTTTTTCATATTTATTTATTTACACAAGCTGGGGTACAGGCCAGAGGCATGGGGTGGCGAGAGGGTTCACCAGAGACAGAGTGGGGAGCAGAACAGGCAGATCTACTGAAACACACTGCTGAGGGGAGCAGCGGGTGAGACAGGAGAGGTCTGCTGCGCCATTTGGGAAACTCCCCTGCTGGGCGTGGAACTTGCTTCAGTGCTGCCTGCCGCTCCGCAGCACAGCGCTTAACCCCCGTGCCACCAGGGAGGCCCGACAATATCTCTTTTAATTTGTATTAAGCATGTCTTTTTATTTTGATGACTTGACAGTTGGGCCCCCGCTAACCCTGGAAGGGACTGTTCCGCCCGGATTAGTTAAATTCTAGGGATAGAAGCCACTCCTGGGAAGCATACCTTTCAGGTGTCAATCCCAACTCAACAGGCACTTACCCTCAAGGCCAGTGTTCCTCTGTCTTAAACAGCCCGGGGCTAGGTAATGGTAAAGAAACAAACACAGAAGGAAAGACGATTCATCAAATATTACAGTGAAATTAGGTTTTTTTTTCTTTTAAAGATTTATTTATGCATACAAGCTGGGTTGCAGGCCAGAAGTGTGGGGCGGCGAGAGGAATTCACCAGAGACAGAATGGGGAGCAAAACAGGCAGATCAGAAATACACTGCTGAGGGGAGCAGTGGGAGAGGCAGGAGAGGTCTGCTGCTCCATGTGGGAATCTTCCTGGCTGGGGAGTGGCTGCAGTGGCTCTGGACAGATCCACAGTGCTGCACTTAACCCATTGCGCCACCAGGGAGGCCCGAGATTAGTTTTTAAAGTGTTTTATTGGAAATCATTTTGAATCCAATTGGATGGAACAAGATAAACAGGTAATGAAAAGTTTGGGGAAGGTAAAAAAAGTTTGGAGCTAGATAGGATATGTTCTTTTCCTGCATTCCAATTTAACCGAAATACAGTTTTTTTCTCATAACTTAAAGAGCACGTGGCTGTAAAAGTGAGACTACCAGAGAGGGCAGTTGGAGTGGAGTTGGGGGACGAGCCCCAGGGGACTATGGGGAAGCTCCTGGGGGCAGTGGTGGAGGGTGGGGTCTGGTAGCATGTACCAGAGGTGATGGGGTCTTGAATTTCTGAATCATGTTCATTATTACAAACCAGTGTTACCTGGTAAAAAATTATAAAAATAAAATAAACACGAGAGAACTTCAGTAAGCAAAAATCACAATTCTGTAGACTTAATTTTAGTTCATATTTGAAATAACACAAAGACAAAAGGAAACACAAAGACAAAAAATTTGTTCATGGTAAAGGGACTTGGAACATGTTTTACAATGATTAGATGATATCCTGGTAAGTCATATTGAGAGAGAAAACACATAGTGGGAAGATTTGCAGAAATCTTGCAGTTAGATGAGGAGCTGGGAGAGAAAGTAACCATGAAACAAATGATCAGACCGCTATGAAGATGAAGGCCCTTTCTGATGCTCCCAATACAGAGACCTTGAGGTGTGGTGGAAGTTACAATCACATTGACAGTTCCCTTAAATCAAAGTGTTATATTCTGACAAGCTTAACATGAAAGTATTTGGGGAGACATGTGTAAATCCTCATCGATAGAATATATATTTTTCTCTAAGTCATCTAATTTTGTGGTCTATCACTGTGAGATGTTTGGAGACAGCGATCTAGCATGCTCTAGAGGCATTTTGTATAAAGAGAACACAGCATTAAAACTAAACTCGAACCAGCGACCAAAGAGTCAATAGAAGCATATTTATCATGCAGTTAAATGAATTAGTCCTTTAGAATGGAACTGGGTTTGGGGGGAGCTGTACCTTAAAACTGAGTCTCGCACACTGTTGCAAGGTAGAGACACCCAAGGATAGGTGCTTAGGAGGGAGCTTGGCACCACTACTGCGAGGAGAGCTGTCAGTGAGCCAAGGCACAGTGAAAGGAATAGAAGCAATCTTGGCAGCAGCAGCCTGGAAAGCTGCAGCGTCTATGCTAATTCCAGAAGGAGAAGCAAAGGCTGCAACAATAATTAAGTAGGAGCACAGCTTTGCAATCCTTCCCAAACAAAGGGAGCTTGGAGGGAAACCACTCTTCACAGCGTCCTCATTAAAGGAATGTTGTCTTTGCCCACCCCCTCTATTCATGAACTCACATCCACGACTTCCACAACTAGCTTGTAAACGCTATTGGACACAACCCATTGTCTTTTTCCATGTTGGGAAGGAGAAGACACCCATGGAGAGACTGTCTAGCAATTACAGACCTCATTGATCTGTATCAGAGGTGGAGAAGGAACCTAATAGCCTTAGAAAACGTGTCCTAAAATTAGTTTGCCTCTGCAGTGCTTTCAGTGCTTCCAATTTTTATAGCTGGAATTTGCTCACCTTGGGTTGTGCAAAACCCAGTCCCCAATTAGGATGGTGCACACCTTCTATTTCATTGAGTCACACTATGCCTACTATTCTGATCAGTGTCATCCAGTACATACCATGAAAATAGAAATGTGACTTTTCTTGTGCCTACTTGTCTTCTTTGGAATCCCATACTTGGCTCACCTGCATCTTCTATACACAAAACAAGAATTGAAGGGTCAGACAAGTGTGTGCTTCTAGAAAGTACGGATTGGATGTGCCACAAAGAAAGTGTACCCTGAATTGGCTTATATAGAAATTGCAGATGGACGTGTGTCAGACACTGAGGTATCGCATAGAAAGGGAGCTGCAGACTTCAGTTTTGCTACACTTTCCATTAATAACTATACAGCGTCACTTTAACTCTCCCTTCTTTACCTTTTCCCATTTAATGTTTCAACAAGAAAGGCAGAGCTGGACTGATACATAAAGTAAAAACATGTCTTTACTGCATGCAATCTGGAAACTCAATTTTCAATGGTGCAGAAATGATATATAATGTTAGAATAATTCATTGATTCATCTTTTACACAAACATTCCCTCATTCAATAAATAAACATTGAGCTCCTACTGTGCATCAGGCACTTGTCTGGTTCCTGAGAAGCTTTGGTGAACCAAGTTAGTTTCCTGCTTTTGTGGGTTTTGCATTCTGTGATTGCTATGGGGAAAGAAGAGACATAGACTAGTAAGAATATACATTCATACTATGTCAGGAGTGATATGAGCTAGTTAAAAAATACTGCAGAGTAAGAAGACACTGACATGTAGAGATAAGATGTAATGCTATGTAGAAAGTAATGTGAGTTTGGCCCAGAGAAAGAAAGTTCCCCCAAAATGTTTATCAGTAAACCTCTGCTGATTATATTTTTCCCCTCACTCCCTGTGATGGGTGGATTATGTATCACTTGACATGGTGATGTAAGTAATGGTAACATGGTACCATTGGTAACATGGTAAGTAGCTGCTTAAACATTATTATTATTATTTTTTGAGTAGAACTGAGGTGTAGGCCAGAGGTACAAGAGAGGTTTCAGCAGAGAAAAAATGGGGTGCAGAACAAGTGAATTTATGGAAATACACTGCTGAGGGGAGCAGTGAGTGAGACAGGAGACATCTGCTGTGCCATATGTGGTGTTAGCTACCTGACCAGCGATTGAGGTCAGGCTGTAGGGGTGATAATGCTGAGACTTAACTCCCTGGCCACTAGGGAGGTCTCTAGACAATATTTCCAGATGAACCTATGAGGGGGTTTCCTTAAGAGATTAGCACTGGATAAGCAGACTGAGTAAGCAGATTGACTCCCGAAGAGGAAGGGCACCTTCCAATCCACTGAGGACTTGCATGGTGTGAAAGGTTGAATTTACCCTTTGCTTGACTGTTGAGCAGAAACATCAATCTCACAACTTTGTAGGGTGCTAGTGTTCCAGACTAAGACTGAGTGGTCACGATAAGCTCTCTGGCATTCTTGCCATTGAACTGAGCTAACGAATTTCCTAGATCTCCAAGGGCAAGTCTTGGAACTTCTTAACTTTATAATTTTGTGAAGGAAAAACTAATAATCTTTTTATCTCTATTTCTATTTTTGTCTATCTGTATCATTTTTATCTTTCTCTCACTAGTGCTTCTGTTTCTCTGGATAACATACTAATCACTCCCAAGTTCTATTATCTCGTGAGAAAATGTCACACTTAGTAATGAAGAGCGAGAATCATTAAGGAAGTAGGCAGCAGGCAAGAGTTCTTATGTTTTCCCATTGTGTTACTTTATTCCTCTTTTTATTTTTTTCTGCTTTATTAAAGTAGTGTTGACATATAAGATTAGAATATACTAAAGTGTACAATGTGGTCATTCAATACACATAGACATTGTGAAAGGATTTCTACCATTAAGTTCATTTACAAATCTACCACCTCACAAAATTTTCTAGCTCTCAATTCAATATGAAATAGCCTGTTTTTTCATCCTCCTCACCTGTGATTACCATAATTCTTTTAAAAAACATTTCCTACCATTGTTAATAGCAATTATCTGAAGATATAGGATCCTATACTTCTGAATTATATATAATATGGTAAATCAATGTTACTCTAATGAAAAAATCAAAATGAATAATTCTAACTTATCAACATTCACTTAAATGCCAATATTTTGGAGGTCATCTATTCCCATGGACTATTTCTAAAAAATAAAAATGATTCACTACCTTTGGGATACACAGCTATATCAACAACTGTAAGCAAAAAAAAAAAAAATAGCAAAGATCACACTGAAAAGACATGAATATTTCATAAGAAAAATTAGTGGTAGAGAAATCTAATGGACTACTTACTGCCATAATTAGTTTTGAGATAGATCACAATTTTGTAAAATTTTCTTAATGTTCAATAAACATTGAACAGGTGTTCTGTGCTTTAGTTTTTCACAGAAGAGGGTACAGATGCCATAGACAGAAATTCTGTGCCTTCTTTTCCTTATGTACATTAGAAATACATTGCTAATTCAGTTGACTTAATAACTTAATAACATTGGTAGATCTATCACAAAGATAAAATCCCTTGGCCTTTTCGTTTGAAATAGTAACAAAATCAATGAACAAATAAAATTATACTCACTTGAGCTTTTCTATTCAGAAGCAGATTAGTTTGTGGTGTTCACATGGATACTTTACTTTCTTATTCTAACTTCTTTATTTGTGAAATGCTGTGGGAATTTTGTCTTGTAATTTTTTAAAGAAAAGATATATTGTCCTCTAGCATAAACATACATATAGCCTTTTTTCCTTTCCTAAGTTTGTATCGAAAAAATCCTTTTTCATTTCACTACACAGAAAGTAAGACTTGTGAGTTCCAACACCAGTTGTACAGACAAATCTCATGAGAAAAATAATTCAAAAGCAAACTACAGAGGCTGCTTCTCCAGAAGCTACTGCCTGTGGTAGCATAAGATGTTCATCATTATGTCACTCCTGCCAGCAGTTCAACAGTCATACCGAAGGAGGTTACTCCATTAACCTTGACTTTTCAGTCAGGACTTTCAGTCCAGAAGTCCTGACAGATTCCAGATATTGCAAAGTCTAACATTTGAAAGGCAGAGATTCTCTGTATTATCTGTCATGTTCTTGCGTTGTTTAGCGATTAGCAAATTGATCTTTAGTTAATGTAATAACAAGGAAGGTTGGTTCTAATTAGGGTATAATAACTTTAGAGATGATAATATGTGAAGGGTCAAGTAAAACATCCTTGCATTGAAGTCATTCATCAATACTTGTGCTGCTGGAGAGGTTATTGAGTTAGAAAAATTAATCTTCCAGATACTAAGTTGATGGAGTCAAAATGTGCTATCACAAATTTTAATAAAATGATAACAGACTGTATTTTAATAAAAAGTCAGTTGCTATATATTTTTATGAGACTCACAAATATAAATAATATATACTGATTTCAGATGAATAGAAGCACATCTAGGAGAATGGGAAACCTTGAAGATAGATTTTTGGGTAACATCTGCAGATTATTTTAGTGAGGCAGAAGAACAGGTAACCCACTATTTCCTATTGTCCTAGCTGTCCTTAGTAGTTGCTAATGGAAAGAAATCTACTGGGAAACTCCCTCCACCCTTATTTTTATGATTGTTCATTGAATCTGATGTAAACAATGCTTCAGCATATTATCCAATGTAAAACACAGAGTGAATCATGTTTACTATATGTTTAACTCCAATGCATCACAGCATGCAAAATAGATAGGGCTTTGTAAGACAACTCATCAAGATTCACATTAGCTTCAGATCAAGTCCAAATTGTAGTACATGCGACTCACAGGAGTACAACCTTACCTCATCTCTCACTACTTTGTTTTTTAAGATTTATTTTTATTTATGTATACAAGAACTGGGGTATAGGCCAGAGGTGTGGGGGGGTAAGAGGATTCACCAGAGACAAAGTGGGGAGCAGAATAGGCGGATCTACTGAAATACACTGCTGAGGGGAGCAGCAGGCAAGACAGGAGAGGTCTGCTGCCACCATGTGGGAAGCTCCTTGGACTGGGGTAGAACTCAGGCTGCAGTGGCTGGTGATAGCTTGAGAGCGCTGAGACTTAACCCCTGCGCCACCAGGGAAACCTCTCTCACTACTTTTGAAAGACTGCTTTCTCTTTACATTTCCTCACTGTCACTCAATACAAAATATATTTTATGTATTTTCTCATCTTTAGATTTATGTATTTTCTCATCTTTAGATTTTCTGAGGTTTTCTGTTAGTTCTAATGTACTTTGTGCTTTTCCTATGCTAGCCATTCCTCAAAGTTCAAGTAAATCTTAACTCCATCATGAGGCTCTTCCAGATTGTTCTAAGGAAGATTACTATACTTTCAACTGAATAACTATCCAGAACACATACGTTCTGAACCAAACACTGAAACATCTCTGAGCCTTTGCTTTCAAATTCACTTACGTTCTTTAGCTTTCAACCTATTTTTCCTGCAAATTATTAATTCAATGCTGAAATATTGCATTTCTACTAACAAGAGTAGTAACATGCAATACAACAATATTGAATTCTTCTAACAATAATTAACAGAGGTTAAGAATTTTCCATCTTCTTATAATCTCCTGGTAACATTGTACAAAGCTAGATATGCATTATACTCTCAATAAATGACTGTTGAATTAGGCTGAGCATTAAAAATACAGTGTCATGTTTTTATTATTTCTGATATTTTTATCTAATAATGTTAGGCTAATGATCATTTTATGGCATCATTTCATTCACTTAATAGCTTCTAGGTCTTTTATTTCTTTTTGGTGAGGAGACCTGAAATCTTTTTTTACCCTCAGTATGGAAATTTGTTGGTCTTTTGGATTGATTTAATGATAAATTCTGTAGTTACCGTGTTGGTCATATATTATTTGTTGGAACTTTTTCCCCTTTATATTCCAAATAATCTTAATATAATGACACAACATAATAATAATAATGTTTATTGGTAGAGATTAAAAAAACAGGTTTACAGCTATAAATAATGATAGAATTAAAAATTGAATCCAGATAACTCCTAAGTGCTGGCCACAAACTACTTAGCTTGAAAATTTATCTATTTTCTTACTGTTTTTGAAGAATTTTTGGCTCTTGGCCTCCTTTGCCTGCCAGAGTCCTTCATAACACCAATATAGCTGTAACGAAGCTGATGGGTGGAGGTGGGGATGTCTTTGACACTTCATTTTACAAGTGACTACAAGGTGATTTGAAGTGATTGCAGGGCCCAGAATAAGAGCAAAGAATTTGTTTTATTGCTACAAAAGATAAGGGGAGGATGGGGAGAAGGTGGAAAAGAATGAGGCAGAGTGAAAGGAAATATGAAAGTATCTCCATATTTTGGGACATGAAATGAATAAAGCAAATATTTATGCAAAAAAACTGACCCAAGGCTACTATTGCTATTTACAATGAGATGGATGGAACTGGAGAGGAAAATGTTAAACAAAATAAATCAGAAAGAGAATGTCTTTTTATTTTTCTCTAAAATTCCGACCTATTAAAATAGTGATTTTATGGTATTATTCTACTAACTTTAAATTATTTTTTGGCATTATTATATAAATTTTGTTTTAAGCAAGCTGCTATAAATATTCTTAGAAAATAGCATTTTCCTCTATATAATTATTAATTTCAGATCTAAGGAAATGAACAATATAAAAACCATGTTAAAAAATGACATTTAAACTCTCCTATTTTACATCAACTGCTTCCATCCCCTAAGTTCCCTGTCTGTTATTAGCTTGCCTTTCCTACAGCAATAACTCAACCAAGAGAGAAATTCATGCTGCCCAGGAGCAAATGGTAATATTAAAAAGGACCTTTAACATTCATGCTGAAGAACCTTGGCAGTATATGCCAAGTACTTCACATGTGTAGAACCTAACTTGCAAAAATCTCAGTAAGAGGATATCCCGCTTCATAGACAGAAAAATCCTGTTCTGAACTTTTAAACACACCTTAGTTAATAAGTGTTGAAAAACTTGACAGATGCCTTTTTCCTTGCCACGCATTGCCTACTGCTGATCTGAAGTTTTTTCCTCTTTATTTTCTTCCACCGCATTCAGTTTTCACAACTTAACAACTCAAACTAATTTTGGACAAATGAGAAAGCAAGAATTGTCATTGTATTTTCCTAAGAAAGAACGGAGCTGAGCGGGAAGTACTGATGCGATCTACAAACATAAAAAGGAGAGTAACTTCTGGTAGCATGAGATGAGGGACTAACTTGACAAATATGTGTAATGTTAAGGGTAACAAATATGTTCTGTTTGGAAATCAGTCCTTCAAAGCAAACCTTTCTGTTCAAATAGACATATTTACTTCTGCTTAAGTGGTACATAAAAATGAAGCCTTACTGGTTTCATTAACTTACATACAGGGAGGCTGGCTTTGCAGATCGAAGTCACTTTAAATTAAAATGTTGTATTATATATTTCTATTATTATCAAATACACAGCTTTCCCTAAGAAGAGAGGAGCTATTTTACCAAAAAAAGTCTAATGTGCCAGTTAAATTATCAAGTACTAACATGAATGTATTCTCTGCCATGAGAAAATGAACTCATCGAACCTAATTTGTTTCAGTGAAATTACTATGATAATTGTACTTTTTATACTGACATAGGAGTAGGTAATCTCAATATTTATGGGGGAAACCATGCATCTGATCATTTCATTCTCAATTTTTCAAAGACAGATCACATTTCTAGTTTATAGACATGTGAGAAAATGTGTACTAATCCTTACATCTGAAACCAATGATTATTCCACAACTTATAAAACTGACACTTGCATGAAAACAATACATCAGATCAAATCTGTCATCTTTATAAAAGCAATAATTTTGACTATTGTTGAATATATTTGTCTAACTTTGGTAGGCATTATAATAGTGAGAAATATTCTAACCGTAAATGATGATCAATATTGTACACTGAATTTTATTGATTTATGAATTTACTTAATATTTATTGATTTGGAGTTTATTTATTTATTGTCTGTTATATCCAAGGTCCAGTTCTAGGTCCTTTGCATATAAAAAAGAAAAAAAAATAAAAGTGAAGAATAGAATTTAATCTTTATATAACTCACAGTGTCATAATGGTAGGAAAAGTTATTAATAAAAATACTTGTAAATAAGTTTAAAAACCAAACTTGCAAGCACTATAAAGAAAACTAACTAAACTTATGAGAGTAATTAATAGGAGAATGAACATAACTTGGGAACTTTGCGAAGACTTATTCAGAACAGAATTAACTAATGGAGTAAGATAATAGAGTATGAAAATGACCATTGAAGCACAGCATGAGTAAAACCTGTTTGGGGGGTGAGGGGGAGAGAGAGAGAGAGAGAGAGAGAGAGAGAGAGAGAGAGAGATTACTTGAGAGTTGTGAAACTCCAATTCTAATGTTTCAGTTGAAAAGACAAAACTCAGAAGAATGATAAAAAGAACTGAGTGGTCAGAATAGTTAGAAATCTAGAAGATATGTTTTTTTTAATGGAAGAAAAAGAATGGTTTAGAAGAACAGTTTGAATTCTACTGAAAGGTCAAGACATGAAAGACAAAAATAAATTCCACAGGTTCAGTGGCAGACATCAGTGTGCAGTAGCCAAGTCTTGGTAGGATACTGGCACAGAAACCATAGTAGGGTATTGAGTGAATGGCACAGATTTTCTCAGAAGGTGGCTGTGGATTTGGAGAGAAAAAGGTGGATATCATTTATATTTAGGGTGTGAAATTGCTTGGAGTTTATGGTAGATTCCATGTAGAAGGAAAAGGAAAAGACAGCATGAATCATGACCACTGAGTTTTTGACTTGGTGGCAATAATATTCACCAAGGCAGAAGACACTGGAAAAGCACGGGAGTGGAATTTTTGTTTGTTGTTTGTTTGTGGTTTAGTTTGATGGAATTCAGGAACTTATGAATTTTATTCTGGATGTGTTGAGCCTAATAACTTGGGATTGCAATGTCTTGCAAAAGGTCTAAAATCCCAAAGGGTGGATGGGGCGGGAGTGGGGGTGGGGGAGAGGGAGTAGCAGAAATGTAGTATGGCGATGTAGTATTTCGTTAAGGGCTCACTTAAGGAAAAAGTAAATATCAAAACGGGAAAAGGAATAAATGATAGCTAGGATAAGAGTTGAGAATTTTGCCACTGATGGAGAGAGATTGGCTTTAGGTAAGAGGAAGAACTGCTCTTTTACTATAATAAAGAGGAAGGAAAAAAAGCAGAGATCTTGGATCTGTTTAACTGTAGCAAAATGTGAAGAAGTTTGCTTCAGATGCTTCCATTTTTCCCGAAGTAAGTTGCAAGATTTTTGCTGAAATAGAGTGAAAGTGAAATGGAGTTTGAAAATGTTGGTAACCACTGTGGTTATTATAGTTATTATATAACTATAATATAGTTATAGTTACAACTACCAGAAAATTTAAGGAAGGAACACTATAGATAATTATGACAAAATAAGATAAAAAGTAAATGTCTCTTTAGAAGAGATGTGGCTTTACCCTTTTGTATTTGGCCAATGACTGCTATAAGACATTGTGCCAGAGAAGGAGCTCAGATTTCATAAAATGGAGCAATATTCTTGGGGACAATACAGAATGAACAAATATGATTGCTAAATAAGTCTGGTGGACTTGTGTTTCATCTTGGAAAAGAGAAGAGAGCCAATTTGGACGGAACCTGTGTACAACAGAGGTCATTGAATTTTGATTAGCTGAGGTTGTTAAATCAAACCATCTTGATTCTTGAGTTTGGGGACTTGATGTGTGAAAGTTGAGCCCTGTGAAAAGTAGTCTAGCAGAAGTCTGAAAAATAATTTGGAAGTGTGAATGTTAGGAATTGTGGAGAATACCTAGAGGGCTATTACAGAATTTTCTATGAAAAGTGATGGAGTTCTGAAATAGGATGGAAGAGGGCAAGCAGGAGGTGACTGTTAGCCGCGTTTTCAAGGATTTGCTGATTTTTTTTTTCAATTCTTTCTTTAAGATTTTCTATTTTGGTTCTGGAACCAGATATTCTACTGTAATTGTTTTGTTTTCCTCTTCTCTCTGCATAGAAGGATTCAGAATGGTAAGGAACGTTCATTGGGAAGCTTGTTGAACTGTCTGTCTGGAAGGGTATTTCCTGTGTCTCTCGCTAATGAAAATTACTTTTAATTTTATCTACTAAAAAAAGAAGTGAAAAAAATTAGACTCTATTCTCTGAAAGAATTCTCAGTGGTAGGATAATTTTATTTTCCTTTGTTTGGGGGTTCCTCTTCATCAATTAAGTGACTAAATTTTATTTTATTTTTTGAATATCCATTTTATTTATTTTTTATTGTTATTTATGTCTTTTACATTTTGTATTCCCCTTGAGCAACCCACCACCAATTCACCCGTGATCCATCTCCATGGTCCCCTGTATTCTCCTCTTCCATTTTGTGCCCTTATCCTCCCCCACCCCCACCGCTGAGTGTCTCTCTCCCACCTAAATTTTAAAGAAGTTGAAGGAATTCATCTTAGAAAAATTGTTTATCAAAGTTTTCTCCTATTAGTTAGGATTTTGTCTTGTTTGTAATCTCTGTGGGTTTGTCTCACTCATTATGTATCATAATAAAATTGGAATAGAAAAAATTATTTCATACTACCTATATTCCAGAAAATTAAAATGAAATACAAAACAACAAAAAAATAAGTTTACTCTGCCTTGTGCCATAGTGAGGAGAGAAAATAAAATCACATACAATGTTGAATAAAGCTAGAAAAGTCAGAAAAGAATAAAGTAAAAATTTAAATATCTGTCTTTGAAAGAGTTTATTGATAGTACGTTAAGATCAATTACTGACAGGGAGAAATATTTCCTGTATGATAAAGGGCTTGATACAGCATATATAAAAGGCTGTATTGACAACTCATTAAAAAAAACTAATAATAAAAATTGGACAAAAGTGTTGAGATGCTTCATCAAAGAAAATATGTAGATGGTAATAGCACATGAAACGATTCTCAGCATCATTAGTTAGACTGACCGCTATTAAAACAATCGCCATCCATGTTAGTGGTGGGAATGACGCGCTCATAGATAATTTCTGATGAATAAAATGGTGCAACCGTTTTGACATTTTCTTGAAATGCTTAGTGGACTCTATGTGATCAAGCCATTCATTCTATTCCAAGAATTCACCTAAGGAAAATGAAAGCATAAATCCATACAAGAACATAAGCAAATGTATATCAGAACTTTATTTGTAATAAATGAAATCTGGAAGCAGTTTAAATGTCTATTCACTGATGAATTGATGAAGAAACCATGGCATACTCATGTAACAGAATACTGCTCTATTCAAATGAATGGACTGTTAATATATGATCAGATGGGTGAATCTCAAAATACTTGAGTCAAATAAAAAGTCAGAGAGGGCCTGCCTGGTGGCGCAAGGGGTTAAGTTTCAGCACTATGAAGCTGTTGGCAGCCACTGCAGCATGAGTTCAATCCCCAGCCAGGGAGCTAACCCACGTGGCACAACAGACCTCTCCTGTCTGGCCTGCTGCCCCCCTGAGCACAGCAGAACCTCCTGTTCTGCTCCCCACTCTGTCTCTGGTGAATCCTCTCACCCCCTGCACTTCTGGCCTACACCCCAGCTTTTGTATGCATAAATAAATAAATCTTTAAAAAAATGTCAGAGGGATAAAAAAGAGAATGCATCCTGTATGAATTCAAATATATTCATTTCTAGAGGACCCAAACTAATTAATACCGACCAGAATTGGAAGGGGGGTAAAACATATGAGGAAGGGTTTATAAAAGGGCATGAGGATTAACTTTGGAATTACTGATGTGCTAAAAATATGATTGTGTTGATAGATTTGCAGATATGTACCTATTCCAACACCTGCCACTTTATCAGCTTGAAATATGTGCAGCCTCATGAGTATCAATTATATCACCCTAAAACTTTGAAAACATAAACACATTTTGAAAAAATAGTGTGGGAAATAGATCTGCAATGTGTATTAATAGGTATTTCTTTCTTAAAATTCATTAAAAGGAAGAAAATAATTTAACAATAATAGGACTTATAAAGCGTGAGATACAAAAAGGAGTTAGAAAAAAATTTTTTTTCTATTGAATTTCCATATTCTTAATTTCTTTCAATTTTTAAAATAATATATATATATATATATATATATATATATATATATATATATATATATATATATATATATAGTTATTTATATCTTTTACATTTTGTATTCCCCTTGGGTAACCCACCACCAGTTCACCCGTGATCCATCTCCATGGTACCTTGCTTGTGTCCTTTTCTACTCCATTTTGTGCCCTTATCCTCCGGTCCCCCGCCCCGTGCCCCCCCCTCCCCTGCTGAGTGTCTCTCTCCTATTTGGTTTCCCTGTAGTCCCTATAAGTCCTGTTATTCAATATTTTTCTCTTTCTTTCTGGCTTATTTTGCTGAGTATGATCCCCTGTAATTCCATCCATGTCACTGCAAATTGCATGTGTTTATCTTCTTTGAATGCTGAATAATATTCTTCTTGATCCAATCATCTATTTTTGGACATCTGGGTTGCTTCCATACCTTTGCTATTGTAAACAGTGCCATAATGAACATACGGGTGCATGTATCCTTTTGGATTAGTGTTTTTGTGTCCTTTGGGTAGATTCCCAAAAGTGGTTTTACTGGGTCGTATGGAAGCTCCATTTTTAGCAGTTTGAGGAACCGCCATACAGCTATCCATAGTGATTGGACCAGTTCACATTCCCACCAGCAGTGTAAAAGAGTTCCTTTTTCTCCACATCCTTTCCAGAATTTGTTGTTGCCTGTGTTTTTAATGTGCGCCATCCTCACAAGTGTGAGGTGGTATCTCATTGTGGTTTTGATTTGCATTTCCTTGATTATAAGTGATGTTGAACATTTTTTCATGTAACTGTGGGCCATTTGCTTTTCTTTGGAGAAGTGCCTTTTGTGCTCTTCTGCCCATTTTTTTTTAAAGATTTTATTTTTTTTATTTATACATACAAGCTGGGGTACAGGCCAGAGGTGTGGGGCGGCGAGAGGGTTCACCAGAGACAGAGCGGGGAGCAGAACGGGCAGATCAGAAATACACTGCTGAGGGGAGCAGCGGGCAAGGCAGGAGAGGTCTGTCGCGCCATGTGGGATTCTCCCTGGCTGGGCGTCGAACTCGCGTCGCTGCTGCCGACAGCTCCACAGCGTAGCGTTTAACCGCTGCGCCACCAGGGAGGCCCACTTCTGCCATTTTTTGACTGGATTATTGGCTTTGTTTTTGTTGAGTTGTGTGAGTTCCTTGTAAAGTTTTGTTATCAGTCCTTTATTGGTTGTATTGTGTGCAAACATCTGAGAAAAAAAAATTCTTGCCTTAGAAAAAGATCAGCTACTACATCAGATGTTAGAGAGATTTAAATAACTGGACTGTCATTTATTCATCTCACCATGGAATGAATTTACAACACCGTGCATCCCACTAAATCAGTATGAGAGCAGCTGATCCTGAATGTTTCAGCCAATCTGATAGTGTAGAAAGGCAGATGTCTACCCTCCCCATCCCACTTATATTTTCTTACTTTTCTTTATGCATTTACTGGAAATCTGTGTTGATATTTTCTCATGGCCCTTTCAAAATTTCAATTATGTTTTGGGACTTATTTCCTTATTAAATTTAGTATGAAAATTTTGAGATAGTTGAAAGAATATTATTCTTTATATCTATATATATTTTTTGTCAAATATTCTCATAAACATTTAATTTTCTAGAAAAATTTCAAGAGACTTATTGCCAATACTCTTGATTCTGAATTGTCCTAAATGATTCATAATTTTAATTAGTTTTTAAATGAATTATATTTCCCACTCCTAATATCTAAGCTAAACAGTAATAGTTTTTAAATTACTAGTATTTAATCTGAAAGAACTCAGACTCTTACTATTTAAGGTTTCCTAAAATCATGTAAAAGCATTGGTAAACATGCCCATGTGGAGAGATCATCTGTTTACAAGAACACTGCAGCTTCTAATCTACTCGATTGTAAAAGATTTTCAGTGGGAAATTTGGTTTTACTGGAGGTAAATCTCAGTATTTTCCCAGTATCCCCTGCACACTTTGAATTCCAGCTGTCTTCAAATCCTCCATTTAAAATGTGGTAAACATCCCTTTCTTAGTAATAAATTGACCAATCTACAGTAAATTCAGAGAAAAGTTAAGATAGCCAATGAAGTATATGCTTCATAGGACTTCATTCTACATATGTGAAAATTCAACACAATGAACTCATTAGGGCAAAAGAGTGCCTCTACACCTTTCATCCTCAAGTCCAGGAGGTGATGGATTTCCTTTCCTCCAGTGTGGTTTCACTCCCTGTCATATTTCTGTCCATATATCAATCTCTCCCCTACCTACCCTGTGACTGTACTCCAAGAATTATTGTAACCATTTTATGTGGGATTCAAAAAGATTTGAAATTTAATATAGGGTGAACTTAGAGTGAAAAAAAATCTCTTTTTATAAGTGTAAGTCATACACTGCAGTCTGGTGTCTGCAATGACACATGGAAAAGAATAAAAAAGGTGGGCATTATTTCATGCTGACTGTCAGAGATATATAAAGGGCTTCCATTGGTCATGGCAATCTCCTGGAATAAATTCAACATTCTAGGTTACATTGGGGAGTCAAAGACAGATCTCTGTGTCATATATTTAAATTCCATCTATTCTAAAGAGGTTTTCTTGACAGAGAATTTTATGGTATTCAAATTAGTGAGTATGTTAACTTACTAAAATTTAGATTTTTGGTCTTATATTTTACAAAAACATACATTTTATTTGCAATGAAATGATATTAACAACATTCTTGCTAATCTTCTATAAATTTTGTAGCTTTTTAAGAAAAAAGATTGATGCAAATGTTATAGAAAATATATTTTTTCTTTAATACATTTCTGATATTCTCTAGCTAAATGTCTTCTTAACTTAAAAACCGTACATATATTTCTGACATACTCTGACATTTATTGCCAATATTTTGACTTATTTTTTTTAATCCATGACTTAAGGATAGGAAATAAGATTATTATACCCATATATTTATCATGTGAAATATTACAAATTAAAAATAAGAGGAACATAATATAAAACTTCACAATAAATAAATGCCAGTATATGTATATTTAGGAAGTTTTTGAAGAGCACTTTGAAATGTCATAACTTACAATGACTTCAGTGTCAGAAATCTGAATGAGATATAGAAAATATTTCCTTAGTTTTTCTATCCTGAAAATGGAACGATCAAGCTCTCCTAAATTAGAATTTATAAGATAAATGATAAATTTAGCCCTGATTTTTTTCCTTACATCTTTTAAACAAAGGAGTCAACCAGGTGGAATATTGAGACCTGATGTATCAAACTATGGCATAAAATAGTAATCAGAAAATAATGTGATCACAAAGTAAGATGCCAATGGTTAAGTCATCAAGCAATAGTAGCAGGCCCAGACCCTCCAAGGAAGTGACATTGAAAGTCTCCTGCACCCCTAGTGTTGCTGATTTTGAGTAAATACTACTGCTCAGTTACTATAGCAGGTGGATAAGGCCTAAGTTAATTCTTTTGAAGGGGATGTAAGGTTTTAAATATTTTATACTTTGATATGATTGATAGTTATATATATATATATATATGTATACACACATATATATAGAAAATATGTATTTTGGTTATGTTTTAAGAAATTGATGAGAAAGAAATTGATATGGAAATAAAGTCTAATTATTTTCCATTTAGAATGATGAGAAATAACCTCCCTGTTTATGATCTCATGCTCAATATCTACTTTCAGAAATGAAATACTCTTAAGTAAATTATATGTTATGAAACAATGAATCAATATATTATTAACAGCAATGCTATCACCAAATAAAAAAAGTAATACCATTGAAAATAATATATGAAACTAAGAATTTAATTGTATGTTAAAATAACTATCTCAATTTTATATTTACATAAATATATGCTTAAATCTCTAATTACATTAAGCAGATACAACAAAGTATTTGTTAATACCTGAGATAAAGTGTTGATAATGATTATGTATTAGGCTTCTGAGGAAAGATCAAAAGGAAGAAAATAAAAGGACAATTCCACATATTTGTCTATTCATTTATATTTTCTTGCAGTTTTTCATGATACTGAAAACAGTAACCTCAGTGATACGTTATGGACTTTGTCTATGATTGTTACCATCATATTTTAGAACAACAAATATTATTTCAATATGTATCTGTATGACTTCAAAAGTATAAATTAATGCATTTAAAAGTAAATAAAACATACAATAGAGAAAAAAGATAAAAGTCTGATAGGTCAGAGAGGATATAAAATTGGTCTCTGGTTGGCAGTCTTGTCCTCGGAAGTTATGAAATGACCTCTCTGCGGTGCTTTCTGCCCCCAATGGTGGAGCAGGCTGGCAGCTCTCCTGCAAAATGGAGACTCACTTATTACAAAGCGTGCGTATTACTCCCTTCATAATGCCCCAGGGTACGTCTTATCTGTGAAAAATTGTGAAAGCAGTGAGGGTTTCTGACTTGCGGAGAAGCTGAATTGTTAATGCTCCTTATCTCACTTTCTGTTTGAGCTATTCAAGGCTGATGTCTTCTGAGTAGTGGCAGAGTCATGGCTCTGTTCGCTCCTCATTCTCGACCCCTCTCTCTACTTCCTCAGCAGAGCCCTCTCCCAAGGTAGCTCTTTCAAATATTGCCTTTCTCTAATTAAATTAAAAACAAGAAGATGGGGAAAAGAAAATCCAAGGAACCATGGAGACAGTATCTGTTTTTCATTTTTTCCACACATATCATTTCTGGGGCTCCCCAGATAGTTGCTTGAAATACCAAAGTATTCATTCCTCATTTCCATAGGGTTACTATCCCTTGCCCCAGCACATTCTGCAAAGAGGTGGTGTTAGGAGGAATTAAACATGATGGATAAGTCCCAGAGTTCTCCAGACGAGCTCTCCAGTAATGTAGGCGCTGCTTTATCATCAGTTGTATATACTGTGTGTTGACTGGGGGCAGAGGCTTAAGACAAAGAAAATGGCTCGTCTCCTGCCTTTCCTCGCCCTTTGAAGCCTATTTGCTATGCATCCAGGGTCTACTTTTTCATCTGAACTATCTTGACATGTGGAGCAAAAGGAATACTGCTGCACTGTTGGTAGGCATGTGAACTGAGGAATCCATTATGGAAAGCAGTATAGATTTATTTAAAAGAAATTAAAAATGGAAGCACCCTATGCCATGGCAATCCCACTCTTGAGATAGAGTCACAGAATATGAAATCATCAATAAAAATACATGTTCTGAGAAATTCACAGCAGTGTTATTTACAATAGGTTGGGCATGGAAATAGTAAATACCCTTCGGCAGATGAATGGATTGAGGAATGTGGTGCTTTCACCATGGAGTATTATACACCATGGAGTATTATAGTGCCATACGAAAGGATGAAATGCAGCCATTTTCAACTAAATGGAGAGAATTTGAGTGAGTTATATGTGACAAAGGCGGGCAGAACAATAAAAATAGAGTTTGGACATTCACATAGCAGACAGTTTGACAACATAAAATATTTTCAAAAACTAGTGCAAGTCCATAAACATCCTGGGAACTCAGAGGTTAAGAGGCGGTGGGAGAAGGAAAGGGACAAAGGGACACAAGGCTTGGTGGTGGGGAATTAAAAGAATTCATTATATTACATTTTTGACAGATTAGACCTTGCCCAGAGCTTTCAATGCCAATTCCCTCTCCCCCTCCCACGCACCTGCCGACGATCTCCGAATTATACTAAACTGAGCCTGACTGCATTTTCATGTCCTGGTGACCCTTAAAGAAATTAAGGTAGAAAAATATGTGCAAGATACTTAAATGACACTGGGAATTGTAGCGTGTGCCTTCAATGGATGTTTAGTAAATGTTGCGTAATTTGTATCGATAAAAGGGTACCTCTAAGTGTTCTTACCTGAATACCAAATAAGGAATGCCCATAAATGGAAGAAGAGCGATGAATGATTTATCTATTAATTAATTATTAAGACATTTAAGAATGTCTGCTTGTGGTGCAATAGAGAACATTACATATTCCATATTTGTTAAAAGAATTCTTTCTGCTTTTTTTTCTTTTTCAAAGTTACAAGTTCAAGTTTCTCAGGACTGTTGCATTGCTTTTTATAAACAAAAAAAAAATTCTTGTTTTTCTGGTACCAAGTACTAGAAATCTGGTATGTAGAAACTGGAAAAGTTTGCACCTGAAAAGAATCTCAAAGCAAGTGAAAAGTTTGAAAGTTTCTTTATGAAGACATCTTTGAGAACACTTGCTATTCTCAGACTTTGATTGTTTATTTGTGATTTGATAGACACTTTGCTGATTATAGTCAGGTTGCTTATCTTCTCACCAGAGTTGGAGACAGTTAATACGCAGACAGAACAAACACATAGAATGCAGAAATGATTGTTATTTAGAAATTATTCTGAAAATAAATTACAGAGTGAAAAAGCTTATCTTGTAGATCATAAAAATACCTTGTGTTTGTTTAATTTTATTAGGTGAAATGTAGCTATTAGAGGAATTTATTTATTTTGGCTGTTTAAGGCTTAGTGCATACATTCCCTAAGAAAAACCTTTAAAACTTTATAATGACATTAAACAGATTCCTATACAGATTTGCATTAATATAATAGCTACTCTACCTCATTGAAGAAAGCAGTTTCTTATTTAAATTGGTTTTAGAGAACTCACATATAAGTTGTATAGTAAATAACAGCTGTGCAGTAAATTGTTGTCATTTTGAGGGAGTATGATTAAGACAATATTACCTATATTTTAAAAACCATACTAAGAGTAATTTAATGTAGTTCAGCAGGCACTACTATATTTTGCAGTGACCCAAGGACATAAAAGTGGACAATATTAAAAAAAATTGCAGGGAAGTAGATTTTAAAAATAAAAGATTAAATTCACAATATATTTATCTAGAAAATTAAATTTCTTTTGCCAACTTAATTTTAGCTGATTTTCTGAAAGTTGTATGATAGACTCTAATGTAGATGATTTTCCTCCATGTACATATGCTATTTAGGAAATAGCTCTTTTAACTTGAATTTTGCATGTGTCTTTTCAATGGAATAAGGAGTAGAATAGCATTACTTGACAATGTATATATACTCTAAGCAAAACCCACTTTGAATATCCATCTCATAATCTGAATCCAGCTTCTATATATATATATATATATATATATATATATATATATATATAGTTTATTGAGGTTTATCACATGCATGCATTCAAGTAAGCATTTTATGTATGAAACTGTTTACTTCTCTCATCTCTATAAGACTGATAATATTTTACAAATGAAGAATCAGAGAGGGTCCAATTGAATTTGTCAAAATTATATACTTTATAAGTGAGAAAGTTAGAATCACATTCTAATTTTGTCTCATTCAGAATTTGAGCTTTTAGCTACTATGGCATTTTCTTGTCTACACTCTGTCAAACCAGTTCCATATTATTTTATGTTTATGGTTTAGCTACTAAATACAAAAGAAGACTAGCAGTTCTTTACTTAATTATGTGTTTGTAGCAGTCGTAAAGCATTAAGACTGACAGATGCACACTTGTGAGACAGCTCTCCCTTAAACTTATGATTATGGATTAAAGCAACAATGTTATCAGATGAATGGTTTCTAATAGAGCACTGTTGCAGCAGTTACACAATGCCAACCCCACTTTAGCCAAAGTTACATTTTCACAGTGTATTTTCTTCTCTTTGATAAATTTCTGACTTGTTCCTTCCCTATAATCCAGAAAATGAAGTGTGGGGTAAGTTGAAACTCATCCACCACCACAAGGAAAGGGAAAAATGAGTTCAAAGCTAAAGAATTTCATGATGTGAGAAATGGCTTTATTTCTCTAGTGGCGCTATGAATCTGTGGAAATAACACTGGATTTTCAAAATCACTTTTCCAGAAGTGTGTTTTTGAGCAGTGTTTCATTCAAATATAGAAAGGAATTACTGTCTTTCAGCCTAGGATTCCAAGAAATGGATAATAAGCAAATGAAACCATGATTTTAACTACTCCTTTTGTTTTAAAACGATAAGCGCCAATAAGTGAACCCAAAGGTGAATGACATTTTAAGTTATAGTAAGCTTTTTCCACCTATTTGCTTTAGAGTTTGTACACTCAGATCCTTCTTTTGGGATTCCTTTAAGGATTCTTTATCCTTCTTTTTGTCCCTAAATAAAGCAGCTGAGGACTTGTGCTAGAGTAATTGAATCCTGCGAAGAAGCAGAAAAAATACTGGAGAATTTGGGAATCAGTAGATTCTCAGGACAGAAATATCCCGACCCACAAGTGTTGCTTGTGATGTTTTGCTAACACATCATGGTAACTTATCATTTTACTTTTTGTAAGTCCTTTTTATTGATTTTTCTGTGATGAATTCAATGAGTTCCTTTATATCACACCATTGACATCTCTTCTTGTGGACCAGCTGTTAGTAGAGGATAGTCTTTCCAAAGATGTATGTCTCCTATATCAGTATTTATGTTTCATGAAAAATATTGAGCAATTGTGTGTGTTTTAATTAGTAGGCTTGGCAAAATATACAAATTGAAGCAATCAATTTCCTCTGTACAGTAATTCCACTGATTTGCTAAAGAAAGCAGTGATTTTTGTCATTTATTTAGATGTCACAGTGAACAATTCTGAAATTATTTGAATATACTGCTACTATTTGAATATACTACTATTTGAATATACTACTAATATACTACTGCTATTATTTGAATATACTACTATAACTATTAAAATGGAATTGTGTATTGTAGTCCAATTGCTCATAAAAATAAAACTAGAAGAATAAAATACATTCCAGGTAGAGTTTTGTTAATCAAATTTTTCTAATGGTAATAGTTTATATATTTCACAATTTTCTTTCTAAGGCTTTCAAAAGGTTTTATCATGTTAAAGTTGAATTATGCTTAATTTACATAATCTCAAATCATGTGTAATTATCTTCACATTAGAGATGAGGATATTGCTTTATTTTACAATTTTTCAATGAGCAGTTGTAGTTTTGTTGACAACCTTAATTTATAGATTGCTTTCAAAGTGGAATGATTCGACTTAAAAGTCCAGTAAGCTTATACTTTTAACTTCATGATAATGCCACTTAAGTCACTGAAGACTTTTGAGTCTTCTCTCCCAAAACTTGTATTAATCACTGTGAATTCAATGCCACAGGGATTAACTACCTATCACTGTGATCTCCAGGATAGCCCATCTTTAGTTATCATTACTTCCCCTCTAACTCAGCTATCTACTGCCAAGCTCACTCTCCGTAATTGTCAACTCCAGATTTTGGGTCACACTTGAAATTTTATTTCTTGATGTTTGCTTCTGAACCACAATTTCCTGGCCGCCACCTCGATTGCACAATAATACAATCATTCAATTTCATTGAGACTCTCAGGCCACTGTACTTACACAATACGTTCATTGTGATTCAGGTACCTTCTGACATCATTTCTTCTTATGTAACTTGGATTCCACACTTAACATTAGAACCATTCTTTCAAATGCATTCATCTGCTATATAATATGGTCCTTACTATTATGATCACTGTTGGCATTACTGATTGTTTCTTATAAACTTCTCTACTGCCCTAGTCAACCCACCATCTATACTGCCATCCTACTCCAATAACACTGCAAAGTGTTCTCCCCTTTTCTTACTCTCCAGTATCAACACAAGTCAACTTATTTCTTAAAAATATTTTTCTTACAAGGTTTCAACTGAGCAAGTATTTGGGAAACAAAAATGAGATTGTGAGTCCTCAGTGATCTTGTCTTCAAGGTCACTTTGTCAAGAGAAGGTGACAAAAAAGCTATTACACTGGTCAACAAATTTTAACAAAAGTCATATTACTGAAATAAATTAGTCATTTCCTATCAATTTGTATGTGCTCAACATGAATATGACAGTCAAATTCTAATTTTGGCTCTAGTATTTTTGTAATCTGAAATAAATTGATGTTTATATCACAAAAAACATGACAATCACTGGTCAACAAATTTTTACAAAAGTCATATTAATGAAATAAGATTAGTCATTTCCTAGCAATGTCACGAATATGACAGACAAACTCTAATTTTGGCTCTAGTTTTTTTGTAATCTGCAATAAAAGGATGTTTACATCGCAAAATACATGCCAATAGTAATAGGCCTACGGTTAATACCTGTAAAAAATCAAGTCATAGACTACTTCTTAGATTTCTGAGCTTGTCTCTTGTACAGCTTTTCAGGAGCATCTCTGGGGAGTGTCCAGCAGTAGTCAGCCAGCATTGTAGTGGACCATTTTCCCTGGTATCTTTGTTCCATTGATGCGATATCTTGATGAAAACGTTCGCCATGTCCATCACTCACCATACCACGGTTTTCAGGGAAGAAATCCAGATCGGAATGAAGGAAGTGGATTTTTAGAAACCTATTGTAGCCAAATTTCTGATAATGCATCAGCATGTCTTCTACTAGTTCCTTGTAGTTTTCTGCCCTAACATTCCCAAAAAAGTTTGTAGACACTAGGTGAAAAGCATTCCATGTTTGTTTCGCATCACCCTGCAGCAAGTTGCTGAACCGGTCATCTCAATGCAGATGGAAGTTTGGGTAGACTATTCTTGACTTCTTTTGCTTCGTTATTCTGCCAGAAAGAGGAGGAACCAAGCAGAAGGAACAGTCTTTTAAGTGGCTGCTTGACTCTCTCCACACCATGGGGACTGCAAATGGCATTGATGGTCTTTTGCCATTTAACCTCTGTGAAAGCTGTTTTGTCCATGTAGCACAGCATATATGTGGGGCCCAAGGCTTGTCTTGGTCACCAGTCTTGCTTCTGAAATCAAGATGATAAGCCTTCTTCACTTGAGAAGTGATACTTTTCTTCTGATTGGGAAATGTCACTTCCCCACAAATAGAACAGAAATTGTCCATGCTATTAACATACTTTCGAGGCATGACTGTTCTGTATTGTGCCTAAATGGATAAAATAATAACAGTTCTATGGAACAGTAGCTTTAACTGTCTCACACAAAGTCTGAAATAGTTTCAATGCTCAACCTTTCTGGCAGGGCTTTATCTAGTGCACTGCTGACGTCAGCTTACTTGAGCAGCCACCTGGCAGTAGTATTGCAATGCATCAGAAAGTGATGCAATCAAGTCTGGATGATGTATGCATGATGGTATTATGCAATGCAATGCAATATTCCATCCTTCTAGGCTGATTTAGGATATTGTTGCAGCCCTACTGAATAAATTTATACGGTGAAAATATACAATTAATTGTATGAAATATCTTCAAAGCGAGAGCTAATAAAAAATTTTCAGTGTTATATTCATGTTCAGCACACCAAGATACTACAGATTAGGGCCTTTTTAAGTCAATAATGATTTCACTGTTGACCAGTGTTATCTGTTTATTTTAGTAATCACTTAGATCAAGTCAAGTTATAGTTAAAGTCCAACAGTTTTAAATATCTTTTTATTTGAATTTGAAAGAGAACAAATATTGATTTTTTATGCAATATTATAGACTTTTCTCATGGAATAAAAAACACAGGGGACATGTATGACTTGATTACTCTTTATTTACCTAGTAGAACACGATAATGTTTGCATTATGACACATTTAATCTGAAATATTAAATCAGCAGAGAATTACTTTAATTTGATCTGCTTATGTCTTCATGAAATGAATTATTAAAAGTTGTATGTTATGCAAAATACATTTGTCTCTGCATGGTTACAGACTATTAAGCAGCATTTATTAGAATACATATTCAGTGCTTGTACATTTGCAAAGCGTTTTAAAAGTACATTTTAACAGTAAATTTTCATTTGCAGCCATTTAGGTTATGTGAAAACAATCTTTTAAAGTAAAAATTTTCAAATTCTTAATGCAAAATATAAAACTGTTATATTTTCTTGATTTTTGGAAGCTGTGAGTAGAACATTTTACTGTGTCATCAAAAGTAATTTAAAAGATCAAAAGCATAAGACTGGAATTGAACACTGTTATTAAAAGAACTAAATGTAAAATTACATAAATAATTTGTAAGAACTTTATGCTACATGCTCATGAGCCCTGAAATGATAAGTGACTGATGAGGTGAAAATAATTATTGTAATTGCATATCACATCAGCAATTTCTGAAGTTAAGCTTTTTTCTAATTATATATTGTCAGTTTTCCATGAGAATAACTTTATATTTTAATGCTAAGTGTGTAATTATTTATTCATTTATTTGTCTGCTACCAGCAAAAATGGCTATCAGGGTGTCCCATGAACCTTAGCTTTTATAAGAGATGGAATGAAAGACATCATTCTTGTGTTTGGGGCTTGTTTATGTTTATGGGGTTAAAGTTAATTTGAAAAGGTCATAGTTCTTCAGGTAACAGTTGTTTATTTATGTACAGATTAGATTTCTACAACATTTGATAAATAAGCATAGATTTCTGTTTATATATGCATAAACATTGAGTGATTAACACCAATAACTTAATTATTCTTGATAGATGGGACTTCCTGCTCTAAATGTCCATGTTGATTCTAGAAGAAGGCAGTGCAGGAGCCAATCTCCTCCCCTCCTTAAAGGCTGGGTGCCCATAGTTTGAATCTTCTGTGTCAGTGCTCCTTGGCCATCAGGGCCGCGGAATGGCTTGAAAAGCTTGTTCATCTGCAGGCAGCAGATTTCTGAACGCAAATACAGACTGAGAAAGGGCCTCCCTGTTGGCAGGGTTAAAGACACAGTGCTATCAAGCTATCAAGCTATCAAGCTATCAAGATAACACCAGTCACTGCAGAATGATTCAGTCCCCGGCTAGGCCAGAGAGCTGACCCTCACGGCGCAGCAGACCTCTCCTGTCTTGCCCGCTGCTCCCCTCAGCAGTGTACTTCAGTAGATCCAGTAGATCTGCCTGTTCTGCTCCCCACTCTGTGTCTGGTGAATCATCTCACTCCGCCCCACCCCCCAGCCACACACCTCTGGCGCATACCCCAGTTCTTGTATGCATAAATAAATAAATATTTTTTAAAATGCAGCCTGTGATTTCACCAGGCCAGAGCAGAATCCACATTGTGTTTACACTGGAGTACACAGACTCTATTGATCTAATTCTGTCTATATCTGTGTTGCCAAAAACTGTTTATATTTATCTACATATTAATTTATTTAACTAAGAAATAATTCTATAATTTTGTAAAATAATGAGAACTTTCCATACAGTATATTGATTGCATCTAGATTACCCTAATTTGAAAACATCCTGGAAAAATAACCCTTAAAATAATTCATAGACTTTGCTGAAAAATGTCCGTTGTAGGTTCCATTTTATTTGAAAAATAACATTAAAACAAAAAAATCACCCAAACTTCTGAAATATATTTCTAGTTGTCTTTCAAAATAATTTAAAAATCCTCTGTTGAGATCACTATGAAAGGAAGACAACTTCATTCATTTTTCTGTTTCATGACTTGTGTCAAAAATGAAGGATTAACAGGAAACAGAAATTAATGTGATCCTCCCTCGGAGTATCTATTTTCTGCAAATTATATTTGAATCTTAAGCTGGAGAATGTGTGATAAAGGTTATTAGTTATTTTTCTTAGACATTTATGCTTATGTTACAAAGTCATTGTATACATTGTGTGTGTGTGTGTGTGTGTGTGTGTGTTTAAAGGCGGACTACTGAGATGAGGCTACAACATATGATAGATGCAGTCACTATGCAAACAATGCTTAGATGTAAGGTTTACATGATGGCATTTTTCTTGATGTTAAAACCACAGAGATTAATGAATTTATGACAGAGATGACCTCTTCCCTGTTTCAATCCTATCTTTACATAAATTCATTTAACATTATGATCTAGTCACTGTAATTTTAATGTTTATACTATTCATCTCTCCCCATTATGAATATACATGTATAAAAGCAATTTAGAGTTATCAAAACTAAAACAATGCTTATTATTTTATAAAACAATGTTTTGCAGTACTAAATGAGTCATGCTCCTTTAAAATTTGGGTATTATTAGAGGGGAGAGAATTAGACATAAAATATGTTTTATAACTCTTCTATTTGCTATTTTTCTTCAAAGTGAAATAAATGCTTGGGGAGCTATCTATATAAAGAGGTGAAGCCTTGTTAGTGCCTGAACAAGGATTATTCAGGCTTCACTTACTCATGTAACAGACAGCTTGGAGAAAAGTTCCTGGGCTTTTTGGGGACCTATGATTTGAAGAGAGTGGGCAAGCAGGAGGTGGTTGTGAATCCCACCAACAAGCGTCAGGACATTAGTCGAGTTGTACTATAGTTTGCAGTTTTCTATTTCAAACAGACAAGTGAACTAGCACATTCATATGCATCTGTATTTATCTCTGCCCCATCATCTTAAGTCAATATCTGCATTGTTGCTAAGTAACCAAACTTTTCAATCTTTAGAATGAGTTGCTCTCTTCCTAGGTAACAATAACAAAAGTGTACATATAAGAGTATCTTATTTAATGAATATCTACTGTTTTAATGTATTATCATTCAACTTGAGGTAATAGACTGGAAATATTCGAAGAAATGGTATACTATGGAAGGTCCTAGATTCCTTCTATTGTATTCTGTATTGATGTAAAAATGACAAATTACTTAATAAATTTTACATAAGAATACTGTTACATCATATTTGTAAAATGTTGTTACATCACTAATAATATAACAGTATACTTAGTTGTATAAACAAAAGTAGAGACAATAAAATAAGGTTAGTGATTTCATAATATCTCTTAGTTTATGATATTTTTGTGATCACATTTTGCTAGGAAATGGTGGTGTAGACATTTTAGAAACAACATTTTATTCCAGATGGAAGAGTATTTGATTTACATTAAAAAGTCATAGAACAATAATAATAAAGACAATATTTTGTAAACTTGCAATTTCTACACTAGGTAATGTAATATAACTCAAGAAATGGTTTACAGTACTAAAGCATTAGGTGATTCACATTATACAGCACTGGTGGCTCTACCCATGAACTAAATCATTCCTTCTAAGAAACTGGCATTTGGTAAAATATGAAAACTGTTTAAAGTAGAGTTTACAACTCAACAAAAATAAATGTTACAGATCACCTCCGTAAAAGGAGGTGGGACGTAGAACAGTTACTGTTTTCCACACACCTCCACTTAGATGCAGCCACCTTGGATTATAAATCCCATTATGCCATGAACTTCTTGAGCAGGCGAGTTACTTGCTACTAGGGGCGGGGCTGAGTAGCCAGGTGGACCAATTTAACACAGAGGGCAAGTGGGTCTGCTCTCTTACTTTTTTGGCTTTGACTTTGTGCATGCTTGTGGCATAATCCCTTTTAGAGAACCCACCCCTTCAATCTCATTAGAAAGCTTTAGGTGTGCATTTCAAATGATAAACAAGAACCATTGAATCTTAGTCTCATTTTAATGATATTTTAGAAGTTAGTAGATTTGCCTAGTTAAAGGAAGCCTAAGTGAAAATACTAACTTTGGCCTGTAAGTAAATCTCAGTTTGCTCTGACGATAACAATGTGTTGAATTGTGCAACATACCAGTCCTGTAATAGTGCCTGAGGTTATGATTCTTAAAATTGTGTGCCTAGAACAGGATTATCATCATTACTTGGAACTTGTTAGAAACACAAATTCTCAGCCCCCATTCTAAACCTTTCAGGAGTGGGCCGGTATTTCTGTATTTCATCAATATCTTGGATGATTCTGATCTACAGTAAAGTTGGGAAACACTGACCTACAACAGGATTGTTCTCATTTCTAATCATCTTTCAGGTGAGTTCTCTTTCTCTGAAGGAAGAAAGGTATTACCAGGTGAATGGAGAGAATTATAATTTTAACTGGATCCTTTACCTGTGTACATTCATCAAATGAGTTGGAGAAGAGAGCAACTTGAAGGTGAATTTAATCAATGTAGATAACTAGCTGGGATAATTGCCTCACTCTCTGCATTACTTAGGCTGCATATAAATTGCCTCTAGCCATGTTTATATGCCACTGGTGCATCAGTTGAGGGATAAGAGGTTAATGAATCTTAGAGAATTTTTGAAACTTGTGTGATTTTGGTACCAAAGGATTTTGGAATCACATCACTAAGCAAGTATCTGGGAATCAAAATATGCAATGAAAAAATTTAAAAACTACATTTGGGGTTATGGGGCAGTGCTTGTAGCATGAGCTAAATTAGTTTATATTGAAATAGCACTAGAACATATTCTTAAAAATCTGCAGCTAAAATACAAATATTTTTAATGAATTGTATATGTCAATAGGCATGCTATTAAGGATTTACAGATTCCACAAGGTGCTAATATTTGCACAATTATTGTTTTGCAAAGTTCCACAAATTTATTATTTTACCTAAACAGATAAATAGGATAAATATAAAACTTATTTATATCTGTGTTGTATTTCTGTTCTGTTTATATCTCTAAAGAAATATGTGAAATTTAAATTAGGGTATCCTAATTTAATGATAATAATATTGAAAATTATTAATGTCTATTATTGACACTCCAAATTTATCTTCACTTAGGCAGCTTTTTTCCAAATATATTTTTTATTGATTGTTGGTTTACAATACTATCTGTTTCAGCAGTAAAGCTTCACACCTTGATATGCACGTATATCACACCATATCCACCACAGTAATTTTAGTGTCATTCACCAATATCAAATTGACCCCCTCTATCCATGCCTCACACCCCCTTCACCATTTTTAGGATGTCTTAAGAGCTATTCTTTCTGTATTCTCTTTGGTTTATTTTTATTTATAATGCATGAGTGAAATTATCTGTTGTCTGTCTCACTTTCTAAGTTCATTGCCTTATATCACCTCACATTTCATTCATATAGTGAAAGGCAAGAATTTTTAATTTTTTTTTTTTTAGCTGAGTAGTATTCTATTGAGTATAAATACCACAACTTCTTTATCTAGTAGTTCATTAAATATCATCTAGGTTGTTTCCATTTCTTGGCTATTGTGAAAATACTATGGACATAGGGGTGCATATATCTCTTTGAAGTAGTGTTTTCATATAAATATTTAGGAGTGAATTTGCTGGATCATATGGTATTTCTATTTTTAGTTTTTAAATGAATCGCCATACCATTTCTCGTAGAGGCTGCACTAATTTATATTCTCCCCAATGGTTTATGAGGGTTCCTTGTTCTCCAAATACTTGCTAACACTTGTTTCCAGTCTTTTTGATATAGTCGATTATTACAGGTATGCGGTAATAGCTCATTGTGGTTTTCATGTGCATTTCCCTGATAATAAGTGATCATGTTGAACATTTTTTTCATGTGCCTGTTAGCCATCTATATGTCTTCTTTTGAGAAGTGTCTGTTCAAATCTCTGATTTTTTACATTATTATTATTATTATTATTGTTATTTGTTGCTGTTGCTGAATTGTATGACTTCTTTATATTTTTTTGGGTGTTAGCCCCTTGTTGGATATTTGATGTGGAAATATCTCTTCAACTCAGTATGTTGATTTAGGCAGTTTTTAACCTAACCATGGAGACCTAGTGTATTATAATGTTATTATTAGATATGAAAATTCTTCTGCTTCTTGTTTATCATTTAAAACTGACATGTCAAAGTTATTATAAGCATACAACTTTGTGATCACAGCTCTTTCATTGATTTCCTTGAGCATTTATTTAAAATAATTTATATATGGTAGTAACTTTAATAAAAATATGAACTTACAACATCTCCAAATATAAAAATATATATAAAATCAGTTTCACATAAATACACTTATCCTCACCATTGATAAGGGTAAATCATGTTGATTTATGTTGATTTGCCTTGACATGTTATTTCTTTCATAGCAAGTTCTGCCTTTTGCAAAGTAGTGCATGATTTTTATAATAATTCCACTGAATAGTAACTGAAAGTTGTTTATAACAATTTGAGGCATTTTCTATGCTGCACACACAGTTGAATTATTGAGGTAACATCAACATTGGTTTACAACACTGTATATGACTTAGGGGCAAAGGTTCATGCCTCTTTAGATGTATGTCACCATATCACCTACCAAAGCACCCAGATTCCTTCGCCAGGGGAAATAAGATCACCTCCCCTCTTTGTTCCCACTCCCGCTTCAGTAGCCTCATCTGTATTCATAATTATAGGTTTTGTTTCTGTTTAGTTTTATCTTTTTGTTTGTTTGTTTGTTTGTTTCTCTAGGGTCCTTTTTCAAAAAAGTAAAATGAAAACAAGACTTGCTTTTTAAATATCCTAAGTGTTATTATTCCCTTTTGTACTCTCATGTATTCCATAAGCATTGCATTCACTGAGAGTTACTTGACCAATAGTAGATACAAAGAATATCATTATGTTCCTGCTTATTTTCTAATTTTAAGCTTGACTTGATGGAAAATAGAGTTAATATGACAAATTGAGTTGTTAGACTTGTATTGTTGATACTATTGATGACGATGTTATTTTATATGTATAATTTTTAAAAATTCTTTGATTTAAAATGTTTTAACTGAGTCATACTAAATTAATTTCAAATTTACACAAGTTGCCAGAAAAATACAAACCACATTCATTCTCCTCTCCCCCAGACGACCTTGTTAGCATTTTACTACTTCCATCTATCTAATACATAACAAAACTTTTTTAAACTTTGCCTACTCTAGCAATAATATCTCTTCCTATTCTAGTCAGGATGCAATCTTAGCCCATGTGGGTACACATAGCAGGCAACGGCTTGGGTGATTCTGCGGGTTGAGATACACTAATCAGCATTGCTTCTTTGCTAGGGTTTAATTGGTTTCTCCAATGATTTGCAATCTATGCTGAGTGAGTTTGGAAAAATCTAAGCTAATTAATTTGCCTGGGATGAAGGATGCAAAGGTCCTCTAACCAAGCTGCTATCACTTGGGTAAACATAATCTCACTGTTCCATTACGGGGTGACTCCTGTTACGAAAATTCTGATTCAGATTCTCCGGTAACTTAGGATCTACCTGACTCTTTCTGTGGCATTTCCCCAGACTCTGTGCCAGACCAGCCAGCTCAGATTTTCTGGACCAACTATCATTGCAACATTATCAACCAGCAATGCCAGAAGGTCATTGTGGCTTTACCCCATACAGAGATTTCGTGGATCGTATTTTTCTGTGCATCAGGATAGGAAAAAGCAGAGCGAGAGAGTAACATAATGACATCCAAATTAAAATTCATTAACCTTGCAAAATCACTTAGTACCATCAGTAGATAAAAATCTAGTAATTACTAAGACTTAATTATTCATCAAGATACTGAGATTTATTTTTCATAAATTGTGATGCTCACAACTTTTGAGTTAGTGACTGGATGCTAATAATGAAAATATAGCTAGTATATCTTTGAGGAGTAAATAGAGCATTGGACTTTAGTATTTATTATTGTTAATCATCTAGGAAATTATTCAAATGCTAAAGTACCCTCATTCTTCCTTAAAGGATTGATCTGGGCCTTTTACATATTTAGATGTTCATGGCAAATAATTTATATGAGAAGAAATGAGAAGATTGACTGATTTTTCTGGAGAAGCAGTATTACCGATGAATAGTCTTGAAACAGACTATAATTATTATAAAAGACTATTATTCCAGTCAAAAAGTGGCTTTTCTTTATGGCAGAAAGCCTATAAATATGATTTCTCTCTCTTCCTTCAGTTAGAGACAGAGCCCTGATTTCCCAAAAGCTTGTTTAATAGTCCCTGCTTGTTTGTTTAAAATATTTTTATTGCACTAATATTGGTTTATATCATTGTTTACATTACAGACGTATGGGGTCCCTCCACCCCCCACTTTTCTGGGGCTGTTGCCTAGCACCAAAGAACCCATAGTCCACTCACCACTAAAGAACCCATAGTCCATCACCATAGATCCTTGTGCTCCCTCCCCTCTCTGTTACCCTCCCTTCCCTTGCCCCTCCCCCCCGTGGCTGTCCCAATCCGCAGTCAGCTTTTAAGGGTTAGTTTTTAGTTAGGCTTTATCTGACCCTTTCTATTGTTTTATTCTGAGCCTCACTCTCTGCTTATCCTTTGTTTCTTGAGCTAGAACCTTTAAAGAAACATAGTCCCCCATATAGTACTTTTCCCTTGTGTGTTTCTAGCCAACGTGTGGCCAGAAATACATACCCATCTTCCCTTAGAAGTTAAATAATGTTTAGATAAGACGTAGTTTCTTTTTGCCTGGTATGTGGTCATTGTGGAATAAAAACTCAGTGGCTTTAAGTGTCCTACTAAGTACCTAGACTAGGGAATAGAGGAAATGCCTGACATTTAAAGAGTCATTTTCTTTCTTAAGAATTATCAAATGTCACAAACTAACAGAATGTTGGAGAGGAGACTAAGGAAAGAAAAGTAGGTAACTGGCACATCTATAAGCAAAGATCCAACTTATGTTACTACTTCACAGTAATTATTTTTGTTGACTGTGGCAAATGGGTTTCCATGTTCCTGCAAACACATTCAGCTGTGGGTCACAGGGAGAAGAGAGTAAAATAGAGAGAGGGCAAACTAATTGATCACAGGTAATATTTTCATTTACTAAACTACTCTACTAAGGGATAGAAGAGCAAGAAATAGTAGTAGTAGGGAAAGTAGTAGCAATCCATTATGGAACTCCTACTAAGTGCCAACCATCATTTTCAGTGATTTCACAACATAACTCTTGTAACTATTACAGGAAGATTGTCATTCTCTCCATTTCCTATGAAGCAACAAAGGTTTCCAGAGAAGAATTTATTAGTTTAATTTTAAATACATGAGCGAGCTAAAATTTAATATGACTTCTGAATCTCAAGTCCTTGTTTGATGATGAATGGCATAAATTGAATGTCTCTTACTTCCCAGAGACTGCCAAGGGTCTCTGTAATAAGACTTTATGTTAGCATTCCGTCTATATTCAAAGTAGATGTCGTAGAGAAAGAGAATGATCATCTAGATCTTGAAGAACGAGAAGAAATTTTACTAATAAACATGTTCACTCAAACTGTAGTAGGATGGGAAGCAGGGAGAACATATTTCAAAGAAATCAATAAATTTTTCCAAGGTTCATATTTATTATGTGGGAATGATGAAATATTTTATGTGAGTAGATTATGCAGTACACACCAGGGATTTTCAGGGTTTGAATTCTGGGGTTGTATCAAGTAGACTGAGGCCTGTATCAGCGATCAAAAAGATAATCACTGAGCATATGTGATATAAAGTGTCCTTAGTACTGTAAAAGTCCTGGGCTGGATGAGAAATTGAGGATGTTATTACTCAGTAAATAAAAGATTTTCAAATATCTTGGAAATGTGATTTCCCTGTGGTAGGAGAGAGAATACATTTGGATGAGTGACTATATGATAAAAAGGAGAGAGCAGCCAAAATAAGTCATCAAAATATTAGTGGATTTTAAACAACTGCTTCCTCAATGATTTCTCAGTGATTTTTTTTTTCTATGACCTTTATAGGATTTCAAAGATAAAGAGTTTTCAGAAGGCTGAATGTTGTTATGCAAAGTGTCCTAATGTAGGAATGTCACATTATTTGACCTTTTGATATTTGATGAAAACCTCACGAGTTTTGGATTGAATATGTTCTTTGAATTCTAATGGGCTTTACACATACAGCATTTGAACTAAAAAGGGAAATTGTGATACCCTTATTTTCTCCCAACAAGTGGGTTCCCAACATAGGTGAACAAAGTGGGAACATTGAGGCCTAAAGAATAAGAATGTAAGAGAAGGGAATTAGGACTCAGAAATCACTGTGGTCAAACAATGGACTAGATCATTGAGCATCACAGAATCGAGGTGTGAAAGATCACAAATCAATGATTCAATTTCCTCTACTCTCCAGTGGCTAAGTAACTTCTGCTTGAGCCTCTTGGTGAGCCTTGGTTTGAGATTTAAGTAAGTAAATGTGAGATGTTACATTTACTCATAGCTCAGTAGAGAGTCTGTCAAGCAGAGAGTGTGTGTGCTGTGCAGAGGCTGTGCAGTTTGTCACAGGTTACTTGCTAGAGAGATGCTTTTTACAGTAGACTCTCAACTGCTAAATTCTCAAGTTTTAACAGATCCCTTAGTGAGAGAAGAGAGTTACAAGGTGCAAAAACTTTGGCATTTCCTTCAGGTTATGAGTATTTATTTGCACATGGCTATTCTCCAGACTGATGAAGAAATTAATGAGCTAGTAAAGAATTAGTGCTAGATCAAGGGAGCTAACTACACAACCACAGAAGCAAAGAGTAAAGATATTGCTTTGTGCAGTGGTTTTTAGTCCATAAATATACACTTATAGACATTTGTTATTTATAGTTTTTTCTGTGTTTCTATACATAATTATTTTTAAAGATTTACTTATTTATGCATACAGGAACTGGGGTGTAGGCCAGAGGTGTGGGGTGGTGAGAGGATTCACCAGAGACAGAGCAGGGAGCAGAACAGGCAGATTGCTGAGGGGAGTGACAGGCGAGGCAGGAGAGGTCTGCTGCACCATGTGGGAAGTTTCCTGGCTGGGGATCGAACTCATGCTGCAGATAGCTTCATAGTACTGAGACTTAACTCGTTGCACCACCAGGGAGGCCCTATACATAATGATTTCAGTGAGCAAGCAAGGCTGTTCAGCAGTGGTGTGCAGGAATAGTGTGGGTTCACTCACTGGATTCAATTTAGTTACTCAAATCTATGGCTGGAAGGATAAATTCAACATTTGCCAGTCAGAGATCATTTTCTCCTACGCTGACATTTTGTGGGTTCATCTAGTTGGTTTCTATTATATTCATTTAAAACAAATCTGATGTTTTCTCTAAACAAAAATCCATTGAAGGGAAGCTTATGACCACCTTGAGTCACTTTGTTATGAATCTAAAATACTGTTAGTTTTTTTTAAGATCTATATAGTAGGCTTTAAAATTAAATAGCCAATTTAGTTGCTTAGTTCTAGTATATACACACATACATCTACATTAGTGTATCTTCAAGTATTGAATTCTGGGCTTTTTTCTTACACTTCTAAAGAAAGATTCCACACTTACCAATGTGTGAATGACTCAAAATCTTACTGCCATGGTAAGAGAAGCAGAACAAGTAACCACGCCAAAATCTTCAGACAATAATTATAATCTTCCATCAGGACATAAAAGTTGTCTATAGAATCAATTCTAATTCTGCAGAATTGCAAATTTCATTCATGATTTTTCCTTGCAAACCAGAGATTCTACTTAGAATATGGGCAGATAATAGAGCACTCGAATAAATTTTCATTTTATTTTCCTTGATTAATAGTTCACAGTTCTGATATACTTTTAGCTCTTACATAACTGGAAATAGAACCCATGTATTTCCTGTCATCTCTAGCACCTCTGTATACAAAGTATATGTCTTTTTGATGATACAAATATTTTTAGCTCCAATAACAATATCCATTCAGTCTCTCTTAAGCAACTTTATTTCTTTACACATTAAATAATTCACATCCCCCCAATAATTTAGTAATGTGCTAAGAAGTTGACTGTATTATTGGCTACTATGGAAGACATTTTTTTCCCAATGATGAGTACTCCAATATGCTATCCAGCCCATCCTGCATGTTTTACTAATGTGGATTTTCTGCCTTTGGAAAATTGGGTTTATATTCCCTTCCCTTGAACCTGAACAAAATTTTACCACTGCTTCTGCCAAAAGAATGAAGTAGAAGTGAAGCAGTATGATTTCTGAGGATAGATCATAAGAGGTGTACAGCTCATGGAAGAGAACACAAAGAGTAGCAAAAGATGCTCAAGAACTCTGGTTGCTCCAGTTGCCAGCTGTTCAAGTCTTTTTGGACTAAACCACCAAATTACGAGTGAAGAAGTCTTTGAGATGAACATAACAGCAGACAAACCCTTGACTTCAGGATGCATGGTCTCATGAAGCTCCTATCCCCAAACTTCTAGATGAATGGATCCCAATTTCCTGACACACAAAGCTATGACATAATAAATAAATATTATTCAATTCTACTAAGTGTTGGGCAGATCTGTCATACAATGATAAATTAACAGCTATCAGCTGATAGATTCACTTTTGAAATATCAAAAGTATCACTTTTATTAAATGTTTTAAATAAAATAAAAAATAAATTTAAAAATTAAATAAAAATTTAATATTGTACTTAATACAATGTGACTTCTCTGGTGTTCTTGGTATTTGACAGCAAATATAATATGGAGTTTCTGCTATCTTTGAACTTTAAATTCAGTCTTTTTATTTTTTGCCTTTTTGGTTCAGTGGATTGAAGTTACCAAACACACACTCAACTAAGTTTAATGAAGACAGTTGCATTTAATTTCTTATGATCCCTGTTTTAACCAATACTCAGTATGGCTTCACATAGACCACCTTATTAAATAATAATACATAGATTTTTAGATTTTTCATATGTATTTTTATGATAAAAATAATGTCTTAATAAATGGGTCAAGTTGTTTTGTGATGATCAGTTTTAACTTACTGATCAAATAGACCTACTTAGTTTTTAGAAAAAAAATCTTGGACAATTTTTTCTATCCAGTATAATGCCAGCAAATGTCCAGTGTGGAATAAACAAAAGCAGGGTGACTTTTTCTATTTGTTTTGTATAATCTTTTGTCTAATCACACTTATTTGGCGTTCATCGAATATGTGAATATAGTCTTAATATTTCATCCTCTATGTGCGGTTGTCTAAGCCATTCAGGCTAAAATATGTTTATAGACTGGATTGAATCACTATAATTCCTGTAAAAGGCGGAATGCAAAATATTATCTTGGTTATCACTGAAACTGGTATTCAAAATTGGACAATGTGTTTGGCAGTCTCCAGGAAGATAGAAGGACAGAGATCACTGACAATACATTTATATTAGGGGAAAAGAACAATGCATTCACAGATGGAGCCACAGAGAAAAATGCATTATTAAAGGAAACACAGATATGGAGGGTAAATGGGGTCACTGTAATAGAAGAGCAGATAGGAAACAGACTCAAAGATTTTTCTTGGAAAAATAGTCTACATCAAAACTTAGTACTGGCCTACACACCAGTGTCAATTTTGAGGTTTTCAATTAAATTAAATATATGACCCTCTCCTAATACCTTTAAAAGTGCCGTAAAGTGAGCCAAGGAGTTAGTGGGATCACCAACCATACATAGTCTGGCCATGCTTCTTTATATTTAGTCCAGGCAGACATGGCCCTTTGTTCACTGCGGGATGACAAGGCAGCAGACCAGGAATGTGTTTGAGTGTCAGGTTGAGCACCCCCTCTCCCCACACCTATTTAACACATATAAATGAATGACTGCCAGGTGTGAATAATAGCAAGAATAGTGTGGTGGTAAGGATCATTTATAGAAGAATTTTACAGTGGACTTTATAGAATGCCCTATTTTTTGTTGGTTTTTTTGTTTTTTTCTTATTATCTGTCTAAAAACCCTGCAGAGTTAATGCTAGCTGTTTGGAGAAAATAGACTTTTATTGTTGATTTTCTTGAAAATTGTTACTTTCTAATGGCAGAACTAGTATGAAGTTTTTGATGTCTGATTTTTGCAGGAAAAAAATCTATTTAGAATTGTTTGTCTTTAAAATTAGTATTCAGTTTATTAAAGTTATAAATTACTTTGATTATATGATTGTTAAAGGGACATATATTTTATCCCATTTATTAATCTGTTTAATGAATCTTTCTCTGCGATTGATATTAATGTAGCTGTAAATAATTAAATTCCCTTAAGCAAGCTGTAAACTTTGTAAATTGATTACCTATATTTAGGCCTTACAAACTACATTTATAAAGTGTGAATATTTTCATTTTGTGTCACTTCCAATACCTAATCGAACAAAATGAGTCTAACAGGCAACAATATAAAAAGAAACTTTTTTTAAGTCTATAGAAATATGCTGTTAGTTTTTTTTCCCTTGAAATTAAAAATGCTGTCTTATTTTTTTTTTTTGGTATTTATCATTTATTATTAGCCAGCTGAAATTATTTACATCCCTTTATGTATTATGTTGTTTAACTTTGGCTGTTTACAACACTTTCTGTTTATGTTTGGTTTTTGACTGTTAGTATGATGGGTCAAGGTGTAGCTTTCTTTGAGGTTCACTGGGGTGCTTTATAAGTTTGTGTTTTCAGATTTAAGGAATTGCTGGCCATTGTTACTTTAAATGCATCATTTTCATTCCTTATCTATCTCTTCTCTTCATGGAACTTTAATGCCTACATTGGTTTTCCTGTATTTCCCCACAGGTTATACCCTTCATTTATTTTATATATTTTTCTATTTGTTCTTCTGGTTAAATGATTTCTGTTCATCTATCTTCACATTTCCAGAGTATTTTTCTGGACTATACAATCTGCAGGTAAGCCAGTCCAGCACAGTTTTAACTTGAGGTATTTTACTTTACAATTATAGAATTTACATTTGTTATCTCAATGAGTATTCATTTATCTGAGGTAGTCTGTATGGATTTACATATTATGAGCATTTTTCTCTTTCAATCTTTGAATGTATTTATTATGGATACTACAAAGTTCTTGTGTGCTAATTCCTAAGGATATAGAGCAACTCGTGTGCTACTGATGGGAGTGAAAATTGGTACAACTCCTTTGAAAATCTCTTTGACAGTATATATTCATATCATACATATGCATAATCTATTACCCAAGTATTTGACTTTTAAGCCACATTGAATAGAAATGAAAGCATTTTTGACCAAAACATATGTACAGCAATATTCATAGTGGCATTATTTGTAATGACTGAAATCTAAAAATTTCAGATATCAATAATTAATTCATCAACATTAAAATGACTGTAACATGAGAATGACCAATACATTCATGTATTTTAATAATATTTCACATATCAATGAATTAAACATGCAGCTATTATATGCTGAATTTTGGTGAAGCTCATAAAAATCATTTTGAATAAAATAGTCCAGATACTGAAACATTACTTACTGTTATAATTCCATTTCCATAAAAGTATTTAAAAAATGCAGCAATACTAATTCATGCTGTTAGAATAAATACAGAGCTTTATTGCAATGCCAGTCAACATGGAGCTTAGAGCGTACCTCAAATTTATATCCCCCTGCTGTGGGTTTTGAAGGGAAGTGGAAAGTGGGGGTAAGTTGAGGTTGATCTAGGACAGAAGGACATAGGCAGTTCGTGGTACACTTGCAGGAGGGTTAGTCTGTCTCCTAATGGGGTGCATGTTCCTCTAGGTGGGAGGAGCTAAGAAATAGAGGTAGGATTCGGTTCTCTCAGATCATTCTCTGCTGCCCCTGTAAATAGCTGATGGGATTTCTGGGAAAGCTGGTTCCAGGGAGGAGGAGTGAGCAGGAATTCAAGAGAGCAATAAAGCAAATGCTTTTGAAAAAAAACATATTTTGACCAACATTTTGCAGAACAAACCCTGACTTTTTGCTAAAGGACCCCGGCCATGGTTTTAAAGCAACGCTTTTCTTATAAGTTAATCTTTTATTTGTTCACCTTGCTAAAACTCTCTGTGAGTTCTGTATTTTTCATTACTTGGTATTTTTCTTGCTTGTAAATCACATTCTCTGAATATAATGAAGATTTGCTTTTCTTTTCCAAATAGCACACTTAAAACTTATTGTCTTCAATACTGTTGATTACAATCCAGTAAAATATAATAAATAATTGATGAGATAATGGACCTTCATTTTTGTCTTTATTTTCAGTGGGAACACCTAGCATATTTCAAATTATCTTCGTAAGTCATTTTATCATGAATATGCATTCAGATTTTATTTATTTATTTAGTTTATTGGCCATGTGGGCCTTCTCTTTGAATCTACTAATACATTGAATTAGATAATAGATTTTCTAATATAGACCCATCGTTTTATTTCTTTAATAAACCCTACTGATATAATATTCTCTTTAGTAAAGTGGTAAATTCTGTTGCAAATATTCCATTAAAGAAGTGATATTTTTCATAGTGGCATTTTTTGAGCTGGCCTTTTGGTTTTGATATCAGAGTTATATTAGTCTCACAAGACATTGTGAGACTCTACATATTTTATATGATCCTGTTTTCAAAGCAATAAGATGCATAAAGAGTTAATTTAATTTCAGTTTTACCTGAGGACCCAATATATTAGATGGACAGATCTTGTAAGAGTAGATGGTAACAAATCTTAGCCTATAAAAAGGGAAAATAATCCTTTAGATGTGCAAAATTTCTTAGATCACATTATGTATACAATTACATACAATGTATTTTGCATGCAGTGAAACATAATAATTGCAAAAATATTAAAATATTCAGTTTAAACTTACCTTTTTAAACTTAACGGATATATAAAATCATAAAACATCATAAACACAATTTTTACTTTTTAAATGTTCTATATTATTGATATTATAAAAGGAAAAACCACAAATATTTGGTTGTATCTTTTTCAAATTGGATTTGAGTGGGTTCATAGATTCAACACCCACATCCCACATCCCAGGAAGTAATGCTGCTCTTATGATACATTGCTATACCTTTGGCTAAAGAACAGGGGAAAATAAAGCTGGTGGTAATCAACATCCCCTTCACTCTACCCTTTAAAGTAATTGCAACCTGACACCTATTGCACTAATTGAAAACTCTAATGGAAAAGCTGAGAACCTTGGTCTGTTGTTTAAAAGCACTTTGCATTAC
>PVIJ01000058.1:89669-229468 GCA_004024925.1 Scalopus aquaticus
GGGTTGGGGGGAGTAAGGGCACAAAATGGAGTAGAAAAGGACACAAGGGACCACGGATATGGATCACGGGTGATTTGGTGGTGGCTTACCCAAGGGGAATACAAAATATAAAAGATATAAATAACAATAAAAACTATATTAAAATAAATAACTACAAAAAAGTTAAGTTTATCATGCTTCTTTTTATAAAATTGAGTCTGTACATCTTTTTGAGAGGCCATTTAGAGAAAAGGTAGAGAAAAACAGATGGACTTGTTCTATTCTCTCTGGGTCTAGAAAAATCAATATATATACAATCATGTTTAAAATCATCACATTTATTGCCTTTTTTGTTAATACTAAATCCATCTGCTCTCATACTTATATAAACTCATGTTAGTGCCTTTATCATGAGAACTCACCTTCACTTGTTATCTTCTGTTAATCTAGCCCATGTTAATGAATTTGTGATAATTATTACATTGATGATATTGTACTGAGAGGTTGAGTTCTACATGTTCCTTATTTTTTAAATTGAGATATAATCGACACATAACTAAGTTTTACTGTACAATTTGATATACTGTGCTTATATTTTGTAATATTATTACTAGCTTAGTGTTGGCTGACATCTCCTTCATGCTACATAATTACCATTTCTTTCAAAGATAACAACACTTAAGGCCTGGTTTTTAGCAACTTTGCCTAAACCATCATATGTGTCCCAAACAACATTTGTTGTTGCAAAGGAAGGTAAGTGTATGTTGCCTCTGCCAAAGAAAAGCAGGTTCTCACTTAGGAAAAAAAGGAAACCCTCTGCAGATTTTAGTAAAATCAAGTTAGAGGTATTTGAAATCTCTTGTACTGATCCTTTAAGGCCTCAGCTCAGTCTTCTCAGTTTATTAGTTTCAATTTCTTTTTCTAGCAAATTAGAGTCAAGGAGAAATAATTCACAATTTATTTGATAAAACACTTAGAATTAGGGCAATATCACAGAACCATTAATGACTATTTAATATTTTAGAAAATATTAAATATCTGTTATACTGTCTAATTAACAGTGAAATTCAAGGAATTGGACTTCAAGAGAAATGGGGAAGGAGCCTCTTGATCTTCAAAGTCTTTTTATAGCCAGGTTTTTCATTTCTGGGAGATTTTTTTTTTTACTGAATTTTAAGTCACAGATGGCCTATTTTTCTGCTTATATTTTCTTATTATATTTAATGCCCTATAAGAAAATTAGTCACTTAACACAGTGTTTAAAAGAGTATTTAGTGAAAGTTATAGATTTTAAATATTCCCTGTCTATGTATCTGTAGGACCCAATATACAAAATAACCCTTTTAGTTTCTAGGAGATGTGCTAGACAAATTGTACCCAAATGATGGGCTCTATAACATACGCAGAGCCAACTTTGAGAGTATGACCTATGTTCATTTCTGAAATTCATTGCAGACATGTACAAACAAGCTGACAAGAATTTGCTCTTTATTACTGCTTGTTGTATTAAGCTAAGCAGATCTTCTATAAAATTAAGTGAAGTTTGCCTACTTCTAAATATTATCAGACTCTTTTTTTTTTTTTTTTTTGCTTGAGCTGATTCTGGGCAAATTAAGTGTATCAATATCTGAATGAAGAGTATTTTCTCTGAGAAGTAAATATAATTCCCATAGATTGATAAAATGAAACATTGGAGAATAAAAAAAAAACATTCATCATTCATTAAAAATAAAGCAACCTGCCAACAAAATGAAATAAAAAGCAGATTATATTATCAACTGGATGAAGATAGCATAGTTTTCCTATTTCAAACAATCCAAACACTCATTCTAAATACTACTGTGTATCTGACTAAGTTTGGGACAATTATCTACACAAAATGAAAATGTATTTATAAAAGGTATTTTGTATACAAAAATCAGCATTTATATATTTTGCAAATAACATTTACTGTTTAGATGAAAAGGAAGCAGCTGCTATACAAATGCATAATTCAGTAATTATTTGTTGGGTAGGTGAATTGAGAGATTTTATGACCATGATTGAAGCTTTTAAATGGAATAAAAATCAACTATCTTCCATTTTCCAGAATGTTATATATTATTCTATGCAGTTTCCCCTTAGCTATAATTGCCACAAAATACATACATATGTTTTTTGGTCCAAACTTTGGTCTAAACAAGGATGGCAAATGTCCTCACAAAAGGCACGTAAAGTGAAATTGAGTAAAACATTCCATTTTCATTGTCGTGCTTTATTTCTGCCACTTATTTCCGTTCTGGGCCTCATATTTTGATCATTTTACCTTGAGGAACAAGATCAGTTTTTCGTGGAGGAGAAGCGAGAGGAGGTAACAAACTCTATTTCCCCTTTCTGTGTGCCCTTCTAAAGGGCCTTCGTGCTTGTTAGAATTCAGCGGACCAGAGAATGCCTCTGTTGGCAAGCAGGGTGCCCTCCTCAGAGGAGAATGAGCAAAATGAGGACACTGTTCAGTCTGATTCTGCTTCATGGTATGAGGCCTGAAGCCACCTGCCCGATTCCTCCTCACTTGTAAGCAGGAAAACAGAAGGTCATTTATAGCCCCGCCAACCACACTAATTTGTCCTTTTCATCATTGTTGTATATAGTCTGCTTAATCAGTTCATAAAGTCTTCTTTCTTCCTCTCCTGAAGGTCATGTGTCTGTCAGTATCACGTGCTCATTACTAAAATTGTCAAAAATGATGAAGGATCTGAAGCTTTATCCTACTTTTAAACTAATTTATGGATGTTATAAACTGAATATAGGTTTTTTTTTTCTCATTGTACAGAAGTGTAACTTTCATGGGTATACAAACTTCTGCAATTTCTTTGAGATAACATATAGATGGTGTCAGCATATAGGTTGGAGTGACAGCATATAGAGGACTAATTAAATAACAACTTGATAGAGTTTTTCTTCTTGGCACTACTATTTAAGGAAATGTAGTTTAATCCCTTAGTGTAATGATTTATAAATTGTATGAGTTGGACTAGGAATGCATGGGTCCATTTCTATGCTAAACAATACACGTTAGGTATGTTAAATTACCAATTATATACTTTAAGCAAGCATTTGCTTATAGGAAGACCATGGTCCTATTGAAATATGATTGTGAAATTCACTTTTATGATGTGTAATGAATGCTATTTGTTCGCTCTTTTTCTATTGATCATCTCATATTTCCCCATTAATAACTGCTTAAAATTTCTACCTTCTAGATAGCACAATAATTCAGTTATTCAAATTTCTCTATTTTACTCATGTACATGGAAACTTGTTTTCAGAAAATGCATAATAACTGTGGGTAAACTCCTTTACTGAACAACTGATAAAAGAGGATCCACTTTACTTAATGAGCTATCTATTTGTTCCTGTGCCTATGGAAGCAGAACGCTTTCATCAGAGACCTTAATAAGACACAGTACCCCTGATACCTGAAGGTGAAAATATAATAGGTCTGTCTTCAGAGAAACATTTCAGAAATCATCTGGTGAGTGAACCAATTACTCACTTGAAGACATCTTACCTAATTAAATCCTACATAAGAATTTTCCAGGGTATTACTTTTGGGAAATAAAATGGTTCTTTAGTGCATTGGTCTTTATTTTTTAAATGAAGAAAGTTAGACTCAAAGGATACTTTGGTAATGAATTTCGAGGATAAATGCAGTGCATTGAGTTGAGATTGCACTGTGTTACTTACATTCTTACCAGAGCAAGTTTTGCTGCAATGAACATTTTGTATCTTCCAAAATAAAGCATATTAGGTCTCTGGATACATTGAGTGGACATAAAGAAGATGAGCTGACCATATAAGACAATTGTTATTTTATATTATATCATAATTTAGACCACCTTACATGTTTAAGTTGCATTATTAACGTGGATTTTACCTTATTTTTACCTTGCATAAATGTAGAAAATTCACCATCAAAATAATTGGTGCTTGGCACTATGGGTAAGACATAGCTGACTTCCAGCATATCTGATTTCATTTCAAAACTTTTTGGCCACTCTTGCTTCGTGTTCCATACCTAGCATCTGAAAATAGTAAGTTATCATTTTATATGGGACATACCCAAAGAGACAACCCAAAAATGAGTAAGAGGCCATTATCACTTGTTTAATACCTGATTGTTAATGAATATTTAACAGATTTTTAGGTCAGCAGCTAAGACCCATCTGTTATGGAAAATATATTTTGAAATGATATTTATGAGATTTTGAGGAGATCTATCTACTGATCCTATTAATTATTTTTCAAATCATATATGATCACATAGCAATCTCCCTTAAGAAGTTTAGTAAACTTTTGATTACATATACACAAGTTCTTGAGAGAATAATTGCTGATCTCAAAATTATGGTGGATATTGTCTTCTCTTTTTTTTGGACATAATACATCTAAGTTTGGTCTTGTAATGCAAGGAATTCTGAAGCACATCATGGTTAAACATGTTCATGAATTTGCTCTACAGTGTGCTATCCACCAAGTGGTCACTGATCTCATATTCTTTAGAAACTTTTGCAAAGGAGGAGAGAAATCTTCCTGATGGCTTGCTGCCTTGTAAAGGAATGTAAGGAGGGTCACTGGATCTGTAGCAAGCTGGACCTCTGCCCTCTGAGCTACCTCTTTCTTCGCCAACTCCAAATGTGTGGTTAGGTCCTGAAAACTGGAAAGTGCAAATGCTTTTCTTACAAAGTTGCAATCTTTAGAATTTCTGTCATTTTTCATTTAGTATTTTTTTAGTCACAAAAAATATGACTCAATTTTAAGAAGACTCAAAGAAATTTGGGAAACATGCACTTTTTCTATATGCATTGAAATGCTGTTCATCTACAGGGGAGAGGGATGGGGAGAAAGAGTTCTCATCTTATTGTGTGTTGAGTAAGCAATGATGTTCTTGCACGATAAAGAGCCTATGCAGATAAATTGGTAGCTGTTGGGTATAATGCTTATTTTACCTGATGAACAATTTCATACTCAATAAAAGTAACAGGGATGCATTTTGCACATTTTTTATAGAGTGAACATATAGTGCCAGGTTCTGGGATTGCAGCAATCACCTGCAGAAATGTATTAGCCTTAATGAGTATAAAGGAGATGTTTTCTGGTAGGTAAATGGATAAATAAACTGTGGTATATCCAAATAATGGAATGTAACTGAGCACTAAAAAGAAATTATCAAGTAGTGAAAAGATATAAATACTATTAAGTGAAAACAATTACAATGTGACTTCATACTATATGATTTGAACGATATGACATTCTCAAGAAGGCAAAAGTATAGGAACAATAAAAATTGTTGCCAGGCCTCAGAGTTGGAGAGATGAATAGACAGACCTTGAAGACTTTTAGGGCAGAGAAAATTCTCTGTATCATATGACATTATAATGTTGCATATATGTAATTAAACATGTCGCAAAACCCATAGAATATACGACACTAAGAATGAACTCCAAAGTTGGGCATGGTCTTTGACTGATTATGATAGTTTTCAATGTAAGTTCATAGTTGGTAAAACATCTTTTGTTCTGGTGGGTGGTGTTGACAATATGGAGACTATGCATGCCTGAGGTCAGGGAAATATAAGGACATATCTGTACCTTTCTTTTCAATATTTTTGCATACTTAAAACTGCTCTAGGACTAGTCTAAATTTTTATTTATTTATTTATTTTAGTTATGGTGCTTCAAATTTCAGGATTCTCTATTCTCTACATAACCAATGAAATACAAGCTATCCTATTCATTCAACAAGCTGCAAAACTTCTAGATAGAAATAAGCATCATTTGTCAGCTGAATTGGAGGATTTTTCCTGAGCATTTCTACAATATTTTTTATAAGTAGTGAAGAACTTCTGTGGCCGAGGTCATCCAATACAAGATGTGAGAATAAAGTTGCACTCAAATATTAATAAAAATATTTATCACAAAAACTGTGACATGCATTACTCTGAACACTAACACATTTGCCTTCCCTGATTCCTACATTGCCATGACATAACTATTATCATCCCCATTTTACAGATGTTGCTACTAGGGCAGTTTTTTAAGTAATTTACCAAAGGTTATTGATTTGCTAAGTGGTAGTATGAGTGCCATATAACTGGAACAGAGTGAATTATTTTATTACCTAAAATTCAGTGTGCTTTTAATTCAATTGGTTGTAAAAATCTCAAAAACAAGATAGTGCCTACCTATTAAAGTAGACTAGAATGTTATCTTTTCTAGTGCTTGTTAATCTGTTGTTCCAAAGTTAATTCAGACATAATTTAATAAGAATGTTTCTAGGAAGAAGTTTCCCCTTCTACAAAATATTCGTTTTTATCTTTGTTTTAATGTGGACCGAATTATCCACATGTGGTAGGTAGCCCTGTGCCATGCAGTTTTAATGCCAGGCAGCTCTTGATTGGATTAAGGCCATTTTCCTGCATTTTCACTGCGCTGCTTCCAATTTCCATTCACTTGCCTTGTGGTTAAATCGACTTCCCTGAGGGAGGGCAATTTATGAATATAACATTTCCTTTTCTCACACCTTGATATTTAAGCCATTTGTATCACTTTCCTCTGTTTTCTTCTACATTTAAGACCCAGCTTATTGCTTTCATTTATCCTGTTTCAAAAACTTTAAGAAATTAATTTCTTCTTATTGACTATAATATGAAACAATTCATCTTCTGTTTATGCTCGGAAACCTGCATTTTTAAAAAACTTCTGATCTGCAGATTTCTGGTCAAGTCATTGTTGTTATTCCACGTGCCAAACTACCACTGTTTCTACCTTCAGTTTCCAATCTTGATAAAACAGAAAGAGGAACTTATTGTATTCAAGAATATGATGTGCATCACCGTGAATCTAAATAGAATATGCACGTAGCTGTGCTTGAATGTGGACAGCAAGACTGCTGTCCACTGCTGTCTCCAGGACAGACTGTGGGACACAAGCAGAACTTCAAATCACTTGCAGTTGGCTTGAGGTTCCAGGAAACTCTTTCAGGTGGACCTTAGGTATTGTGTGCATCCTGCAACATCAGAAAGTTGAGCTACAGTCTCCTGACTGCTGAGAGGCTGGTGCATCCACTGGCCTGCTTACTGGGCTGTGAGATGAAGTAGGGTTCAAGACAGCTGGTGTTGCCTAGGCCACCAGCACGTGGGAACTCTGCAGAATTCCTAGTAATAAAAGTCCCAGACAATAAGTTAAGATTTGGTGCTGCCATGGAGAGTTTGGGAGTTCAGACAGAGTAAGCAAATAGAGAAGAATGATTGTAGATGAAAAAAATCATACCTGGCCTAGCCCTCCATCACTGCCATTCTTCATCTTTACTTCTATATAATAATGATTTTATTCATGTTTGATTTTAGCATTGTATTATGTAAAAAATACTATAATAAAATGATAAATTTTCTAGTGATATTTGGATATACCTTAGGGACATAGACTATTAGGGAAAACAATGCAAGCAAAAATTAATTTGTGTTCATGAAATATTTGAGTGTTTTTCATTTCATTTTTTGATATCTCACCTACTTATAGGTGAACAAAACAAGGACATTTTGATTGTAATGAACTTTTATTTGTTGGGATTTTTAATTAACTTTCTTGTTAATGCTGCATATAAACAAAAAAACATTAATATGATTTAGTTTATGTTGATGAAATTAATCTAAGAGAAATAGTTCTTAAAGAGTTTCTATTATACAAATGTAAAAATACTTTATCTTGCTTTTATTCACTCTCACTCTGTAACAGTGGTCGATAATGTATAAATGTCTTCTGACGATAGGAACGCAAGTTTTAAATTTAGGATTATCTTGTAGATGTTAGCCTGAAACTATAGAGAAGATAATGTTTTCATTCACTTCATTTAATTTGATGGCATCAAGTTTTACTTCCTTTTTGTCTTTTATGGTAAATATTATCAGCTGTGTGCCTCTCTTTGGTAATGTTATATAACACATATATCTTAAACTGCTGTTATTTTTACGCTGATACTTATCCTTGATTTTCACATATATCTGTTTTTCCCAAAGCAGGCTTAAATCCCATGTTGGAGAGCACAGCAAACACACAGAGTTATTTTAAATTTTTAATGGGTCATGTTAAAAAATGAGCTACTTCAAATTTTTTAGAGAAATGCAGTGGAATTTATTAAAAAACTGCAAAAACTACTAGTTCAAGGTTGTCCATAGTTTGAACAGTAGATCACTCAGTCTCTTTCTCTGGTGTGTTACTATTGTGAAACTGAGATTTCACTGATGACTAAGATAAAAGGCAAGAAATGTGAGACAAACAATGTAGAAAAGAAAGGAAGCCACCGTATCCACTCTGATTTGTTCTACTTTATATGAGAATCATCAGCTTTTTGTCTTACTTTTTCACTAAGCATAATACCCTCTGGGTCCATCCATGTTTTTTCTTGTTTATTAAATGCAATTTTTTTCCCTAAGTTTTAGTCACAAGTGCACATGGTCCAGGCTAACAGGAAACTTGAGGAATTACCCTATTGAGTATAACTTCCCGATTCCAAGCTTATTATTATTATTTTTAATCATTTTGTGGCATATTTGAGGGCTCGCTTTTCCTTTGAGATGAAATGGTTCTTGGGATGATTTTTTTTGTTTCTCTCTGTCTCTCCACTTCTCTGTAGGTGTTTGGATATAGAGATATTGGTATAGATACAGACACAGAACTGTAGATATAGAAATAGATGTCTAGATATATAGATACAGGTATAAATATAGGTATAGATGTAAAAAAACAGCTGCCACCCTCTGAGCAAACATGAAATTCTTACATAGCCAGCCCGTGTCTCAGATTCAGTTTATCTGAAGTTTGCGGTTAGACACATAATCACACCATGCACCCACCTACAACTTAACAGCTACTTTCCAAATCTTAGAGTGAACCCCTCTAAAAGCTTCTCACCTATGGATGTGAAAATGCATGTTCACAGGAGGGCTTCATCTTCACGTGTCAGGAGGGTGTGCTCTGTCTTGGGCGTCTTGCTTCTGTCCTCAGCATCCTCCCAACTGTTCAGTCAAAAAAATGTAAAATCTCCTGCCTCCCTTACCCTCATTTAATTCAGTGGGGTCATAGTTATGAAGATGTAACATAGCTTAGAAGTATTTTAAGAAAGAAAATAGTTTTATTCAGAAAAAAAAAATGCACAAACTGTACCTATTCAAAAGAAATAATAGAAATGTGTTTCTCAGCCTCCCTGGTACCCTAGAGGTTACGTGTCAGTCCTATGACCCCTATGGCCTGAGTTCGATCCCCGGCCTGGGAGCTGACTCACACATGGCGCAGCAAACCTCTCCTGCGTCGCCTGCTGCTCCCCTCAGCAGTGTATTTCAGTTAATCCGCCTGTTCTGCTCCCCACTCTGTCTCTGGTGAATCCTCACACCCCCTGTACCTCTGGCCTACACCCCAGTTCTTCTGTGCAAAAATAAATTTAAAAAAAATAAAAAAGAAATGCTTTAACGAAAAAAAGAAATATGTTTCTACAAGAAGATGACATTTTGGGGATGTTTAGATTGAAATAGAGGTGTTAAGCCTTGTGTGGTATTTAGGAGACACCTTAAGTCAGTGTCAGGATGATACTCAGAGAAGTAGACACTCCCTCAAGTGCATGGACCCACTAGACTAGGTACCACTAACTGCATCCTGCAATGTCCTATGCACAAGATGTTCAGGCCACGTCAATTGTGAAACAGGTAGGGATCTTAGCAAGGTCAAAGCATAGGTGTGAATACACATATCCACATCCAATTACCAGATGCAAGGCTTTGTATGAGATGGGAGATTCATTATGTTGCTTCTCATTATGTCATTAGAGACTATCTACAATAAATTTGTCATCAAAGAGATAGAACATCAGAACTGACATATGAAAATTGTTACTTTGCAGAATTTAACTTTGGGACCTCTGAAATAAGGAAAATGTAAAAGTGAGACATTACTCCCTCTGCCTCAGAAAACTGTTTAATAGAATCTCAGGTCTGCTCTTTTTGCTGTCAGGTTTCAATGCTTTTATGTTTTACATGGCTTAATATTTTGCTATATATACAAGATTACATTTAATTATAAAAATGAATTTAATTACCGGTGTTGCCTGATGATAAACATGTCTGACTTGCTAGTCTTTTGGAATTCACCTCTGTACCACTCATTGAATAATTAATAATATTGATTTTGTCACAGCTTCTGCATGATCCACGTGAAAATTAATTACTTTTATGAGAAAGCTGATATAGGGCAGCAAAGCTGTCACGAAGGTTCCAGGCTGTGGTGTCAGCCAATATGCTTTCTTCTGGGTTCCTGTAATTTCACTTAGGTCACTGCTCATGTCTCTGCTGTGTGATTAGCTGTGATGGGAAGTTTCGGGCTGGAGGGCTGGGACTCTTTCCTGCTGATAAAGTGAATAATTGCTCCAGGAACAGTTTTAATGAACTACTCAAAGTGTTCATCTTAATTCTGTCTCAAGTAACCATATGATTTTTGTCTAGCCCTTTGATTATCAGTTTCTCCCTGGCTAGAGGAGGGGGTGAAAGTAAACCAGTTTACTATTGAATGTGTCAATTTTCTGCTCTATATTTTTTTCTTAGAATATATCAAAGTTAAAATATCTATTTCTCCAAATAAGATAGTTTATACGTTCATATAATTTCAGTGCTTTGGGCCTCCCTGGTGGCACAAGGGGTTAAGTCTCAGCACTATGAAGTTATTGTCAGTCACTGCAGTGCAAGTTTGAGTTTGATCCCTGGCCAGGGAGCTAACCCACATGGCACAGCAGACCTCTCCTGTCTCACCTGCTGTTCCCTAGATCTGCCTGTTTTGCTCCCCACTCTGTGGTGAACCCTCTCACCACCTCCCCCCACCACACCTCTGGCCTACACCCCAGCTCTTGTATAAATAAATAAATCTTAAAAAAAATTGTTTAAAAAAATCATCTCAATGCTTTGATTGTTTTTCTCTTCTAACTTTTTACTTGGAATCCATGTTTTGTGAGGTGTCATATTAGAATGCACATTGATACTGTGTTCAAGAACAGTTAAGATTGATGCTGCACAGGGAAAGTCCTGTCCCTGCACACACTATTGCAGCAGCACTATCTCGGGGAGCCTCCCATTTACACTTACGTTCCTCTTAGTGAAATTAACAAGAAATCTTAAGACTTAATTTGACAGTAAATATAAATACATAAGAACATATTTAGCTTTGTGTTCTGGTCAGAAACAAGGCATATCAACTTTCTGCTTTGCTCCTGGAAATAGAAATAATGCACCTTATGTCTTTTTACTGAGAATGAAGTTTCAAGTCACTGACAAGTTACTATTGATCCATATTTGCCAATCTGTTTAGGATTGGAAATGTGTCCACATTGCTCATTTTACGAACATAATCAGAGTATACATGAGATCTAAGTGCTTTTTCTGCTTTTCTCTAACCATATACTTGATTCCTCTTGAACACAATAGCTAATATTTAATCTATGTCAAGCCATGTTCCTAAGTTTTTAAATGTATTAATTTATTTCATCACATCAGTCTTATAACAACTACAGTTGGTACAACTGCAGTTATTGGTGGAAGAACTGAGGAACAGAGAAGTTGCAATAGTTGCCCAAGGATGTACAGATTAGGAGTAGAAGAGCAGTTCATCTGCAGAAGTAGCATTATAAATCACAATGCCACTGAGTTTGTTAGGCACCTAGAACCTCTGCAGATGACATAAGAGTACTTCAACTTTTGCTAAATATCAAAAATACTCTTATGCACTCATACATCACAATTTTGAGACATTTTATAGAATACACATCTCTGATGAACTAGATTGACTGATGGCATGTTAGCATATCCCTGCTCAAAGCTGCACCTACTGTCCTTGTACGGAGAGTTACTCTATGACAAAGAGCCAAAAGGACAATTGGAGAAAGAAAATTTGCTCCAATAAATGATGTTGAGAAAACTGCATGGTTATAAGCAAAATAAAGAAACTTGAGTATTATCTCATACCAAACATAGAAATTAACTCAAAATTGATAAATTACTTGGATGTAAGATTTGAAACAATAAAGTACATAGAAGAAAACATAGGCAAAACACTCCACAACATAGATATCAGTAATGTCTTTGGGGATTCATCTCTACAGCTAGAAAACAATAATATAAACAACTGGAATTACAGCAAACTACAATGTTTCTGAACAAAGAATGAAACAAAAGAACCTTAGGTTGTAGTGAACATATTTAAACACCATACATCTCACAAGAATCTACAAAGAGTACATATCTATAAAGGATACATATAATTCAACGAAAAGAAAGCAAATAAACCAATCAAAAAATGGACTGTAGAGTTAAATAGGCACTTCTCCAGGGAAGACGTGGAGATGACCAACAGACACCTGGAAAAATGCTCATTATCACTTATTGTCAGGGAAACGAAAATCAAAACCACAAAGAGATGCCACCTCACACCTGTGAGAATGGCCTAGCTCAAAAAGACCAGAAATCGCAAGTGTTGACAAGGATGTAGAGAAAAATAAACCCTCATGCACTTTGATGGGAATGTAGACTGGTCCAGCCCCTATGGAAAACAGTATGGCGATGACTCAAATACTAAATGTGAACCTACCATATGACCCAGCAATTTCACTCCTAGGTATCTAGGTGCTAAGGCATTAAGGTGGAGGGATTGATGCTCTCCTATACTGACTGCAGAACTATTTACAATAGTCTAAGAAGAAAACATTTATAAAAACTTTGCTTTATTGATGGCCTAGTGAATGGGTATTGACACTGGTTATCTGCTCAGATTTGCTTGCATATTGCTTTGTTTATTAATGTCTGTGATCAAATTTTAGCTAATTTTGTTTATGAAAAAATACACACATAGGATTAGAAGACGTCCATTTTTACCACCTAATTTCTTCTATACTTGATTTTATAAATTAGGGGAGAATCCTACATTTCCAATGGAAATAGTGTTCATGATAAAAATGCACATTAAATATGATTAGAAATATGAAAAATGCACAGCTAGACAGCTGTCATTATTTAGTACAGTATTATTTCAATATAAAGCAAAAATACAAGTGTGCTTGTGGGATGTAGTTGAAAAATAAGATTCTGCATGAAACCTTGATGTCTGGTCATCAATAAAGGATCTTGATGCCTTTTTAATTAGTGTTATTTATTTCTTTGTGCAAACATAATTGAAGAATGATAGTTGCTCTCCCAAAACAAATACCAGGTCTGATGGTGCCTCTGTCTATACATCTATATTTCTATGTATCTGTATGTATGTGTTTATCATATACATGTGCAGCTATATCTTCATCTTTGTTGGGAATATGGATCTATTTAATTGACTCACTGATTATAATATGAAAATAAAACCCTTCCATATGTGCCTAATTTAAAAATAAATGTGTATCATTTAATTAGCATTCATTTAATCTGGTTGTGAGCCAGACTGCTTGAATTATGATACTTGGAAACCCGCTTAATTACAGGGTGTTTGCTTAATTACATTGGGTGATTTACTTAATCATTTTGTTCCTTGATTTCCCCATCTGCAGGTAAAGATAATAATAGTTGATTCATATGATTATTGCAAAGAACAAATTAATTTAGGTTAAAAAAAGTTCTAAAGAATGATATAATGTACTTTATATCCTCAAAACATCATGATTAATAACTGGAATTCTGAAGCTTTGTGTGTGGGGCGGTGTGAATTAATTTATATGACTCAAAGCTCACAAAAAAAAAATCCAAAAATGGTTATAAACAAAAAGCCTATTTTATTTCAGTGTATAGATGACTCAAATAAAATTGTTTTTTGAAATTTTCTGCTGTCAGTAGGAAGTAAATGTCCTGCTATATATTGAAAACTAAGATGCTAAAGAACCTCCCATGTAAATGGACCAACATAATAATGATGAATTTGTTATCTCATCACTTAAAAATTTATAGTTTACTGAGAAACTTTTGGGAAACTTCACTTATTCAGGTTAAGCTACACCAATTCTGAGTCTAACGAGTTATTGTACAAAGAAACTTCAGCGTTTCTAGAATTACTAAAATAAATTTGTATGACTACTATTTTAACATTAGAGTATAACATAGAATATAATATAGAAAGTAATAGAATATAGCAGTAGGATTTCTAATATTAAAAATTCTATACTAATATTCAAGCTACTACTTTTGACTTCAGAACACTTTGGAATAATGTGGTGAAAGAAGCTGTAAAATGGTTTACATGTAAAGACAAGTAGTGAAGAATAATAAAGATTTAAGGGTGAACTTTGAGAACTGGGTACTCATAAGCCATTATGACTGGATTTAATAATTCTGAAGAAGATGATTCAGTTATGATAAATTACCATTGGGAATACTACTCTATATTCTAAAATGTTTATTGTTTCTATCACAGCAACTAGGATTTACCATCTCTTCTACCTTATATAACAAGCAACATATCTATATCTATTGGTATCTTCACACAGAATATTGTTTCAAAAGAGAATGAATGTATAGATTTGCAGTAACTGCAGGAGAAACACTGAATTAGAACCTTCTCAACATTTCTTAAATTTCTATGAATTTTGAACTTCTTAAATTATTTTACCTAGAAAAACTACCTTTCTCTAAACTGTGCTTCACAGAACAACAGGTTTAATATAGATTCAAAGGGAAGTTTAAAAAATGAAATTTGATATTTCTGAAGTATTTAGTGTTGCTCCCTGGATTCTATCCAACTAGTTTTTTTCCCCCCCTCAGGCTGTTTTAGTTTAATATCATAGATAAGAATGTGAAGGGAATACATTGTTCTAAAGATTAATCAATTTAGAGATTCCTTTTGGTATTATGATTATGGGAAATGAGAAATGGAATAAAAACTTGATGGACCAGTCAAGACCTTAGATTCCAATGGTTAAAACAGTTCTTGTCTTTAGAATAAGCAATGAGAGACAGAAATCCCTTTAGACAAGCAATTTCTCTTCTTCTCTCCTGCAAATTTAGTTAAAATGTTGACTGCCGGCTCTGGCCAATTATTTTCCCACTCAATATAAATAAATTGATCTATTTCTAAAGAAAAACATTTTGCTAACAACTCAAATTGAATTGTAACCAGAAAGTGGTTATTTTCATTTTAGAGAAATGAACAAAAAGTACCTACTTTCAGTTTCAGACTGTGAATATGTTTAAATAACATTCAAACGTTTTTCTTTCAGTTTTGTGTGATAAGGTGTTTCTGCAATATCAGACTCAGATCAATTATTTCAATGAAGTGTCCATGTGAGTGTTTTGTGTTAAAATAAATTGAGATATGTTGCTACAGGGGAGCCTGGTGGGATGGAGAAAACTTGACAAAAATACTACAGAATTTGAGGATAATCATAAACAATAAAAAATGAGATCTACTCCTTTCATGAAAAATAACAAACATGAGAAGCCAACTGGCTCACCCTATAATGGTATTCCTAGCATTTGTGAGCCAAAATGTGCGTTCTGTGAGCCAGATGGATGATAGGGTGTCAGTTGGTCTCAAAAGATTTTGAGGCTATCCTGTGCAAGAAAATGGTCCGCTATGATTATTGGAATTTAATGGTAAGACACTGTGATAACGATATCTTAAAAGGATTATGTATTTAAAAGGAACACTATAATCAGAGTGTTCCTAAAGTTCTCCAATAAAACAACTCTCTCTTGCAAAAACATAAGCTATTCTATGAAGATGTGAACACAGAGCTGTCATTTATATTAATATGGCTATTTTTCTTGAAAGGAAATATATTCATCATTCATATCATTACTTCATTCTCTTCCTCATGAACAGCAGGCAGGTAAGAGCACAAGGAGAATGAGAAAATAGTGATACTCCTATACTCAAAGGGAAAAATTATTAATGGAAGCCAACCACAGACTAATCCTTGTGTTAAAATTAGCAGAAAAGGATCCTATATCAGCCATTATAATCATGGTTAGGAAGTAAGAGAAATATTCCTGTAATTAATGAAAAGATAGGACATATATATAAGCATAAAAATGAAGCCATTAAAAAGAAGCAAATATTGTATAACTAAAATTATAATATCTGAATTTATAAAAAATCATCAAATAGGCTTAAAAAGAATGAATGTAAATACATAGTTTTCAGGTAGATTAATAGAAATGACATAATCTGAAGACAGAACAATATGTATATATAAATATAAATATAAATGTGTGTGTGTGTAAATGAACAGAGACTTAAGGACTGGTAGTATAATATCAAAAGGCATGATATACGTGTAATGTTTGTCCAGGAAGGAAAGGAGGGAAATAGAGCAGAAAATTGCTTGGGAAAAGACAAACATACGAATTCTAGAAGTTCAGAGAATCTCAGAATAAATACTAAACACACATTCACCTCTTGAAATCTGTGAAATAAAACAAACAGCCAAACAAAGGGAGAACTGCAACTTCACAACTCAATAATGGAAAGACAAATAATCAATAAAAATAGGAAGCGTCTGAACAGAAACATCACAAAGGAAGATACACTTAGGAGTTGTAAACACACTTTTTAAAACCTCAGTATTATTAATCACCAGTGAAAAGCAAACTGAAACAGCCATGCAGAATCACTGCACAGCAGCCAGAACATCTAAAATTAAAGACACTGACTGTACCAATTTTCCTCAAGGATATGGAACAACTAACCCTTAAACTCTGCTAGTGGAGTGTAAAATTGTCCAACTGTCTTTTTTTCCCATCCTTTTGTTTGTTTTCTCTAGATTCCACATAAAAGTGAAAGCATCAGATATTTCTCTTTTTCCTTCTGGCTCCCTTTGCAGATATCATTCAAAGAATTAACATTAATGTCACTTCTAATATTATGGAATAATTTTCCTTCAAAAAATTATATGTAAAATGAACCTTGCACACTCATTTTATCTTTTTTATTTTGTTATGTGTTATGTTCCTAAGATTCACCCATTGTTATCTGCACGTAAAAATACTTCATTCATCTTCATTGCTGGATTGCTGCATATCACTTCCCAACATCCTTACAGTTATGACATAATTGGCATGATAAACTTTCTTACACTTGACATTTGGTGAACATATAACACCTTTCTGTTGGACATCGTTCTAAGAGTAGAATTACTGGATAAGAAGGTTTAGAGTCTAAGTAGATTCAGATGAGCAGTTTTCAGAACTGGTTTAATCACTCATGGATTCAACTGTAATACATAAGAATGTTCTACAGTGCTCATTAGTACCTGTTAATGGCCGTGAATTTATAATAATACCACTCCTTAGAGCTACTACTAAATATTTTTTTATCCAACTCAATACCTTATATAGTTTTTCTTCTCTTCTTTTGTATTAATGAAATACTAGTTAAGTCTTTACTCTATTAATTTATTAAGCAATTATTACGCTATCATAAACTTACTTAACCTATGTATGTAATTGAGTTGCATAGACTTTTATACCTACCATTTTTCCAAAAATTTTAGGAATCTGGAATTATCTAATTCCATTTACCCTCTTTACATCTTTTGCATCATTATATCAATAATATACTTGCATTTTAAATTCAAATATTATTAACAATACTCATTTATGCATAATTAATTACAGTCACTTTTGCTTTTATCACTGACAACAATTTTGTTTTTATTAGTGATGCTTTGTTCTTTTGCTTCTTGCCAGAAGCTCTACTGTTGGAACCTTTGATATTTACATCCACAAGACTGAAATACAATCAAATGTCGTCTTCAAATGCTAGTGTACATGTAGATCCAAATAAAAAGGTTTACACTAATTGCATTAAATTATCACAGCCATTTTTGGAAAAGTGTTTGAAATAGTCCAACATTCAAACAAGTGCTGCTACTGTGAGCTCTTGCAACAAACACTCTTCCATTGTCATTCTTGCTTGAGGACATAGTGCTTTCCCTGCTTCTGCCAACGTCAGCTGTCTTCAATGTGTGATGCTGGATTCTCCCCTGGGCAACTCATTTTCTGCAATGTCCTTTCTCAGTTTAAAATGCTCAGACTTGTTTCTGTTTTTCTGTTGAGACCCTTGAACAAAATGATTACACTCCTAGTTATTTGCTTGCAAATATGCATTAAGAAAGAGCTACGAAAGGGTTCAGATTAATATTATTTATAACACCTCCACACTACAAATGACCTAAATGCCCATAGCGCAGAAGTTTAGATAACCCATTAATAAAAGCCATGGATATCTGTCAATGTGATAAATTGTTCTTTTCTCCTTGGTCACAGCTTCCTTTTATTCATTTGTGTTTTTGTTCTTCAAGGTTAATCAACAATATGTCTAGAACTCAAACATTTTTTATGTTGTGAACATGCAGCTTTTTATTTGAGAATTTTTCATATTATATATGTTACATATAAGTGCACGTAAGTGTTACATAAATTAATATAAGTAACATTATATATGTTACATATAGGCACTCATCTCCAGGAATTATTTAATATGGCATGCCATTGTGATAGCAATCAAGACAATTAAATTTTCTATAGTTAAACTGCTTTTGTCTGAGCTGGTCGCAAACTTATGATTTGCTCTTTTGTAAATTTTGATAAGGTTGTACTTGATCCGTGCAGTTAATCTAATTCCCATTCCTAAATATGCATAGTCAATATTCAGTTCAAATAAAACCTCTCCATTTTCCCTTAAAACTTTAATCTGAATTTGTTGAACAGAATTTGCTCACTTACGTAATCAATGTTTCAAACTTCCACAGAAAAATACATTCTTCTTATAAACCAAGTTCAAGAAATGTACTATTTAATATGGAAACCATGAGGCACATGTGGTTGTTAAATAATTAAAATATGGGTACTCTGGGTGGAGCTGTGCTTATATAGAAAATAAATACTGGATTTTAAAAAGACTACCAAAGGGAATGTAAAATATCTCAATAAAATTTCATATTTACTATATATTTTGGTTAAGATAATATGGCAGATATATTGGGCTAAACAAAGAATATTGTCACATTTATTTTTACCTTTTGAATTTTACTTTTTTTCATTTTTAATGAAGTTGTTGATTAAGGGGATAAGGGCACAAAATGGAGTAGAAAATGACACAAGGGACCACGGAGATGGATCACGGGTGAATTGGTGGTGGGTTACCCAAGGGGAATACAAAATGTAAAAGACATAAACAACCATATATATATATATATATATCTATATATATATATATATAGATATATATATATATATATATCTATATATATCCTTGTTAATCCACAATTGGGTGTAATTAAAACGCGGGGGCCACTTATTTATGAAGGCGTTGATAAACAGACACATCGAGCAAGGACAGGTGAAAGTATAGTTGTTCCAGAAGGCCAACTCCCCAAAACTAACAGATAGCTCTGATAACACACCTCTAAAGAAGTACAGAAGCTGGGCCTCCCTGATGGCGCAGCAGTTAAGTCTTAGTACTATCAAGCTATCACCAGCCACTGAGGCTTGAGTTCGATTCCCGGCCAGAGAGCTGACCTACCTGGCGCAGCAGACCTCTCCCCTCAGCAGTGTATTTCAGTAGATCCTGCTGTTCTGCTCCCCACTCTGTCTCTGGTGAATTTTCTCACCCCTCTGCCATCTCCCACACCTCTGGCCTACACCCCAGTTCTTATATGCATGAATGAATAAAAATAAATCTTAAAAAAATATAAAAGCTGAATTAAGGTTAATCTGAGATGTTTTGTACTCCATGTTCATGGTTTCTTCAAAATCTTCTCCAGATTTGGCATTTTCCACTGGAGTTCTGTGCAGAGAAGCAGCTCTTCCCTTCCTAACAAAATGAAGGATGAGGCGTTCTGGAATCTGAAAGCTGTTGCTCTCATGCTGTTCTCCCAAACATCCATTTAATGGTCTGTAAGTCCTTTTTACTGCCAGTGAATTGTATGCTTACATTACACTGGTCAACAAATATTTACAAAAGTCATATAACTGAAATAAAATTAGTCATTTCCTATCAATTTGTATGTGTTTAACATGAATATGACAGACAAATTCTAATTTTGCCTCTAGTTTTTTTGTAATCTGCAATAAATGGATGTTTACATGCCAATGGCAATAGACCTATGGTTAATACCTGTAAAAAATCAAGTCATAGACTACTTTTTAGATTTCTTTGCTTGTCTCTTGTACAGCTGTTCAGGAGCATCTCTGGGGAGTGTCCAGCAGTAGTCAGCCGGCATTGTAGTGGGCCATTTTCGCTGGTATCTTTGCTCCATTGATGTGATAATTTGATGAAAATGTTCACCATGTTCATCACTCACCATACCACAGTTTTCAGGGAAGAAATCCAGATGGGAATGAAGGAAGTGGATCTTTAGAGACCTATTGCAGCCAAGTTTTTGATACTGCGTCAGCATGTCTTCTCCTAGTTCCTTGTAGTTCCTGCCCTAACATTCCCAAGAAGGTTTGTAGACACTAGGCGAAAAGCATTCCATGCTTGTGTCACATCACCCTGCAGCAGGTTGTTGAACTGGTCATCTCAGTGCAGACAGAATGTTTGGGTAGACTATTCTCGACTTCTTTTGCTTCTTTATTCTGCTGGGAAAAGGAGGAACCAAACAGAAGGAACAGTCTTTTATGTGGTTGCTTGACTCTCTCCACACCATGGGGACTGCAAATGGCATTGATGGTCTTTTGCCATTTAACCACTGTGAAAGCTGTGTTGTCCATGTAGCACAGCATCTATGTGGGACCCAAGGCTTGTGTTGGTCACCAACCTTGCATCCGAAGTAAAGATGATAAGCCTTCTTCACTTGAGAAGTGATACTTTCCTTCTGATTGGCAAATATCACTTCGCCACAAATAGAGCAGAAATTGTCTTTGCTATTAATGCACTTTTGAGGCATGACTGTTCTGTATTGTGCCTAAATGGATAAAATAATAACAGTTCTATGGGACAGTAGCTTAAACTGTTTCACACAAAGTCTGAAATATTTCCGGTGCTCAACCTTTCCGACAGGGCTTTATCTAGTGCACTGCTGACGTCAGCTTACTTCAGCAGCTGCCTGGCAGTAGTATTTCATTGCATCAGAAAATGATGCAATCAACTCTGGGTGATGTGTGCATGATGGTATTATGCAATGCGATGCAATATTCCGTCATTCTAGCTGATTTAGGATGTTGTTGCAGTCCTACTGGATAAATGTACACGGTGAAACATATACAATGAATTATATGAAATATCTTCAAAATGAGAGCTAATAAAAAATCTTCAGGGTTATATTCAGGTTCTGCACATGAATATACTACAGATTAGGGCCTTTTTAAGTCAGTAATGATCTCGCTGTTGACCAGTGTTATTGTAATGCTAATTTCTCCCCAACAGTCATGTTGTAAATTTATGTTATTGGCTTGAGTCATAAGAGAAGTGCTTCCACCCAGGTGAGAGTTAACAAGTTGAGATCCAAACTACGTATTACAGCATGTGGTGATGTCTTTAAGTGGGTGTATGGTGGATATATGTGTTGTTAATATCTGTAGTATATATTTTTTTGATCTGGTGAATATCTAGTCAAGATGACACTGGAATTTCATACTGTCACATCTACCCACTCTCTAATCTCTCTCTTTCTGATTGCCCAGATACATATCTTCTGATAAATACTCCCCAGGTAAACACCTTCTGAGTGTGGTCACAAATATGATATTAATACTCATGGACTACTTACCACGTGGAAAGAACTGAAGACATAGGCCTTTCCGACTCTGCATCCAGAATCAGGATGAGGTAGACAGAGATTTTGACTTCTGTAAGGTGATTTCACCAAAAGGCTTCCAAGCATAACTGGGGCCAAAACGTGGCTTATTTCTTCAAACTGAGCATTGTGGAAAGATGAATGCACATACAATATGTGGTTAATTAAAGTGCACCCATTGTATAAGTCTACTGTTGATACTTAATATTAAGAGATTCACACCTGATTTCAAAATAAATTTCCCCAAGAATAACCAGGACCTTATTCTCTCTCTCTCTTTTTTTTTTTTTTATCATTATGCTGGGGGCAGAGGGGTCATGTAGGGGGTGAGATGAAGCTTTGTCTAGGAGGCAAGGCACTAACTGAATGGATGTCTTTAAATTGTAAATTACTCTAGAGTTGGCCAGACTACAGTCCCCTGGGAACAGGCTGGGCTGCACAGAATCTATTTGGTCTTGCTGCAAATTTCTCCTTTTCTGCAACTTTTCCTGGTAATTATTGATAGTTGGAATTTCCATTGCTTTCCAAAAGTAACCTTTGCCTGAGCAAGAGCCTGTCCTCCAGCTAATTTGCAACTGAATGAAGAGTTGTGTCTAAATCCTGCATTTGATTGATCTGCACACAAGGCCAAAGACCTAAAACCCCACTTTGAAGCCAAAGCTCTGTCAGTAAGGAACATGTTTGGCTTCAAAACTCCACTTATTTGTGTTTTTTCTCAAAATCTTCAGAACCTGTCATGAAGGGGAGCATTCTATTTATCCTAAGCCCCAGTCTTTCTGACCATAATTAGGCTGGCAAAAGAACACTGCCTTTGTGGTTATAAAATAAAAACAAAAATGAAAACTTGTAACACCTGTCTCTTGAATTTTACTTTTTTTTCATTTTTTATTCATAAAACTCTGGTTGAGTTTTAAGCCTCTTACTATTTTTCTGCTTAATCTGTCAATATTCTTGAATTTTTATTTATTTTTTTTAAAGATTTGTTTATTTATGCATACAAGCTGGGGTATAGGCCAGAGGCATGGGGCAGCGAGAGGGTTCACCAGAGACAGAGTGGGGAGCAGAACGGTCGGAGTGACGGAAATACACTGCTGAGGGGAGCGGCAAGCGAGGCAGGAGAGGTCTGCTGCACCATGTGGGATTCTCCCTAGCCAGGCATCGAACTCGCGTGACCACTGCCGACAGCTCCATCGTGCGGTGCTTAACCGCTGCGCCACTAGGGAGGCCCGCTTGAATTTTTAAACTAAAAATTTCTCTTTGTTGTTTTCTAAGTGGATTTGATAGCAATCGATTATAACACACACCTTCTCTCCAGGTCTCTAGCATTTACTCATCTGGAGAGTTATTTGTTTCTGTCACTACATATTTTATTTCTGGGAAGTCTATTTGATTATATTTTATATTCACTCTTAGTAGTTCATTTTATTTGTTACTGTTTTATGACTTTCAAAAATAGGTCAAATATTTACTCTTGTCTGTTATTTTAATTTTATCAGAAGTGATTCTATCTACTTTCCTTTAGTTTGCACTCCTTTTTTTCATAATTGCTTCATTTGTGGGTTTTGCAATATTGACATCATTAGTATTGTTCCACAGCTACTTAATTTATGGAGCACCTAAAGAGGTCTGAGGGTAATTATTATAAGTCTAAGTCTGGAAGAGGATTATATCTTACATTTAGATGTGATTTAAGAAAGACAGGAAGGATGTATACAAAGGAACATTTTTTAGATGGGAGTAAAGAAATTGAAGGAATTGTCAAAATTATCATTTTTTTCCTTTTACTGGGAAAGCATACCAACGTATCATATTTTTTATCTCTCTCATCTATTGTGTACTAGGGAAAAGGTTTTTCTTCAGTATTCAGCATGGTTTTCTTCTGCCCTGTTCATCTTTTCAAATATTCATAACTTCCTACTTGTTATCATTGCTATTTTTCCTTTTGGGAATCAATCAAAACATTTTTGGTTAAGGAGGGAACTGTAGCTTTAATACCTTAATTATATCTCTTACTCTTCTCTCCATGTCTACACTGTTGCTGAAGATTTTTCTCTGATTTTTTCTCCCCTGAATCACTGCTGCTTCCACTTCTCAGTTCACATGACTGTATGTGATCTCCATCGTCATTAATGTGATGAATGACCTACTATTGACCTAAGTGTGAAAATAGTTATTACTCTGTAGATACAGAATATGAGTCGGGAATTATTTAAATGTATCTAGTAATGTATTAAGAAGATACATTTTCTCAAGCTATAACATGGGCAAACATAAATTTCAAAAGTCATACATGATTATACTAATCATAAAATGACAAGAGAGTAATATATGAGAAACAGCTCATGTTGCACTATAAGGAGTCAAGCAAAAATATTTTATTTTCATTCTATTCTCCTAGAGGTTTGGAAGTATCCAACTTGTCCCTAAGTATTTGATCTTGCACAAGTTAATAATAATAATTTGTTGCATATTCAATGAAATTTTCCACTGGAAATAAATTTCAACTTGAGCTAACCAGTTTATATAACTAATATAGATGACTGTAATGTCATAACTGAATATTATATTGGAATTGTATAAAACTTACGTAGGAATTTAACTAGTTAATATTGGATATAACGTTATTATTATTAGTGCCAATACCAGGAAGTTTCAGAATAAGTATTACAAAAAAGAGACTCAAATTCAATTTTATCATCTATTCTGTTTTTATTCACATTTTAAATCTCTGTTAATAAAATATATTCTTTTGGCTGAAGTGAATTCTTTCTAACTTTTTTCTTGCCTGCAATTCCACAAGAGTTTAATTGGTACACTCTGGCAGTGGGTAAAGTGCTCAGATTTGAAAAGATTTATTTAAAGATATGCAAGTAAATTTTTTATTTTAATAAATTTAGGTTATTCAAAAGGAGTGTATTTGAGGGTGCAAAGTAGACAAATTCAACTTGCTAAGAAAGAGTTTTTATGCAGAGAACACCTGCATTCAAATTTTTAAATAATTTCTTCCTGCCAAATAATTACTTGGCTCCTTTGTATTTTTCATCTGACACAAAGAAGATATTTTAATAACAAGAGACACAAATAGGAGTGTAACAAAATATGGGAAATCATCCTTATTTTGTCCTTCACTTGAATCCATGGACTTTATTAAGATTTGCTTCATTCTGATGTATGATCTGAATTGATGGGATTTTCTCTAGGGCAACTTGTGGTTGTGAAAATAATCAGCAACTAAAAACATGAAACTGTGGGCTTTCCTGGTGGTGCAGGGGGTTGAGCGCAGCACTATGAATCTCTCCAGAGCCACTGAAGCATGAGTTCGATACCTGACCAGGAAGATTCCCACATGGCGCAGCAGACCTCTCCTACCTCTGCTGCTGCTCCCCTTATCAGTGTATTTCCGTCAATCTGCCTGTTCTGCTCTCCATTCTGTCTCCGGTGAACCCTCTCTCTGCCCCACACCTGTGGCCTACACCCAACTTGTATGCATGAATGAATAAATCTTAAAAAAAAAAAAAATTGCTTAAACCCTAGAACATGTAAGGTCTGTTTTAGAATGTTGCATGATATAAAATTAATGTTTTGATGGATTCATATTTACACTCTTTTATATCATGCAACATTCTAAAACGGGACCTTCCATGTTCTACGATTTAAGCAATTTTTGAAATAGATATTAGTAGAGTAGAGAACTTCTCCTCAATTATACCGATTTCAGTTTTTTTTTAAAGTTCAGTGTGTTTAAGTTAATTAAAATTACTGAAACTGATTCTGCCATGTGGGAATCTCCCAGCCATGTGGAAATCTCCCCGCTGGGCATCGAACTCGCATAGCTGCTGCTGACTGAGACACAGTGCAGCCATTAACCCACTGTGCCTCCAGGGAGGCTTGGATTTAAGCAGTTTTTGAAAAGCATCTAGCTCATTGATTTCTTAATATTTCTATGTCTTGGTAATTTTTAATTGTATCTAGTATGCATCTAATTGTATCTAGAATAATGTGCTAGCTAAAAGTCCTATGATATCATTAAAACAACATGGAAGGCCTCCCTGGTGGCCTAGGGCTTAAGTCTCAGCACTATCACTGTTATGGTCTGAGTTCAATCCCCAGCCAGGGAGCTGACCCACATGGTACAGCGGACCTCTCCTGTCTTGCCAACTGTTCCCCTCAGCAGTGTATTTCAATAGTTCTTCCTATTCTGCTCCCCACTCTGTCTCTGGTGAATCCTTTCACCCCCCACCCCACACACTTTTGGCCTACACCCCAGGTTTTCTATGCAAAAATAAATATGAATTTTTTTTTAAAAAGCAACATGGCATTTATCATGTCATAGAAACTCTATCACTGAGCAAACATGTCATTTGTACATGTTGAGTATCACCCTTTTTGTCTCTTTAGACAGTTAATCATTCATTCCCCTGTTGAAAATGAAGAGCTAGCTACTTTCACTGTTAACATGCTACAATTTGCGCAACCTGGATATGAACCGGTCTTGTTTCCTCACAGTTGTGGTGCATTCTCTAATAGTGATGTGTTGTTTCCCTATGAGGCAAATCCGTATTTTTTATTTATTTATTTTTAATTAATGAGTCCTGTCTGCGCCCCCTTATTTCTCATCTCTCTCTCCATCCCTATTCCAAGGTTATTTTCTGGGAGCATCTGGGGGTAAAGCTATATTTTAGATATCATTTTCTGCTTATAATCTTCTCATGTTGATTCTGTTTGCTCCTGAGTCATTTAGAAAAGTCTAATTCTACACTGAGCATCTGTGTGAGATGTAGAAAGGGAAAATGGGTGTGAGCAATTGCTAAATTATTTAGGTTTGGCTAGGTTAATGGGAGAAGTTAAAGTCATCTGAATGTTGCTGTTTGGCAGAGGCTGATAAAAGGGAAAAATCCAATTTAGCATTTTGTTGTTGGGTCAGGGCATTTCTATGGTTTATTGAATTGGGTCAGAATATTTCCATGGTTTATTGGTTTAATTTAGAGGAATATGAACATGGAATGTAAAATAATTTCAGTTACATAGAATTTTATTCACAGGTATATAAGTAGATAAATCATTTGTCTATTTCCAAAAAGAAAACTTTGTCAAATTATAAACTGGATAAAACATCTATGACATGTTATTTGTGCATTTCAATAGGATTTCAATTAGTCATTGTTATTTCAATTTATTTTTTTAATTCAAATACCCTAAACACCTGATAATGAGCAGTAAATAAAAATTCATAATTAAGAAGGGACTCACTGTCTCATGATGATAATTACTTTTAGTTAACTCTGTATGGGACAAATTGGAGTAATTTGGAGGATTCAATATTTGCAAATTAAGAGAGATGCATTTTTAGAATCCCAAGAATTTTCTCTGTGAATAGATCTTTTTTTTTGGAGCAGGGGAGAAAGTGATGCTATATAAGAGAAGTCCTGATTCAAGGTCATATGTAAATGAGAACTGCTTGTCATGGTAATTCTTATACTTGTGCAAAGGTCAGAATTTTATTTTGTTCCTTCTTACAAAGGAGACTAATATAGAAACCGTGGATACTTTTTCAACATTCATATATTTCCATGTCTGGAGAGGTTTATATATGTTATCGTTATTTCAATATTTTAGTAACATATCTTAAAACTTAAGTGTATAAACCTAAGCTTAAAAATATCTCAAGAAAATGATATTTACATAATTTCAGATTAAACATCTAGTGTCTGGAACTACAGTACTTCAGATAAGCATCTGTGTTCTGTAGTGTAAGGATAAATCATTGATGGAATTAAAATATATTTATCAATGTTCTGAGCAGTAAAAACAACACAAAAGAGCAAAAAACATGACCGATTAACACACATTTAAGACAACTGTTTTAGCAAGTATGACTTAATTGGAGTTCATCTACCCATATTTCGAAAGTTAGAAAATACATTAATATTTTTGTTACTCAGAATCCTATTTTACTGGAGTGTTACAGCTCTCTCTCTCTGTTATTAAAATGTCATAACTCAGAAACCATTGGTGAACAAACCCAGATTAGGAAAAGCTGTGCTTTATTATGTTTTCATTGGTCACTTTACTCTTCCTTCACAAAACAAACCTGTAGTGAAGCGATAAATCTACCTATATGATCAATAACCCAGTGTTTCTTCGAACTTTCATGAGTTCAAGTTTCATGAAAGCAGGGATGTGTATGTATCACTCTTTCATCTCCAAAATGAGCTCACTTTTTATTAAAAGATAAGATATATTGTGGAATAGGTTAATATAGGAAAGAAAAATGAGCAGTTTCTATGATTAAACAGTGTGGGTGGACTGAGGACACAGGAAAGTCACTCAGTAGCTGTTACGGGCTGCCACCTTCTGTCTTTTTGTAACTAGGCTTCTTTTCTCCAATTTCTAGAAATATTAGTGTTTACTTTCCAGAGTGATAATCTAATCACTCTGGAAACCTGTTTGTTGTCTTCTGACATAAATATCAAGTTATTAAGTAAGAGAGGATTATATCGCCACCATCATTGTGAACCTTTTCTTTAGATCTACTCAAAAGAAGGGGAGAAGTTGCCATTATTATTATTAATTTATGTTATCTATCTATATATATGTCCATTATCAATAGTTCAATGTCTTGCATTCTGGAGAATTTAAACTTAATGAGAGCATTAACGACCAATATAGGTTGCTCTATCTGCACTAACAGGTAGTCTTTCCTGGCTCTTCATTGTGTCAGGTTACAGTGCAAATCTTCACCAAATTCTGATAAGGTTATCCACTATCTTTACGTGTTTTCTTGCTACCTACATTTCACTTTAGGCTCCTAAACATGCTACTCTAACTTTGGCTATTCACACATGACTTCCTTCTTCTAGACAACCTCCCATCACCAACTCTTTCTCAACTACACCTTAACTAATTATTGTTCTAAAGTAGATAATATTTCCTCCAGGATTTTTCTGATATGTGAAATCATAGTTAATTTTGATTAACTGTGGTCAGTTTATCTTTTCTAGCAGTGTTCCTATTTATATGAATATTATTAGATTAGTATTATTCTCTCATATAAAATAGGTATCCAAAATCTCCCAAGGACAGTGCCTATTTCTGCTCCATTACAGTTAAGCAAGACTTAACTCTTTATAAGATTACTGTCTCCTCCACCAATATCACATCCTTAACACCCATCAAAAGATGAAGGAAATCCACAAAATATTAGGAGGAAATATAGATTTAACTGAAGATTTTAGACAGAAGATTAAAGAGGTAATAACTATATTTTGACTCCAAGTAATTCATCAAACATTTTCAAGTCAAGCTCTATCTCAAATTTGTCTTTTGAGTCACATATCACAGATCTTCTTTGTCTTTGAAACTTTCTCCTTCAAGTTAAACTTTAAAGTTTGTTCTGTGAATTATTGCAGCTATGACAACAAAGGAAACATATGAACTTCATTTTTCTCTACATCAAATAATATAATATGCTAAATTAAATAAAAAAGCAATGACTCAACGGATGTCTTTCTCCTTTTTATTGGTAGGTTTAAAGAATACATCCAGAGTGATTATAGGAATATAATCTTCACTTATTATTCATCCCTTAATGCAGCAGTTAAAGAAGCAGGTTTTCAGAATCATATTGAACCTCAAAGTATATAAAGCAAATGAAGTAGACTTTATTTAGGAAGGAATTTAGAGTTAATAATGAGATAACCTAGTTTGATTACAAAAATTTAAACATAACCATCATCCTCACTTAAATGAATAATTTATATCTTTGCGTGTCTTTCAATGTTCCACTTTGCCTGGATGTTGAAATCGGTATGTATTCCCCCTCCCCCCCAAAAAAAACAATGCTTTGCATGAGTTATTATAATAACAAGGTTAATAAGACTTTTCTTAGATAGTTCATTTACTTTTGCATTGCCACATAATATATATAGGAACAGGAATATTGTCTTCATTTAGCCATTGCAAAGAGTGAAAGATCAAATTGGTATACAAATTGAAGATACTGGTATATTAAAACTTTAGTCAGAAAGCTTGAAAGATGTAAGAAATAAATAAAATGATTTATACATGAAGATTTTTGTTTCCAGTCTGGATCATATCAATAAAGCACAGATTGGCATGTGCAAATGCTATACAATCTCCATACCTGGATATATACCAGCTAAATACTATGGCATTTAACTCTATTAGGTGAGACTTAACTTACTTTTAATGAGATAAGGTAGAAAGTCCTATAAATGAGATGTAAGCAGAAATGATGGGGTCAAATGCTAGATCATTTTCTTTATATGAGTTAACTCCTCTTTTTCTCTTTTCTATTTCCTAATAACTTGAGAAAAAATTTCATGTAGGCAAAGATCTATGGAGATGGAAGATTAAACGATGACAGAAGTATCATTTCGTAATATGATCAAGCTACCAGGAAGATTCTGGAGCATCTGCCTGGTTTGTTAGATGAGAAATGCATATATTTAAGCGACTATGTTTTGAGGCCTTGTAATTTTTAATATCACCTAAATCTATAATAACTTATTTGGAAATTTCACTAAATTGAAACTTTGCATGAAGATGAAACATATTTTGAATAACAATTGCTTCCCATTAATTATTTTTGCATTCTAGCTCCCTTACTGTAGTATAAAATGAACTATACCTAGTTTGTTCCTGCTCATGGCATTCACTCAGTAAGTGTTTACTGAAAAAATTCATTTACAAATTTTCCAGCATTTATTCTTCACCATTCATTCTACCCAAAGAAAGAATTGTGCCTAGAGAAAGTTTTGCCATCTCCATGGAGTTGCTAGAATTTTAATACCATTCCAATTCCTTTATCAAAACACAAACATATGAGCCAAATTGGTCTCACAAAGCCAAAATGAAATTAGCTTTTGACAGAGCAATTCCAAAATAAATTACCCCAACCAAGGTCTTTTTTCATTTGTAGGTATAAAACTCTACTGCTGAATAAATATACTTCTGTGCTGGGTAATGAAATCTATGTGTTCTGCCCCTCTTGTAGATTTAACTAACATTCTGCTAAGAGCTGGGTTTGGGGCTCAGTTCAGTAGCATCTCATTAACCACACTCACTTTGTAGCTTTCTGCATACTGTGCAACTCAGAAGCAGAAATGAAGGTGTTCAGAAGTTGGACTGTTGCCCTAGTTCAGAGATAAGGTGTGTAATACCAGATATCAAAGTAGGAACAGAATTCATGGCATCAAGTGTGATCTGACTTCTGTCATCTTACATTATTATATATTATTTAATAGTACATAACAGAGCTATAGGTCTATAGGAACTCTGAATTATATTTCAATCCCTCCCAAAAGATATATAGCTAAAAGAAATTAGTTAATAAATAAATATTATCTTTCCTTCATGTTAATAATTATAAATTTTAATTTGAGTAGTTTAAAAACAACTTTCATGAAATTGGATTCAGTTAGTCCCACTTAAATGTGAACTAAAAGATAAATAAAATTGTCAATAAAGGGGATGCTATGATCAATAATAAAATTAAAATTAAAGAATAAAAACAGATTAAATGCCATAAATGCATAAATATAGAGGTCCCCACATGTACACTCTCATAACATTCTCATTAGTCTTGATATAACTGTCTCCTCTACACATCAGAACTCTTCTTTCCATTAATTTTTCCTTGGTAATTCACTGAAGATAATTTCTATTGAACTCTGTTTCAATTACTGATCCTTTCTCTTCTGAATCTGTTGTTTCTTCCCAATGAGTTTTTGTACATTTTTCTGGCAACAACAGAAGTTGTAGGAAATCATTTGAATCTCATCTTAAAAGGGTTCTTTCAGGTACAGATTGCAGCCCTTCTTAGTCTACCCTTACTAATTTCCTGGAAGTGTGATGTGATGTCTATGGCTGTGGCCCCTTTTTACACAGGGACTTTGTGACATGAGAGTGACAGATTTCACATTGTCTTTCAGCTTTAGCACCCCATTCTACCACAGAGTTTACCCTGGGAGATTTATTTTTAAAGATTTATTGATTTATGCATATTAGAACTGGGGTATAGGCCAGAGGTTTCGGGGTGGGGTGGGTGGTGTGTGAGAGGATTCACCAGAGACAGAGCGGGGTAGCAGAACAAGCAGATCCGTGGGCATACACTGCTGAGGGGAGCAGTGGGTGAGACAAGAGAGGTTTGCTGTGTTATAGGTGAGTTAGCTTCCTGGCAGGGATCTAACTCATGCCGCAGTGGCTGGTGATAGCTTGATAGTGCTGGCACTTTAACCCCTGTGCCACCAGGGACGCCCACTTTTGGAGATTTTTACCTGAGCTCACTAAACTTTACCACCTGTAGGCTTACAACTTGGCAAATGTCTGAAGAGGAGACTTTTCTTATATATGGAGAAGGTTTGTCTTGCTAGTGTTCATAGCTTGTGTATTACACAGCAGTAGAACAACTCTGGGGCCATCATCACTTGTGCTCCCAGAAGCAGCATATCTGAGTTCGCATTTTATGTTGAGCACATTCTGCTACGAACCACACAGGTCTGCTTTCTAAGCAGCTTCAGAATATACTCTTCCATTTTTGCTGTGGAAATTTAGAAGAGGGAGGTTATAGGATGAACTGTAAAGTCTGTCTCTGCAGATGGTCTCCAAGTTGCAATGGTGTTCATTCTCTCTCCTCAATTATGTGTTCTATTTTTTTTAAAGATTAATTTATTTATGCATACAAGCTAGGGTGCAGGCCAGAGGCGTGGGGCGGCGAGAGGTTTCACCAGAGACAGAGTGGGGAGCAGAACAGGCAGATCGATGGAAACACACTGCTGAGGGGAGTAGCGGGGGAGGCAGGAGAGGTCTGCTGCGCCATGTGCGAAACTCCGTGGCCGGGTGTCGAATTCGCAGTGCTGCGCTTCACCGCTGCGCCACCGGGGAGGCTCTCGATTATGTGTTCTAAATTCCCTTTCACCAGCTCTCACGTTGGTGGGTAGCTTTTGGGGACTTAATTGTTAATGTGGTCCAAGCCATCACCACTCAGGGATCTGAGTTCTTAGCAGTTAAATGCTTTTCAGGATAGTGTGGTTATTCATATCTATTTACAAAGGGGTGCCAGAGAACCAGCAGGTACCAGTGGTCAACATGGTTTCCACACATACTCTTCCTTGCCCTTGTTGCAGAGACCCAACCACCATTAGCTGACTAAGGCCAATTATCCCTGGCTGAGTGGCAATTCCTTAGAAGCCAGTCACTCTGTAACCACAAGATATTCTTACTACCTGGAAAGAGTTGTAGGCTGTGGTTTTCAAAGACTCTTGTGGTGTTTCCTGGCACAGTCTGGGAGACCATGATCTCCCTCTGGAGACCGTCACATTCAATCTTGCATATCCCTGAATTGCTGGAACAGAGAGCACAAAATATTCAGTGATAAAGAGGCTAACTAGATCACCCTACTTTCACCCCCTTAGGCCCCCAATACATATATTTTTCTTATTAGGGAGGCCATGCAAATTTTCTGACTTAATGTATGTTTTATATCCTAAAGGGATCTTTCCACTCTAGAATTTTAATCACATTATACTCCTTGCTTCTATAGAAATTGGATATTTCTAAACTATTATTTCAATATTTTAATTTTTTTTTCTAACTGTAGCAATTACTTGCTGCTACCTCCTACATTCTATTTGGAAACCAAAATTGGTCCAGGCATATTCATTTGTACAATAATTAGTGTCTGGAAAAAACAAACCACACTATTAAAGTGTAAACCTTTAGGGAGAGATTAAAATTAGAGGGGCTGATTCTGATATACGTTTTATTAAAATACGCTTGCATTGTTTAAAACTTTTGTGTTTATCAGGCATTTGTGAACATTTTTTTCTACAAATTTAAAACAATCCAACATTTAGCAAAAGAACATTATGAGACATTTATTTAATTATGTAATTTTTTTAAGGAAATGGCAGTTCACTTAGTGTCTAGGATTGCTTCTGTAACTGGACTGAGTCCAAAGTCCGGTAAAGGTAGTGCCTCCTGGAGGGATTTGCTATTGAGAATGAATAGCCCCAGGTAAAGTGCTAAGTTTGCATTTTGGGGTGGAGTTTCTGATGAGAAATAAGAGGGGACTGAAGGAGAAGGAGATTCAGTCGCCATGATGTAGGAAAAAGAAGCAGTCACCATGATGCAGGAATAGAAGAAGCAGGTGCCATAATGTAGGGAAAGAAGAAATGTTTTTAAATCTTTAGTGACTTTGGGGCCAGGACTTTTGGAAGCTTTGCAAGTAGCTGAGCGACGGAAACTGCTCCCAGTTTTGTCTTTACTGCAGCCGAAGGAAGAAGGCAGAGGCCCGAAGCGGGCGCCTTCCTAAAATGCGTGAGTGCAGTCTGATGGGCCATCTGGCCGCTGTAGTTGCTGTTTGCAGTGTTGTTGGCCTGGTGCTGTGCTGGGGCACCACGGCAGTTTGGGGAGCATCTCCAGTTGTGTTTGATGTCGTCCTCGTGAGTTGGAACCTGGCCTGCAGACTGACTGTTGTGCCTCTGCAGATGAAGGAAGATGCCATTTTGGAGTCGTGGCCTATTGTTTGGAAGAAGAGCTCCACATCAGCAGTGGCAGAAAGACTCCACCTTTGTTACTTTTCTGGGATTTAACGGACTGGACATTGCTTTAAGTAAGGTAAATGGCCATATATTGACTTCCGTAATTCTTTGCTTTTCCCTGTTTGTTAAATAAATCCCATTGTTACTGTTCCCTAAGTCTGAGTAGTCTTGTAATTGTGCGCAGGTGCAGAACCAATATAGTGACCGGTAAGCAATTGGGGCACTGCCTTGGCCAATTTTTGTAGCCCCATTTGCCTGCTGTCACTTCCTTGTTCAGTTTTTAGAAATGATTCAAGTTCCCATACATGCAAATTCTAAAAAAAAGTGAGTTGGGATGTTTGTTTTAGGTACACAGAAAAGTATATGCAAATAATGAGATGAAAAAGTGTTCAGTGGTTTTGAAAAACTGAAAATAAAAGCTTTTGATAATGAAACAAAGATCCTGACCTAAGACCGTAATGGTGGGCCATGGTTAGTTTGTGGAAGGCTATGCGTCGTGGACTGTTGTGTCTGCTGCTGTGTCATCTCAGCGGTCCCACCTGTGAACGCCTCTTGCTGCCTCTGTGAATTGGACCCTGGCCTGCTCTTTGCTGGGTGCCACATGCTCCAGGCCCTTGTTGGCAGCACAGCACTGTGGGTCTGCTAATCCTAAGTGGCCTGTCCGGCCACCATTTAGTTATCTGCAGTTCTGTGTTCCTACCCAAGATCAGAACTGCCCGGTCAATCAGTTATAGGATCCCAACCCTACTAGGTGCCTTTCATCTTCTAAAGCACGAAGCTAGATCACTTTGGGAAGGGCGTGCATCAAGTGGTATGACCGGGAACACCCGGGGGGCTGATGATGGATGCATAAACTTACTCCTGACTCATGCACCACAAGGTATGACCGGGAATGCCCAGGGAGCTGAGGACAGATGTATGACAAAGGACCCCAGAAGCTGATCAATGGAATGCCTTATTCATAAGATTGAAACCTTGGCTGGGGAATCTAAGTAAGGCTTGACCTCCGTTATAATACTGAGTCATCAAGCAGAGAAGAAATGCCTGGAGAGCAGACCCACATGCCCTAATGCTATAGATAATAGGATCCATTCTTTCTACTTTTACCCTTACCTTTTCTTTTTATCTTCCTTCCCCCTACAACTGTTGCTGTGATTATTCTATCAATAAAAAGGCCAGGAGCTCTCTCATTGAGCAGCATCTTGCATCATGTAGCCTGCTCCACGACTCCCATGTATCTGTGTGGTGTTGCTCCTGACGTAACAAAGCACCATCTTGCATGAGCAGCCTTTTGTTTGGAACTTATGGACACTATCTGGGGTGAGATAGCGGCCACTGCGGCTTAGAAGCCCTTGGTTTCCCCTGTTCAATAAACTCCATTGATGTTATTCCCTGAGCCTGGGTAGTCTTCCAATCGTACGTGCAGGTGAGAACCCACAGACAGTGACCTGTCCTCTACCTTGACATTGCCCTTTGACCTCTCTAGCACTGCTATAGCACTGTTTCATACATTATGCTAACTTTCGATATAATTACATTTTGCATTTACTAAGCAACATATTAAAAAATATCATTGTCACTTATTCTTCTGTGCTGAACCACTATCACAGTCATTTATTTCTTAAAGACCCGTGTAAATTTAAAGTATATCTGACATTAAAAACCACTTTATCCTGTGATATTTACCATTTTATTTCTAGTTCTGTCGATGTCCTGTATTGAAGGTTATAAGAGAATAGAGCATTCTGAATCACATTGAAGCTTTCATAAGCCAGTTGCTAAAATGACAGATAGATGTTTCACACAACCAGTCATTCAGAGGAAAAATGGCACTGATTGGATTAGAAGTAGAGAGACTAATGCATTTTTGTCCTTAAGGGTTAGAAGACAAATAGATCTTTCAACTCTGCAAGTGAGTGCAACAAGCAATCCAAAAACATTATTTGTGCATGGTAGTATTTGTAGAATCTGTTCCATTTGTCACTGGAAGTAGTGGTTGAGACTCAGGAAAATCTGAGTTATGGTTCAGGCCGATGAACAGTGGCCCCATGTACAGAGCTATATCGTAAGTTAAAAGATGATTCAAATTTCCCCAAACAGCAGCAGCATCTACCCCAGATTATTGATTCTTCAGGTTGCAGTGTGGTTTGAAAGGAGTTAGGTTTGACTGAATTGATTAAATGGGAATGAAATCAAATTCTACAAATTATTTCCCCAAAGCAGATACATGATATCAATCCCTGTGAATTTTGCTTTTATATTTAATTATATAATAATGTGGAAGTTGAGGCAAGTCTTTGCTTTTGATGCTATTCAGTTTCTAGGTAAAGGTTTTCAGAAGGCATTTTTGAAACCCAAAAAGAGAGAAAGAAAAAAAGTTTTTATGGCCGCTGAAATACATTTGCAACTAGAAGAGAATGACTTCAAAAGCATGATGTCGGTAACATTGATATATAATACAAGATATATGCCATATATATTATTATACCCTGACAACATGAAAGCCTGAAGAAGCAAAATATATTTAAAGCTGTCAATCCTTAAATCTCTACAATAATTTAAAAATCACTAGACAACCTTACTAGAGCCAACATCTATAACACACACATCAAGTATATAATGGTATACATAGCCAACCTGGATATGAATACAGCATACATATAGAGGTAAAATAACTCCAGCATTTAAACTATTTTCAATAAAATTGCTTCATTTGACTAAGTAATGAGCTAAATGAAATGAACTCATTGTTAAGTTGCAAATATAAACCAACATAGTGACAAATACAGATGTAGGCACTAGGGATATAACATTCCTGAGCCTATGCTCATTTCATTTAAGTGGAACAGACAGAGAATACATAATATCAGACTATTAGAATCATTTAGAACCACACAGCAAATCCCTTTAGATATCATGTTGAAAGAAGTTCTCTTTGCAAAGATGAATATGGAGCTATGATGAAAAAGAACAGTCTCACAAACAACTGTGTGGAGACAAGGCAAGGAGTATTAACGTCCTGAAGAGGAGGGAAGTCCATGCTTTAGGGGAACTAGAAGGTCTGCATCATAAAGCTAAGTGAAGCAGAGTGAACATGCAGGGAGATAGCAGAGGGGACAAACAAACAAAAACAGGTAAAATTTGAGAGAGAAGGATCCAATGATGAAAGATTGTGATAGCCATGTATTTCGACAACATGGTATGCTTAAAAGAGTTTAAATGACCTGGAAAGCATGGTTTAATCTCAGGTTTACACCCTGGGTTAAACTTATATTTATCTCTAGAATGTTCTAAAGCAGTGTGTGATCACTAATAAACACTATGGGATGTATTAACTATATAAGCACCATATTCTGTAATCATAGCTTCATGAATCATTTTAAGGGCATGATGTACTAGCCTCTCAGCATTATTAAGTATTTGTAACTGGATTTGTGATTTGCAACTTGTTTCCCTGGAGATATTTTATGTTTGAATGTTCAGGTAACTGAAATGTACTGATGTGACAAGTTCCCTTTTCCTACCTGGCAGCTGGTACTGAGGTACTTTACACTCATGCCACTGGTAGTTTGAGCTCTGAGCAAAGGGCACTCTGTGGGATTGAGTAGAGAAAAGACAAAGAAGCACATCTCTTTCCTGCTGATGGTCCTTGCCCACACAGTTACTCCATAAGCATATGCAGTGTGTAACCTGAGTCTTTCTGCAATCCAATACTTAAGGTCAATAATACATGGTTAGCACAGTTCCTTGAAGTTTAAAACATAATTGTCAGTAAAATTTGTTGCGTCCGATACTTTTGGGAGGTTATTTGTAATAGCTTATTAAATATTATCATCTCTGTTAATACATGCAGATATTGTCACTATCAAGTTATAAGTAAACTACACTCTGTCCTAGCAAGTGTATACCTTCAGTAGTGGTTTAAAATTGTTATTCTCACCCTTAAATTCTTTCTTCTAAAAAATAGATAAAGTAAAAAGTTTAAAAAACACATAAAGCAAAACTGCTTTGAATAAAGAAGGATGAGAAGAACAGAATTCAACTCACTATCCTGGAATGATAGAAATTAATGATTATTTTACTGATTAATATCCCTCATCATGGGTTATATTTTAATATTTGTAAAGCAGTGCAAGAAATTTTAGAAGCAGATTTGAGTTCCATATGTATTGGTTCTGAATCATCCCCAATGTTTAATTCCTAGAATTATACAGTGCACATAATAAATTCTCTCTCTCTCTCCCCCCTCTCTCTCTCTCTCTCTCTGTGTGTGTGTGTGTGTGTGTGCGTGTGTAGTAATTCTGCTTCACAGTACTGAAAATAAGACTTTTAGAATTATGGAATCATTTAGTAGACCTGTTTCTTATCATATGGAGAAAATACACAAGTAGGGAGAATTAGGAGACAAGAGAATTAGGAGATAGAGATTAGGAGACAAGAACCAGAGATAGTGACCCAATATTACTTAAGTAATTCTATGTCCCTAGAATTCAGCTTTGTGTCCTAACTACCACTGAGTATATTTCACGCCACCTTGAAGTCCAAGAACCTAAATCAGTAACTTCTTTTAAACTAAGTAGATGTAGGTTTTTGTTCTTGCCTTTACAAGTCCTAACTAAAATGCAATGGATAAAACTTACATAGATATTTAGATTGAAAAATAATTCTGAACCAAATCATGGCTCACTTTAATTTCACATTTACAGTACATTAAATAGTTAGACTCACATTCCTATTCCCTCAACCAGCATTATTTCTTCATTGAGGTGAAGGTTTTTTGTTTTTTTTTTTTGATAGTCTTCAAATTAAGGAAAACTTTTCTTGCTTCTGAAACTTTTCCAAAGATACATCTTAAATTCCAGAAATCACTTACTCCAAGCATTTACATATTTTCTCTTAAGACTCTTTAAAAATTGATTATACACTGAATTATTTAAAAATCTATGTTGTCTTAATTAAAGGTAATTGTTTTTTTTATTGATTTGCATAGATTTTAGCTCAAGAAAGCAGATATTTGCACATTGGTTAAACAGATAATTTCATGGGATTTGTAAGAGTAGGAAATATTGCAGAATGGAAAACTAGAAGTAAATATCATCTCTTTCTGAAAGGGCTATTTTTTTTCTATTACTTCCACTTACATTTCTGTCTATCTCTCCAAACTCATGCTTCTCTATAGAGTGGTGCTCTTTGCTCACTTGTAGATTCTCTTTCTCCAGAGTTGTGCTTACATGTAGATCTGACCAATCACAGCAGCAACTGCATTGCCATCTCCAAACAGTATTTGGATCCAAGTGGTTGCCACATTATTTGATTTAGTCAGTGCCCCACAGTTAGGAAATAAAATTTAGGGGAGTAACACAGACGAATAATTGTTAAAGAGGAAACACATGATGCTTTAATCAGCGGTTACACTATGACCAGATATAGTGAAAAAAAAAAAAACTATAATATGGAAAATGGAAAACTATCAGAAATATCAGAGAAATATATACCTTAATCCCTAAATTGAAGAGATTTCCATCAAGGAAATGGAGCAGTTCCCATGGAATCACACACCACATATGGGCATCTTTTATGGAGACAGATTCTTCTTAAACATTCATTTGGACTCTGCACCAAAAATCTTTGTAAATCCTCAAATTTATAGTTTGAGAGCTAAATCTTTCTATATCTTTCTATACTATAACCTTGAATTACAGCTATAAAGACAAACACAATTTCCTCTTCACTTTTTAAACTCTCCTTCCAGGTATTCTTATTTTATTTAATCTTTAAAAAAATCTGCTTTAGTCATCTTTGCAGCTCTCATCTAAATTCAGTTGACCTACAGATTTTCACTTTGATCATTGGACTCCCCTTCTATCATCATTACATCTTTTCACAGAGCTAAACTTCCATTTATTCTATTAACTAAAACTTTTCCATGTTTTTCTATTAAAAAAAAATATTGCCTTCCTTAGACTACTTATTCTCTCCATAATGGTCAAACGTCTGTAATATACCATCTACATTGTACTCTACACTTCTTTGCCTTAGCTTTTTGTTATTAACCATGGTATTCTATTTTTTCTCTATCATTTCTTTTAACTTATCTTTTCCCCACAGAATACTATCTCCATACAAAGCCTGCTGCCCCATGGGACCAGAGTTCCTAGAAAATAACCCCTTGACTGAGCTTCATCTCCAGCCCCCTCCCCCACCTGTGGTGTACAGCTGAGGCTCCTCTGTTGAGAGAGCCTGGTTAGTGGACTTACCTCAGAGTGGTGCAGGCAAAGGTCTACTCAACCACAAAGACCAGCCCTAGGGCCTGCTTGACTTCAGGGCACAGCATGTACACCTACCTGGTTGCAAAGCATAACCTGAGACCCCCTCTAATTGCTAAGCCTGACAGGTGGTCCCCACTAAACACAGATCCCAGCCAGCTGTGGCTCCTAAACCACAGAGGAACACAGCATAGGCCTCATGTGACCGAGAGCAATTGTGGACACAGTCCAGTCACGCTCAGATGCAGAATACAACCAGTGGCACCTCCTTGCCTGGTACAAGGTCTGTACCCTCTCCTGAGATGCCCAGAGGTGAAAGAGTCCAGCTTTCAGCGGAACACAACCGGCAGCGCTAACCAACTAGGGTGGCCAGAGGGTCCACGCCATGGTCATGCTTGAAGGCCTAGCACGGACATCAGGGCCACCCAACCATGGAGTCTAGTCAGCCAAAGGCATGCTCCAACCAACCACAGCAATAGCGAATTTATTTACCTGGTGAATGACATACAAATTTTAAAAACAAAACAACACTTCCTGTATGACACAATTATGCAGAAAAGTTGGAAAGTAGCGAGAAAGTAGACTGAAACGTTAAGAACATGGGAATTCTGGAAAAAAAACATTATTTCCATAGAGTCCCATAGAACAGTTGTAGCAGGAAAGGTTACTGGAAAGTTATAAACAGCGGAGTAAAGAAAGGCAAAATTTCTTGTGGTGAGTGACGCACTTCCTGTGTTGTGTTCCGTAGCAAGCTTGCAGCTATTTTTTATTACCGTCTTTTTTGCCTTATATATGTTTACTTCTTAACAACCAAATATGTCATTCTTCTACCTTCTGCTTTCTTTTGTACCTTGCATTGAATTGATATATTCATTTTGATATTTTAGCAGTTCTTTTTTTTTTTAAAGATCTATTTATGCTACAAGAACTGGGGTGTGGGCCAGAGGTGTGAGGTGGTGAGAGGATTCACGAGAGACAGAGTACACTGCTAAGGGGAAGCAGAACAGGCAGATCTACTGAAGTACATTGAGGGGAGCAGTGGGCAAGGCAGGAGAGGTCTGATGCACCATGTGGGAAGCTCCTTGGCTGGGGATTGAACTCATGCTGCAGTGGCTGCTGATAGCTTCATAGTGATGAGACTTAACTCATTGCGCCACCGGGGAGACCCTATTTTAACAGTTCTTTTTTTGTGCATGTCTATCTATTGAGGCTATTAATGCATTTTGTTTTGTGGAGTGTGAAGATTAGAACAAGTTTATTTCACAAAGGGATTCCTATTACCAAGATTTATTTGTGCAGTCAGTTCTTTCTCTGTACTACTTAGGATATCATGGTACAGGTTATTCATCTGTAGGGGGCAACAAAAACAACTAGAAGCTTAAAGAAGAGCTCAGGTGGCCACCTTGTATTGTGGAAACGCATGGTGGTGTGACCACATCGGTTTTGGGCAGTGAATCACATTGTCCAACTAGCTGTTCTGGCATACTGTATGGATACTCTCATACTTGAGGCGTCATGGATGTTTAAAAATTGTTTCTTAATTCTGTATATTTTCTATTTTAACTGTAAAAGGTGTTCTTAGAAATCCAATATTTTTAGGAATCTGAATGCATTTGTTTTTATAACATATAATCCTAAACAATTTAGATCTCAAATCCCTTTCACACATTTTCCAATTTATTTCTTCATAATTCTTTTCCACTACTGTTTTTGTCAACGCAATCTAAACTTCCATGATGTATTAACTTAATACCTCTCAGTAAAGCTTTCCATCTCCATATGCCTACACTCTGATTGCCAACTACTCCTTCTGAGCCTGAGAAATCGATTTTGGCTTTTGGCTACCTCCTTATTCTCCCATTTGTTCACTCTTGTGAACAACTTTGGGTGATTTCTTCCATGCCCAAAGGTAGACAAGAAACATCATAACAAAGCAACTAATGTTAGAGTTAGAATTTTATTTAATGTCTTAAAAATTAAGGAATGTTTTTTAGTAGGGACTGCTAAAACCCACCCCTGCTACAATGTTTTTGGAGGAGGAAGCCCATATGTGAAACAGTATTTGTTATACTGGGAAATGCATTTTAAAATATTTTAGTGACAGAGTACTAACTTAAAATAAGCTATATATTTGAAACCACATAAAACTATTACAAAATATAATGAATGAAGCTACAAAAGTAACACATAAAGCAGAATTACACTGAAGCTCTGATTGAATAAGATCGGAGGGACCTGAACCTCTATTTTCCCCTTTTTTACTCTTTTTCCCTATCAGTGTCCTCAAAATTACTGAGAAATCCCGCTGTGACTTTGAAAACCAGCAACATGGTAGATAAGATCCAAGTTCAGATTTAGAATTACACTGACAAAGCTTCTATGTAATTAACTGTATGACTTTGTTCTCTGCGACTTTCAGTCTTCTCAGCCTCATAGATGACTTTTAAATTCCATCCTAGTCAAAACCTTTACAATGTTTGATCTATATTTAATTACTTAAAAAATGGAAAGGCTTAAGAGTTTACAATCAACGTATTTTTGAATTTCAAAATGATCAGGTCCCCAGAGAAAATGTAGCCATAAATCATTGTTCGGGCAGCTTGAAATAGCAAGCAATATTTCTCCTTTGTATTTTAGAGCCATTTTCAACTGCATTTAGCACTTCTATGACTTTCTGTGATCATAAAAATGAATGACTAGAATGAAACAGATGAATGGCCAATGGCTATCATACATATTAATTAAATTATTTCCGAAGTACTTCACAAATATGAATTCATAATGGCCTATTACAGGAAAGGAAATTTCAACCTTTATAAGATCCAAAACTTGATAATCCACTTTAGTGTTCTCCTTTTCCTAGATTCATTGTGAAGGGGATTAAGAGTACAACAACAAACAAACAAACAACCCAGGGGATTATCCTAAGAACAAAATGGGGTGATTTTTGTATTTTATTGATGTGTTAGCTTAATTTTTTAATTTTTAGAAAATGTGATGTAGAATCCTGTTCACTGTGAGTCTGCTGATTTAATTATGAGTTTGCTCTGATGACACCAAAATCTATTAGGTCCAGATCTATGAAAAAAAAATAAAACAATCAGGACATTAACTAGTCTATTAGTCAATATGCCAATAAGCTGTCAGTTTGAGTAAATATGTAATCAAAAACTTTTAAGAATAGTAAATCTGTTGCATATATTTATCTGTCCTCCAATATAGGAGATTGATACTGTGCTTCCTTACGCTCCCCTAGATCCCTAAAGCTACTCTGCCATACTGAATTGGAGACTAACTCATAAGCAATATTAATATCATCCCTTTCCCCCTAAATTACAGTTGTATTTGGCCAACGATGAGAAGGAGAATGAAGACAGCATAAAATTTCCTCATGTGTGGCACAGGATCCTTCACCAAAGATGACTGCTCTCTTCAAAAGGTATTTTCTAGAAGATTCTTCTTGGGTCGGTGACTACTTGCCCCTCTATCCTAATTGAGGTCATAGGTAACATTGATCATTCTGCTTCTGTGTTTCTAGATTGTTCCTGTGGTTTATCTATACTCTGCTTACACTTTTTTTTTTAATAAATAGCACCTGTATAAACCTCACATGCTACACATGTGTATCCTGCTCCCTGGAGGCCATTGTTTAGTACCTGCCTTATCTCATAGTGACAGGCAACACAAAATAATGTCCTAGACCTAGACTTTTGAAAAATGCATTTAGTCTTTTTTTTTTTTTAGATTCATTTATTTATGCATACAAGCTGGGGTGCAGACCAGAGGTGTGGGGCAGTGAGAGGGTTCACCAGAGACAGAGTGGGGAGCAGAACAGGCAGATCAACCGAAATACACTGCTGAGGGGAGCAGCAGGTGAGGTAGAAGAGGTCTGCTGCGCCATGTGGGAATCTTCCCAGCCGGACATCAAACTTGCGCTGCAGCTGCTGACAGCTTCACAGCATTGCACTTAACCTGCTGAGCCACCAGGGAGGCCCAATGCATTTAGTGTTTAAGCCAATATTAAACAAGTGCTCATGTGCAGGACACCTGTTTGGCAATGAGGGAACAACAGCGTATTATTAGACTCATCCTGTTCCAAGTGCTAATAATCTCTCAAGCTCACGATCTCCAAGGTCTTTTCAGTTTCATTGTGCAGTTTTGAAAGTCAGCTTTCAAATATAAAAGTCCCTCATTTTACTCCTGCTACAACTAAGAAGGAATTGTTCTCCTTTCTTCTTTAATACCTTTTATCTGTTTCAGTTTCATTTGTGCATTCCTATCATGACCCAATACTGAACATCATACCAGCCAGGATCTGGTATCATTGTGAAGGTACAGCTTTGCCCTAGTCCCTTAAAACCCTCTGCCCTCTGGAAACTTACAACCTGCTATCAGTTCTTTAGGTTATGCTACTGGGTGGACAGTGCTCCTTAATCTGACCAGGAACAAATGTAAATCTTTTCCACGCCTTTCTATAGCAATGCATTCCTCTAAACCATGGGAAGCTTCAGCTCTCTCTTTACATTATGTTTGTCTTTGCTACCTCAGACCTTCAAACTGCAGCTGTCTAAACAGAAACTGCTCCTATGGCATGTTCCCCATCAGGCCACCAGGACATACTTTCTGTGGCATTTTCACTTTGGAATGGTGAACTCTTTTTCATCTTCAGCCTGTAGATTGCACTTACAAGAAACATTTCTATGACTATTCAAAAAAGTGTTTCCTCTTATTTTCTAAAAATATAGACAGATGTTGGCGTGGCATCATTTAGGATTTAATACAAAGTGTTCACTAATTTTATTTTGTATTGCATAAAGCATGTTAAAGATGGAACATCCTAAGAAACATGTTTAAAATAGACAGGAATTATCCACTTTTATCAAGTCTTTCTGGTTACTTTTGGCTAATCTTTTTTAAGTATATAATGCAACTGTAGAACTATGTAGGTAAAAACCTTGTTCTGAAACAATTTCCTGTTTCCTATATTAGTCCAAGAATCTTCACAGAGGTGGGTAGATATTCTATAGTATTTGATTTATAAGGCAGGCTCAGCTGCAGGGCTTATAGATATTCTGGAGCCACCAAGATCTTCAGATATAAGTGATCTTCTGCAACCAAACACTGCTTGTCAGAAGCAGCATTCTCCTGAGGACAAGGCTTTCTCTGCTTTGTGCTACTTATCTAGTTTCTAGCTGCTATGTAAATGTCCAGCATAATACAAGATCAAAATAAATATGGGTTTAGGATTATTTTGTTTTCTATTTTTCCAGCCAGTGGATTAAACATTTACCCTTTTTTTTTTTTTCATATCAGACATGCTCTTGATTTCAAGGCACTGATTATAGAGTTGTTTTTAAACTCAGCAGAAAGCAGGGAATAGTGCCACTGAATCACAAAGTGTTTGCCACTTGGCTAAAACCCTTTGAAACTTTGAACAGGAAACCATGTGTGAATCTTTCTCATGCTGTGTGTACATACTTTATTATTCAAGAAGTTCAGTGTTGCCCTGAGTCTTGATATTGGGATCGATCAGAAATAGTAATGCATGTATTCGATTGATTTATGTTTTTATTAGTTTCTACTAGAACTACATACCAGTATAATCATGCACATAGTAGAGATGGATCACATCACTAAGTTTGCATGTCCAAACAGGTCAAAGTGAGTATGCTTTTAAGATTATATTTTCCCATTGTTAGTACCTACAATTAGAGTGGGAGCAACAACAGCATTTTACCCAATTTACTTGGAATTCTGTGTGTTTACAGTTTTAACAGTGAAACCCGGGATTAGCCCAGGAAAATGTGGGAGAAGAGAAAATAGCACAACTGGAAATCATACCCCCGTTTCCCTGTCACTTTCTGTGGTGAATCCAGAGTGGACAGCTTTGTGTAACAGAAAATTTTCAACAAGATAATCATTATCATATGCCATATAGTGTGTTTTAAATAAGCTAGGCTAGATAATATAATATCCAATGAACTATCACAGCTAACTGGCTTAAAACAACAAATTTGATTTCTTTATCAGGTTATAGATCAGGTGTGATTTGATGGAGTATCAAGGTGTATTTCATCTCTGCTTTGTTCATTCCCAACCCAGGCTGTGAGGTACCTTCTCTGTGGGGCAACAATTCTCCAGTATTACTTGCATTTCCACATGTCTTGTGAAAAGCATCAGGAGTTTTTATTCTAAGTTCTATTTTAAGCATGTTTGAATAGTAAATTATCTTGGAACAAAGATAACATCATCCTTCTGGAGAGATAGCATAGTTGTTTCCTGATTAGGTTAATAAAAATATTATCTTCCCCTGGATCAATTGTTGGACAGATCTGCGAGCAGCCCCACTGAAATATTTCCTAATCCCTTGGCTCCTCCACTGGGGCAAAACCCCCAGTGCGCTGCATTGCCCCATGGGAAACCAGCGTGAGCATGGAGATTGGCTGGTAGTTGTACTGTGAGGACAAAAGTCATGTGTCAATGACCAGGAGACTCATATACTCTGTTAGCACCCATGAAACTAGGAAAGTTGATTTGTCAGTTTGCAAGGATAAAATTAGTTTTCCGATTTTCTCAGCTTCTCATTCTTCTCACCTGCTAGAATATCACTTCCATAATTATTATTAGTCAGTCTAAGACAGCAATTATTATTCCTGGTCCATCCATAAAGCTACCTAGGGGATTCTAGCAAAATAAAGTCACACCTGAAGATTTGTACACTTCAACTCAAAAGTTGGAAGATGGTGGAAGACCTGATGACTGGAAATTGTCACATGAGCTTAACAAGTTGCAGGTTATTTCCCTTACTAGGTTCAGTTCTCCAGGAACTGAGGTGAGGTGAGGGCAAGTAATGCCTAACCGCAAGAGGTTCGCAATATTGTGGGTTTTTTTTTTTAAGATTTTATGTATTCATACATACAAGAACTGGGGTGTAGGTCAGAGATGCTGGTGGTGGGGCTGGTGGTGAGGGTGAGAGGAAGCACCACAGACAGAGCGGGGAGCAGAACAGGCAGATCTACTGAAATCCACTGTTGAGGGGAGCAGCAGGTGAGGCAGGAGAGGTCTGCTGCGCCGTGTGGGAAGCTTCCTGACCGGGGCTTGAACTCATGCTGCAGTGGCTGCTGATAGGTTCATAGTGCTGTGACTTAACCCCTTGCGCCACCAGGGAGGCCCTCGATATTGTGGTTTGTGCTCTGACTACTCTGCCCCTTGCAGTGGTGACAGAATTCATACGAAGAAATTTCTTTGTGTGGCTTCCATTTATTTGTATCTTTCCAATTTAGGAATACTAGTGGACTTTTCTCGAATTGTTTTTAAAAATGCACTGTCTTTTCCAAGAAAGGTCCTAGTGACTTCCATCTTCACACATGACTTCACTTTTCTCCTACATGCAAAAATTAGAATGTTCAACATTATGTACATGTCAATTGTTTCTGGTTGTTTATATTATTCCTTCCATATTAGGTTAATATTTCCTGTTTGTATTCACCTAAAATCATTTCTTTTCATTTTTTATCATGAGTATTGGTAAAAGAGCTAGGAAAATGCTATCCTTTTCAGATGTTCCCAAGAAAGTTCTTAAGATTGTTTAATCACTCTGCAGTTCTAGGTAACTATCAGGTCTTGTGTGTATGTTAATGTGTAGGCTAGATTTCAGATGATAAGTAGGTTTAATCTCATAAATTACTTCTTCACTACTGGTGGAGGCTTCCTGGATTATCAGTTGCAAAGGGTTGTGATAGCTGCCATGGCCTGAGTGAGGAGAAAGAGTACATTGCACAGAATATATATCAACCCCACTGAAATCTCTCAAGACACATTAACAGCAAGGAGGGTCTGTTTGAGAAGAAAGTGTTAGCTATCAGATGAGGCTAAAAACCTCTTCATTTGCCAAACCAGACAGGACCACCTAGGAACTGTTACATTTTTGATCTTTATGCTAAGAGCAATGTAAATTCAGCAGAAAGGTTATAGCTAAGATCTGCCTGCTAAATCCCCTTCACTCCCATCAATAGCCACCATGTGGTTTATTTTTCTTTTTGAAATGGCAAACAACCTTTCTGCTGAAATTTTCTAAGGCAAAAAATTCATTTTAATATCTAATGCAACTGGAAAGACAGGATAGGTAAAATGATGGTGGAGCGATGTCAGAAGATGAAGGTATTTTCTTTTAGAGCAAGGTGATTGTTAAGTTGGAAAGATCAGAAAGTGGATTGCAGGAGAAGGTGTAGGGGACATCTTAGCATCCTGCAGTTTTGTTTAAAGTGAACTCTGAAAAATCTGGTGCTCTGCTTTTGAAAATATGTTGTTTTCTTTTATTTATGGCTAATATTTGGTATGTTTTTGACAGGTTTTTGTTACTATTTGATGCTATATATTTGTAGCAACAAGAATTAAATTGAACTATTCATGTGTTTTACCATACCGATATAAATGTTTTTCCTTATCTGGATTTGTACATGTGATAATTTATGAAAGAGTTCAATCATTTTAGGAAAACTAGTTTCAATTATAGAATATAACTATTTTTATGATTTCGATAATAAAAACAAATATTAGTAAACCTGGGATTGTGATGATTTACTTGAAAAGTGACAGATAAAATATCTTTTGAACTAATCTAGGATGTAATTAGAGTGAGCAGTCATTATCAATAGTAAAATTGGAGAAATATCAGATCATTCTTCAATTCACAAGTATATTGTACATGAAGACATAAAGTTTCTCTTAAAGTGTCTGTTTTGGGAGAGCATCTTGCAACTTCTAAAACAAATTGCAGCTGTTTTTAATTGGACCTAAGGATGGGGAAAATGTTTGGATTACTTCTATAAGATGTTGATCTGAGTTTATCAGCACTGAGTCCAAGAAGAATGTGTGTCTACAAGAAAACTACACGCCGCTTGATTTTCTCACATTAACTGCTTCCTACCCAGTAGTTTATTCTACCTTATTCTTATGATTCATAACATAAAACAAGTGTTTGAGCTACTAAATAAAATCATTATCATTAGTTCTAATACTGCTTGATGACTCATCTGTGTAGTCAAAAGAGATGGAAAAGTATACAGAAGACTAAGAAGTGGATCCACAAACACTAAAGAGTCTTGACATGAATACTAGGTTTTGTAAGAAAAAAATGCTGGAAAATTTAAATACAGAACATAATAAAGTAAACCTTTTCCATAATAAGCATTTAATGACCTCCTTTCAAGTAGATGAATAAATAAATGACTGACTTATATACAACAAATTTGGCACTAATTAATACATTGGTTGAATACAACAATATATTTTAAGAGAAATGGATGTCAAAAGAGATATATTTTACTCTAATAAAGACTCTTATTTATTTATTTATTTATTAAGATTTATTTTTTATTTATACATACAAGCTGGGGTACAGGCCAGAGGTGTGGGGCGGCGAGAGGGTTCACCAGAGACGGAGCAGGTAGCAGAACAGGCAGATCAGAAATACACTGCTGAGGGGAGCAGCGAGCAAGGCAGGAGAGGTCTGCTGCGCCAATAAAGACTCATTTAAAAATCAGTTTTCTGAAGCATTGAAAGCAAGAGAAAAATCATTTTTCATTGTGTGAAAGACCTTAATGTTCATTGAACAAATTACTAATGAGTTATTTTGAAGAATATTTACTATTTTTAATATTTGTACAGTTGGAATTTCAATAAATACAGATTTTAAAAATGGGTTTATCTAACCTCTAAAAATATTTAGTTTACAAATAAAATGTGCATCCACTGAAAATAAAAGTAAATTACAGTTCTGAACATTTAAATGTGTTTTCTATATGGAAGTATTATAATTGATTCTATTTTTTTACTTATACTTATTTAAATTTTCCAACTTTTCCAAATTAATCTATAATTGTTTTTATAGTCGGGGACTTTCTTCCCTGAAATAAATCCATCCCCTCAGGAATCTTTGTTGAATAATATGAATGGACCTGTCATAGGCTCCTTCCTACTCAGAGAGCACAGGGATATTTTGGAGATACCCAAACTTCTGTCAGCCTTTACTGGTTAATACCCGTTAGCCTTGGGTTTCTGGGCTGACCCCGGCAATGACAGGGCTTGCAAAACAGATGAAGGCCCTAGGCAGCTAGAGTCTCCTGTGCCCTCAATCAGGGTGTATGGAGAAGTCCATCTTTTCACCTGAAAATGAAGCCTGGATACACTGGTCTTGCCGCTGAAGTGGCATTTCAGCTGCATATTTCATCATTCTTTCAGGTAGCCATGATGGTCTGTTCAGTGGAAGCTCTTCTTCGGGGTTAAAAGGATAATGCTAAGTGAAGTAAGTCAGAAGGAGAAAGATAAATACCGGATGTTATCACTATTATGTGGAAAAATAAAGTACATTTATAGTCAGATAAAGACAAGCCAAAACACTAACCTTTGAGAGCTGACCTTGGAGCTGAAGCACCAAGGAGGGAGGGGGGGTAGGGGCAAGAACAACGAGGGAAGGAAGCACCATGGGCTATGGTGGTGGACTATGGTGGTTGCGCTAAGGCGCTAATACCTGATGGGGGTACCCCATCATTACCTCAGTTAAAAAGAAATATATAGTAATCATTGAATAAACCTTTTTAATAAAGAATTTTTAAGTGTATAACCTAGATCATGTTACAACTTTTTTCATCTGTTGACTTCCCCTTATTTTTGTCTGGAAATAAAAAAATCAAAGTAACTTTCACTACTATTTAGTGGCTCATAACATTATATATGATCCAAACATTTTAAATGAAGTGGACTGTAGATTTTATTAAAATATTTACAATAGATCAACACATCTGTTAACTCTGCAGTTTTACTTTGTTTTTCCTTAAAGTTGAACATGGGCTAGGACTTAGAGGCAAAACAATATGATTATTTTTATGAAAACGATAGTCTCTATACTTTTCCCATATATATATTATACATATATATATATATATATTATAAAGATAGACCTGCTAACTATGGTCAGAACAGTTTAGAGCCCTTTGTGAAATTCTAGACTCTCTTCCATTGACACTAAAACAAATGGGTATGGAGTCCAGTCCATATACTGAAAAATGACTTTGTGATTATTAATTTAGAATAGATTTAGAATATAATAGACTGAATTCCAACCCCACCATTTACTTATTATGCCAACTCGGACACATTATTTAACTTTCTTAAAATTTTGTTTCCTCACCCATTAAGAAAAAAAGCAACTAATAATTACCTTAAAATATTATTTTAAATATAAAGCAGATAATATACATGAAGTATATATTGTACAGTGTGCTATATAGCAAATGTTCAACATTAGATGGCTATTATGATTATAATTTCTTTTTAATATTCTTGGATTTTAATCATACTGGTCTCTTCTATTAGTATTTTGGTTTTCTCTCATCCTTTCTCTTCAGGCTTCATCATTTTGATGTAAACAGAGATCTAGCTGACATTTCCTTTCTAACAAACACAAATTTAATATAAGTATATGTAAAATAATATCTCATAAGGGCTTAAAATACAACCTTTTCTAGGATGTTCTGTATTGTAAAAATAAGAACAAAAATAGAACATTCCATAATAAATTGGTACCTGGGCTGAGTCCCCCACCCCGGCCAAGTACCTCATAGACGCTACGTGTACGCAGTTTGATGGGGTCAGCACATCTGCCTGTAGCAGTGATTTGTCTTGGGCTCTAATGGAGACCCCAGGAGTCCCCAATTAGATCAGGCACTTTTCTAGTTCATCCAAAGACATAGCTTCAAAGACCTGAAAAATCTGTGTTGCTTTCTATTTGTTCTTTCATGTTTGATGTGTCTTTTATGTTTATCTTAGAAGTAACTATGTGACTTGTGATTTTTTTTCTTTTTTTATGTCCCATTGACTCATCTTTTATCTCTTAGAAGACAGGGTCGTGGAATTAATCATTTTGTTTTCTATAGCAAAGCACTGGCCTGTCATCAATGCTCTACAAATGGCCTGTCCTTGGTTCTCAACAAATGTTTAATCGAATTTAATTTGGAATTTTTTGATCTCTCAAAATAATATAAAATGTGTCCCATTTTTTATAATCATTTTTCTTACACTGTTACACTGTGGTAAGGCACAAGTGGACATTTATGTAATGTTTAGACTGATTTGTAAAACTGAAAAGCTAGCACAAAATATGCTATTTTCTTTTTTTGTAAGAAAAAAATCACATATTAAATAAAAGTTATTGGTTATCGTCTGTTATATACTTAGGAACATTATTGGTGTTTAATATAAACATTAATTCCTGTATCACTTGCTAAGTATTATTTCACATGCATACTTCCAGTGTACGAAGTGATGACTTTTTAAATTCTCTTTAAAGCTAAGTGTTATGAGGACAGTCAACTGACTATAATATGCATTAGTTTCTTTGAGAATTAGCATGGAATACTTTATTCCTATAAATTGATAATATTGCTATTCTAGCTGAGGTGATTGAAGAGTGGTTCAACAATGGTGATTTTATGACATTGTCAGTTTAGTTAAGCTTGAAATATAATTCTCAGGGTCTCCTCCTCTTTGTGGTTCCAAGTTAGTGTTGACTGTAATAAAAATGTGAATGAGATTTGGAAGGTCATCATGATGTTCTGAATGACATTATGAAGTAGCAGCTGCCCCTGAATTTCAAATTTCACTTATCTGGTAACACTCCTTGATGACAGCAACTCCAGGTGTCCCTGACCTCCTTATTCAGATGTTCTAAGTCCTGGGACAGGAGTGTGAGCAAATTCTTAATGAATGGAATGGCCTTTCTTTGCCGGTAACCTATGTTGTTGAATTAGGAATAGTGAGAAACATAAGTTCTGGTTTTTCAACACAGGTTCTATTGTGTCCTTATAGGTTTCAGCTTTTCTTTGTTTTCCCAATTTTGTGTCCAGATTTGCTTCTAATATATGTTGACATCTTTATCTTGGTTGAAAAAAATAGTATTATATTTTTTTATGTAAATATATATTCCATCTTGTCCCAGATATTAATTTAGCTGAATTCAAGCATGTTATTTATTTCCTTATCACCAAAGGTTCTTATTTACAAATGTTGAATAAAATGTAGTTGAAATAACATGAGCACTTAAGAGCCATAAATTCATAAATTAGAATTTTTGATAGCTGTGTTGACCTTTCTCAGCCCCAAGTGTGACTTTCAGTGTATTGACGGCTGATTTCCTACTAACACCCAAGTGGCCTAAAGAGCACACATTCCAAAAGTGCTTCTTAGTCTCCCTGGTGTATTTTACACAGTGGGAAAATACAGTAAATCATGTCACAAATTTACGTTATAAGGCAGAACACAATGGTTGCAATTATATTTTTTGCTTGTTTTAAACTAAGTCATTCTAAAGAGAAGCCATTTTAATAATGAGGGAAACTTTGCATGCTGATATGCAATACTAAAGGAATATTTTCTTTTTTATATAAGTTTTACCAATAATGTTTATGTTCCTCCACAAACCAATTTTAAGAGCACTTTTGGGATATGGATAAGTATCATCAGGAAGGAAGGACTGGATCAGGGTAAATTTCTTTAATGCATACACATATAGTCTCCTATTGCTCTCTAAGACCTTCTTGCAGTTATGCAAACTGTTATTTTGTTGTTTTAAAGCTTGCGCAATAAGTAGAACATATTATTCAGTCCAATGATGTTATATGCAGGCAAAATCCTACTTGTTTTGCATAATCAGCTCCTTCTGCTTTCTTAGACAAAATATTCTTGCACAAATCATTTCCTGACCAATGAGGCAAACTTTGGCTGATTTAACTGTTAGACTGAGAATACGTGAATAAATGGCGTGATGTGTACAGCATGATCCCATATTATCATGCATGTTAGCCTCGTTCTTCCTCTCTGCACCGTAAAGATGGCTTCTTCCTTACCAGGAAAGAAAGTCTTGTCTTCCTTGAACATGTATATCTTCTCACCCTTAACCTGATTAATGCATGCTTTCTCAGGGTTATAGTCCCATTTGAAACCATTGTTTAGAATTGAGTGATAGCACATAATATTTTATCATATTTTTTTCCATAAAGAATTTTCTTAGAAGTAGATAAAAGACTTGTGCTCCTTTATGACATTTGAAGATAAGAGTGAATAATATTATCCCTTCACCTTTTCTAGTTTTTAAAATCCCACAGACATTTTTCTACTCACAAGGTTATCTAGACAATACTGATTGGAAGAATAGGTTCATCGAAGGGTAAAAATACATACTGTTACATAACATGGGCCAGTGCCTTTCAAACTATAATGTGTATGTGGTCTACCTGAATATCTTATTTAAGATAGAGATTCTGATACATAGGGTCTGGATGGGAAATGAAGTCTGCACTTTGAAAATGTTCCCAAGTCAGGCCACATCAGTGCTGCTTATGTAGGTGTATCTACACACATATGTACATATACATATATATAATAAAAATTTTATTTTGAAGAATTGCATTAATTGCTTAAATAACAAAATATTTAGGGTATTTTATATTAACCATTTATGATCCAAAATGTTGTTTTGCATATAATGTTTTCAATATTTAACCTAAGGGGGCAGAGAGCCTACATTTTTCATGCATTATATATAAAGCAATATGTGGAAGGATGCTTAATTCACAAAATAACCTTAATTTTTTGTTGTCGAATCAATTTAAATTCTTCAAAACAAATTTTAAGATGCCTAAGAAACCTTTATCTATTATTAAGTCAGTTTGAAGTGGCATACAGAAAATTTCCCATCAGATCTTAACTTAGTGCTACCAAATTTTATTTTGATCATTGTAATGTTAGATTATGGCAAGGTACACAAATGGATTTTAATTCCTCTGTGACCTAATGAAAAATAATTTCTCAATGATGAAAATTTTAAATAGACAATTAGCTCCACAAAATGCAATAGGGAACATCTGACCTCCAATGTTGATGCAGTAGAGGAAGAGAAAGAAGCAGTTGTCTCTTGTCTGCCTTTCCCTGGAATGGAAAAACATCTCTCTAGTCTCATTCCTTTGATTCAAAGTATGCTCATGGCAAAAGCATGTCGCATGTGGAACTGCAAGGGAGAATGTAAAATGCCAGTCAGATACCTGGTCAGTGTGGTATTGCAACAGACTATTAACACAGATTTTTTGAAATTTTTTAATTGAGGTAGGATTGTTTTATAATATTGAATGGGATTCAGAAATACAAGATCCCGCCTCTACAAATGTATGTTACCCCCAAAGCACCCATAGTCTTTCACCATAGTCTATTGTGTCCCATCCAATCTTTGTTCTCCATCATACCCTCCCCCACTGGTAGCCTCAGTTTTATAGTCAATTATATACAGTTTTAAATCTTAAGAACATTTCATATTATATGTCTTGGACCAAAATCCTCCTAAAGCCTACCCTAAGACAAAGAATTGGGTGCATATATTTCACTGAGCCAGGAGACCTGGAAATATTTCATACTGTGATCTGAGAAGCTCTTGACTTTTTGATTATTTAATTGTATGAAATATTAGAAATATAATAGTTTTGTTTCATTAAGTATGATAATGCATCCAAAAGAATCCAGATCAGAAATATACATGATCCAATTTATCTTATCTCCAAACCTATTTCTTATCTGCCATGTTAGGTTCTTACTTGAACATTGTTAGTTATATTTTCCCTGAATAAGTGGAGTCAATTGCAGAGTATTCCCCACCCTGTGCGTGTGTGTGCGTGCAAGCATGCATGTGTGAATTTTCTTAGACTCAATAGAAGAAAATAATGCTGTAAATAAAAGGGAGACATTGTGGAGATGGGAAAGCAAAGCATTGAAGATGAGAACTATTTGTGGGAAGATTAAGAAAAAACAAGCAAAACAAAACAGATTGTTAGTGATACCAAAGTAATGCAGCTTCACTAATACTATTTGTTGCTCAGTATGTAATACAGTTCCCCCTTTCCCTCTATCTTTCACCCACTAATGTTTTCTCGAGGACAAAATCAGATCTTTAATCATCTGGGAGATATACACATTAAGTGTCTTAAGTGGTGAGATTTAAGGGTAAGTACGGGGAGAAGAACCCAGTGGTCCTGGAACCCAATCATTGTGATGCTTTTGAGGATGAAACCAAAAAAAGTGTAAGTTCTTGAGTCCCAATACCAGCACTACTGATTTAGAATTGGGAGACATGGGTGGGATAAATTAATACATTTAAAAAGCAGTCAGGCTGTTAGAATTGTCCGTCAGGATGGAAACAACTTTGGTCATTGACATTGATGTTTCCTCTTGTTCTGAGACACAAAGATGCTGAGTCCTCCTGAACGTCGTCTGTCTTTCCTTCGGTGACCGTCACAAGAACAAAATGCCCCTTCTTCACAGCCACGCTCCCTGCGTACCTGCGCCTCCATAAACGGATGTTTATAGAGCACTCTGCTTGTAATGACAAACTGTAAAACTTGGAATTACTTTTAGAGCTTTTGCTTAAAATGTCACCTAAACCTAACAACAAGTCAGTGCATTTTGCCCATTTCCTGGGAGACTAAAAATGTTTTGCGTGTTTTTAAATTGTGTTTGAGAGGATCTTGAAATTTTTTGCTCAATATTTTTCCTTTGGTCTTCTCTGTAAACTTCATCCTCTAAAAAGCTGCTTTAATATATCCGTGTGGTCAATGTCTGTATATATGCATTGTATTTTATGTTGGGTGATTGATTCTAAGTAACTCTTGTTACTGCTCCTGGCATATAATTTGCGTGGATAATAATGGTATCAATAAAAGAGCACCAAAAAAGCTAGATTGCAGTTGGTCTGAGTGTTGGGGCTTTAGGACTGTAATTAGTATCTATACCTATGTCCTCGGATTCAGATGGAAATTCAAGAAGATATTTATACCACAAAATTTATTCATATTTGAAATGAGATAGTGGCATTCTGTATTGGGTCTGCTTCTTTAAGAGGTAAATAGTTTTTCAATAGATGCAGAAAAGCGCTGTGATTATTTTAAGATCACAATTTCCTGTGAAAATGGCATCTCAGTGTTCCATTTCCTCTTGCTGGTAGTCACATCAGACTTATTTTACATGGTCACCCAAAGCACAGCACTGAATCTGTAAATTAATTCAGAGCTAGTGTAATTTCCTTGTGCAACTGTGGTTTTTTTTCTGTTATGTAAATGATCCAGATGGCAGCAATATCTTGCAAAATAAATAATACAACATAATTTGGACAAAATCATCTATAATTATATCCATGGATGATACTGGGAAAATGAAGGTAACTTGATCAATTGAGATACAGCTTAAACCCTTGGAAGCATTTGTTCTTTTCCCAAGTTTGACTTATTGTTCTGACCATTTTTGTTGTCAAATCAATTCTTGAGTCTAGATTTTGGACCTAGATTCTCACTGATAACATAGGAACAATAAGAACTATCTATAGATAAAGTCTAGATAAAATACCTGTAGACTGTCTCACAACTTATATTTGTTACTTTTATTATTGTATTTTTAAAGTCAAAATAAAGTTATCACACTTAGAATTTTATTAGTGTCATATGTATGATTTTGTTTATAATCAAAATCACTTAATTTCTTCAGGATTTTAGAGGGAAATAGTGTTTCTCATACTTATTTTCTGGAAACTTGACCTATTCCTTCATTATGAACACAGGCCCATGTTGGTCTTATCCCTTTTCTTGCTTTTACAGTCTACAAAGTATAATTCCACTAAAATTATGAGTATTTTCATTCTCTGGGTCATTTTCTGCCTATCAGTTAAGCTTGTGTTGACCTTGACCCTCCAGAAAGTCTGCATGGCATAAGCTTCATGTGCTCTGAATTCTTCCTCCTAGAACACTGCTCCGGTGTCCTCATTTGCAATGCATTTCATGCACAGGCTCCAAGGCCACATGTGACAAAGGTCTTACAGACCATCTACAAATGTGACCTGTACAGAAAGCTTAAAATGCTTCTCTCGGACTAATCTGGCTGCTATGTATGCACATTTACTCGATGATAAGAGGAACGCAATATTTAATTTCAGTGGGGTAGCAACCAATTTATTTATATTCCAAAAGAAAAACTCCAATTACAGTCCATAATAGCTGTTCTTTAAGTGAGTGCAATTATAGAATGTGAAGGAAATGATTGATAAGAGGTCACCCTGAGGTGTCCTTGAATCTGGAGTCTAGTACTCCTCTCCTCTGTCTCTGTTAGTCCTGTAGGAAGGCTCACCTGGTGCAGTTTATATTACGTACTTCTGAGCTCGCTCTGCGTGGCTGCCTTTCCACATTCGCTTCACCTGAGATCACATCTATTGCTGTTTACATATCACTGCTTCTTTGCTATCATTACAGGACACATAACAAGGATATTTCTTGAAAAGCTGACACAGAGATCATTGGATGAAATGGAAGTATGTACTTTGGAGTGGAAATATAACCACATCAGTAATTTTTCCAGGATAAATTTAGATTTTATTATTGGGTGTTCAAAGAAACAGAAACTTTAACAATGCCATTGTCAGTACAGGTGATTATATTGAGGTTAAGGGTTAGAGATGAATCTTTAGATAGTTCAGATAAGTGGATGCCAAATCGATGTTTATAAACTTGAATTAGTTTGATAAAATTGGGTAAATTTACACATTAGCTACATGAGTAACTTAGGTGACAAAAAGATAACTTGATTCATCTAAAAATTGATCATGGTGATTTGTTCACATATCCTTCCAGAGCAAGCTTCTTTTTTAACATCTATTTTATTGATTCATTAATTAATCAAGTATACTACTATGTTCTAAGTATGAGGATACATTGGAAATATAACAAGGATATGTTCACATTGAAGAGATGCTTAAGTTTACCAGCCAGATGCAATATAGAAGTATATTCTGAGGAATAGGCCACGTGCTTTATACTATAAGTTAAGAAGGCAAAACTATAAGCTTTCTTATATCCCAAGACATACACACACACGATATGTAATTTGTATACTTAGTGTATATGTTGGAATTTACATGAGTTAAGAACAAAATACAGTTGGGGCCTCCCTGGTGGCGCAAGGGGTTAAGTCTCAGCACTCTGAAGCTATCAGCAGCCACTGCAGCACGAGTTTGATCCCTGGCCAGGGAGCTTCCCACATGGCGCAGCAGACCTCTCCTGTCTCCCTGCTGCTCCCCTCAGCAGTATTTCAGTAGATCTGCCTGTTGTGCTCCCCACTCTGTCTCTGGTGAGTCCTCTCACAGCCCTCCCACCACACCTCTAGCCTACACCCCAGTTCTTGTATGCACAAATAAATTAATCTTTTTTTTTTTTAAAAGAACAAAAGACAATCAGTTCTTTAGGACATACTTAGGTAAATACATTGCAGAATAGAATTTGGTCAGGAATGTATATACAAATACAAATAGTCCTGTAATAGATGTGGAAGATGTAATATTGTAGACTTTGTTTTCAGGAAGAAGATGTAATATTTTTAATTTTGCTTCAAGGTCCAGGGAACACAGGCATACACACACACACACACACACACACACACACACACACACACGCACATTTGTTTGTGAACAAACAAATCTGTTCTGAATCCTCTTTACTCCCTCTCCATCTGAGTACCTAGAAGGGAAAACCAACTTCACTACTTGGCAAACAGAAAGAGAATTGCTTCCTGAATCTTGCCTTTCCTCCCCTTTACTCCTCTACCCTGAGGACTGCACTATCTTCTGTGGCTTCTCTACACATTCACACACTGTTGTTAGAGAAAGCAATAAAATTCTCCACATTCTCATTAAAAGTGTAACATTTGTTTAAGAGTGGGATTCTGTTGGATTTAAAAGGAAGTGTTCATTCTTATAGGAATGAAATCTGGAATCTGCTGAGTTGGCCCTCATATTCTATCCTCCTCATTATGGATGGTCACATAAAGGAATCAAAGGCTGAAATCCACTCCCCATGACCAAGCAATCTGTAACCTTGTCCAGCTGACTGTACGATCCTTAGTCTTCTCTACAGAGAGCTTTGAGAGCTTGGCTAACCCCAGTGAGGTGCCCAGGTTTGATATGTATCAATATTTTGATTCTGACTGATCAAGATATATTGAAATTGGGTGACTTAAAATTTTTAAATGAAAGCAACCACTTGTTTCTGAGTACATTAATAACCTGACATGTGGAGCCAGGATAAATAAAGATTTAGGTGTTCCAGAGGCCAAGCCCCCCAAATTAATAGGTGACTCTCATAATGCACATCTGAAGACAGTCTACAAATATAGTGAATAAGTCAGTCTGAGACACTTTGGACTCCATGCTTGTGAGTCCAGATTTTGATATCTGCCACTGGAGATTCTGTCCCATAAAGAAATTCTCCCCATACTTCACCCTACCTACTGAAGCTACAGGGGAATTCCATATCTAGAATGTTGTCACTTTCAAGCTCCTGAACTTCAGTGGTTTGTAACCACCTCTCTTTTTTTTTTCTTACTCCAGAATTGATGGGCCCAGGAACCCAGATCTTATTTTTTTCCTTTAATTTAATTTTATTTAATTTATATCCATTACATCATTATGTATCCCCCATAGGTTTCCCACCACCAACTCACCCGTGAACCATCACCATAGTCCCTTGTGCTCTTTTCTCCCCTATTTTGGTCCCTCTTCCTCCCCCTCCCCTACAGAATGTCTCTTATTTGTGTGTAATCACCCCTCTTATTGTCAATTAAAAGGGGATGCTTGTATCATTTCAGAGTGGGTTTATACCAATAAATCTTGTGTAGTTATATGTGATTGGCTTGAGTTGTAAGTGAAGATTCTCTACTCAAGTGGAAGTTAGTATGATGAGATGTGAACTGCATGTTATATAGTCTCTGGGAGTCTACAAGCATGTCTTTTTGTGTCTACTTCTTTCTTGCCTATTACTCATCAAATAGAGGTACTTGACATTGGGGTTCGGCATTTTGTCAGGTTTGTGAGCCAAGTGATTTTTGGAGGCAAACAAAACATTTCTATTCCCTATCATCCTCATGCCCTCCTATCTGCCAAATCTTTTCTCCACTGTTGTTCAAACATGTAACTCTTTTTCCATGGGAGAAAATTAACTTCCACGTAGTTGGTGTGGCTTCTCATTCCATAGTTTATAGTATAAACTCTACTTTATGAGTCTTGAAGACTCATGGCAGTGTTGTACTAAAATCCATCTCTTAAACTGTCAAATTTTCATCATAACACTGTATCTACCAAAAGACTAATATCTCTGCTAAGCAAGAAAAACAAATTATCTAGAAATCTGCTATTCTCCTTGAAGCAGTGAATGCCACTGATTGGTTTGAGGAATATCAGAAAATATGAGAATTTCAGGATCTGCCATTCTCAGATATCAACTACATTTTAGAACATTTTTACCTGCAAATAACAGACATTTGGTCTCAAATAAGCTTAATTAATATTAAAATGTATGCTCTGACATGAGGGAAGTCAGAATGGGGTAATTTTGGGTGAATATGTATCATAACTCAACAGAATCTTCCAGGACCCAGGCTTTTCCTCCCTGTTTCTTGTCTTAGTTCATTATCAGGCTGCCATTAAGATGGCTCTATTCATTCCAACTGCCACATTCCCATGCGAAACACATCCTGAAGAAAATAAGTATTCTAGCTCTTCTTTAACCTCTCAAAATGAATAAAGTGTTTGTGAAGATTCTTAAAGGAGGGATACATTACTAATTTTCCCACTGTCCCTTCTTTCAGAAGAAACAGGTTTTTCCTGAAATTGTCTTTACAGAGGCCAATTTCCATTAGAGGGTGGAGTGAGCTCTTCCTGAGATGAGGGGATCCAGAGAGCATGAGTGTGATACTCAAAGAAGTGTTTCAAGTACCATATCCAGCTAGAGAAGGACAAGACAAAAATTGGATTTAAATGGGAGTTGGGGAAGCAGCTGAGAGGAGAGGGGGAAGGGAAAGGGAAAGTGGTAATGAAATGGGAAAGGGGCACGGGGCCTCCCTGGTGGCTCAGCGGTTAAGCGCTGCGCTGTGGAGCTGTCGGCAGCAGTGACGCGAGTTTGACGCCCAGCCAGGGAGATTCCCACATGGAGCGGCCTCTCCTGCCTCACCCGCTGCTCCCCTCAGCAGTATGTTTCCATCGATCTGCCTGTTCTGCTCCCGGCTCTGTCTCTGGTGAACCCTCTCGCTGCCCCATGCCTCTAGCCTGTGCCCCAGCTTGTATGTATAAATAAAATAAATCTTAAAAAAAAAAAAGGGGCACAGGGCCCATGGTGTGGGGTACAGGTTCTTTGGTGGTGGGAATGCTATGGCAACAACAACTGAAGGAGAGAGCCTGTAGGTCTATAATGCAAACAACACTGTAAACCAATATTAACTCAACAAGAATACTAACAAATGCATAAAAATATAGGTAAGTAAATAGATAGATAAACAAATGAATACATAGGCGATTCAGTGAAGATAGGCAAGTTGAATGAAGCCTAAGAGATAATATGTTTGGCATTGATAAGGAACCAGCCACTCAGATCACATAGACACTTAGATTCTTTCTCTGACTTTCATTTGAGGACGCTAAAGTGCTTTGATGTGTGATTAAAGGGATCTGAGTGTACATCTTATCACTAATATTGTGTGATCCAGAAAAATGCTGCCTGCCCAGACTTGATCTTTCTCTCTGGGCCTTCTAGAGTTCTATACAATGTGGTGATCAAGGGCTTGGACTCTGGAGAAACATGGCCAGAGTTTTATCCCAGTTTCAATGTGTAGTGACTGTGATCATGAACAAGATGTTAGAAATTCTTTGTACCTTAATTTTCCTATCTGTAAAATAGGAATAATAGTAATACCTACAGCAAAATGTTGTACCAACTAATTATCGGGGATGTGTTTACTTGGCTTTATTTATAGTTCATGATTTTTTGCTTCTATATGTATCCTAAAGTTTTCTCCTATTTAGTGTGAAAAGAAAAGCATGCATTTAATGAGCTATTTAAAAATTCTGACAGTTACAAAAAATGAAAATATTACTATTCTTATAATTTATGATAAGATATGGGGTTTCTAATGCCTTACTTTTGGTTCATTTATATTCCATATGGTCACATTAAATTACTGTGGATGTGTGACCTTGTCAAATGAGTTTTTATAAAGTATGACAAGAGACTATTAACTTATGATATATATATATATACAACGAATTATACTCAGTGATCTATGATAATGACTTGTAATAAGTTGAAAGTTTAAATGATGTCTACCTTCTTTTGAGGACTTTCCTTAAAATATAGAGGGTTATAACAGCAATAAATAAATACATAAACAATTAACGATTAAAATGTGTTACATGTTAGTAATGCCAGTACATTATTAATTCAGTAATACTTTGATGCATATTCATTTATTATATGTAACTTTTTTATATGATGTTTTCCCCTGTCAATAATTTGTGCTTATATCTTTATTATTGACTTTTTTCGTTTAACATTGAAAGACAAAAGTCTTCTTAAGTGTCACTAAGTATAAATGTTGATATTATGTCTGATTTTTTGAGAAATCATTATATTTGTGCCTGAAAATAATACTGGCAATGTTATCTATTCCATGATGTGATACATATGTAGTATTTACTATTCTGTAGTATTTACATATTACATATGTAGATTACTATTCTGTCTCCCCAAACACAAGTATACTAGATATATACACTGAGAAAACTGGTTTAACTCCAAAAATGGTGTCAGAAACTACTGAAACATCTCAGTACTTCCCAGGGACACACACACCAATTTTTCACTGACTTCCACTCTCCTCTTAAAATGTCTAGTTGATAATAATCAAATGAAATTAAAATGTACAATTCTGTCTATGCATAGTATAAGATTACTGCTTTGAATTTTATTTGCCATTGAATTATGATTTACTCTTATAGATGCAAATGTCAGAATTAAAATAAAAATAGCTATATTTGTGTCCAAAGGAGAAGTGAGCAGTTTTTCCAAGTGAAAGCCTCCAGAAAGTCTCTTTGATGCAGACATTCAAGAGACTTTTTTAAAAAAAGATTTATTTCTTTATGCATACAAGCTTGGGTACAGGCCAGAGGCGTGGGGCAGTGAGAGGATTCACCAGAAACAGAGTGGGGAGCAGAAAAGGCAGATTGATTGATGGAAATACACTCTGAGGGGAGCAGAGGGCAAGGCAGGAGAGATCTGCTGCACCATGTGGGAATCTCCCTGACTGGGCGTCGAACTTGCGTCACTGCTGCCGACAGCTCCGCAGTGCAGCACTTAACTGCTACGCCACCAGGGAGGCCCTCAAGAGACTTTACTGTTACGTAACGTCCTATCACGTGGTGTGGCCAAGTGTGGCAATTCTCCAGCTGATCAGGTAAAAACATTCTCTGATGTGCACTCTAGCTTGTGTCAACACTGTGTCTTCCTGTAGAACACATAATCAACTATTTGAGAAATAATGAAGGAAACAGTTGCTCCACTGTGGAAAAAAATTGTCTTGTCTAAAAGAAAACAAAATTGAAAACTAAATCAAAATAAACTTCTTGTAGCAGTCAATAAGAAACAGCTGCAGCAAAGATGGCAATGAGAGAATGCATAATTAAACCAGATGTTTTAACACATGTAATTTTAAATGATATACAACATTGATTTGAAATATAAATGTAAATACAAGTGGATGGATTGCAAGCATAATTAAAACCCAAAGAAGCAAAAATAAACTTGTTGAAAACTAAATTAGAATGATAGACAATAACTGACTTTGCTTAGCCAACAAAGTATTAGCCAGTGAAGAATTCTCTTGATTTTATTTTTAGTGTGACTTAATCAAACATACATTTAACAGGGTCTCAGTAGACATTTTCAATGATGATGAACTTCAGAGAAAATGAAGTGGGAAAATGTACTTTTTATACGTGACACTGTCTTCTGATCTCAAAAAATGTGACTATCCTGTATACTAGAACTCTAACCAATGAGATTAATTTAACCGCACCTCCTCCTATTTTTTTTCTATTTTCTCTTCTTTCCCTAAATTCTCTTCTCTGGACTAGCAGTTTCCTTTCATCCTGATGCAAAGTCGAGTTGTATCACCTGATGACCAGAGACCCTCACCTGTCTCCTCTTGCTACTGCATCTTCCACATCTTTATTTTATGCCATTCCTACTTGCACTAAGTGCTGTCAAGTCTGGAAATTGTCAGACTTCCATGTATACTCCTGAATAGGCTGTCACCTCCGGGACTGTTATTAAGGGAAGCAGCCGCAACTGAAGTTGTTGAGAGGAGAGGGGAAATCCTGGGAGGGCAGCGGTGTTTGAAAGGTTGGGTTTGCTTCAAAAGAGACAGCAGAGTTCACCCAGAGATGGGACGTGCATTGTAGATGCCTAGAGAACAGTCAGGGACACCCCGAGGAATCAGAGGTTTCTGGCATGAATGTTAATGTTAGGCATATTATATCTGAATCAGCTACAATATCAGAGTATTTGAACTCATCCAAAATAACAATCATTTTGGTATTATGTTTTAATACCAGTGTGGCCCCAACCATATCTCTAGGAGAATGTGATATAATAGTAACTGTGACAGAATTTCGATATTCCAAATCAAGAAAAATTTGAAAAGTATATCATTAAAATTCAACAAATATGTTGCAGAGTATATATTGAGGGAGCCACTTGCAAGCTGTCACTGCAAAAAGGGAGTGGCAAGATGAAACTGTTTAAAAATTATAGGATTATGATGTTCACTCCCAGAGCTATGTACAATAGTCAAGTGTTAGAAACAAACTGAGTGCCCAAAGATAAATGGTGGTCAGGAAGATCTGAATGTACACAATGGAATATTACTCAGCCATCAACAAGATAAACCCTTGTCATTTGCAGCAAGATGGATGGAGCCAGAGGGGATTAAGCTAAGTGAAATAAGTCAGAAGGAGAAAGACAAATGCCAGATGGTATCACTGATATGTGGAATAGAGTGAAACCAAACAAGGGGTCAGATAAAGCCAAACAAGCACTAACTGAGAATGCTGATTATAGAATGGAGGCTACCAGAGTGGGAGGGCAAGGGTGAAAGCAAGGTGGGAAGGGACAAAAATTGACCATGGTGCTGGACCATGGGTAGCATGTTGGCTGGTACAGGGTAGTAAGCACATCTGAGAGGGGAGATCCTCTACTTCTTAAACACAAACAATGGTGTAAGCCAAATCTATATCTGTATCTATAAAACTAGATATAGATATAGAAAAAAAAATATATATATGGGGAAGTGTGATTGAGTGACATATCATTGAAAGATAAATCTACTATTTACATTTCTCAAGAGAAGGGAACATACCACGTTACAGGAACACAGGGGAAATACCAGAAAATAAGACTCAGAAGATAAGAGAGAAGAGAAAGCGTGAGTCAGAGCCTGTGTTAGGGCTTCTCTAGGAAAGATATGGCAAGTCTTTGGGCCATAGGGCTGTTTCTAGTTACCTGGTCCCTGGTCTGCAGATGATTTAGGGTGGGGGGAATACTGGCATTAGCAATATCTAATGCTTGCTGTATAAGCATTAGATAAAGAGAGTGGTCGACTTGTGTACATGTTCCTTGGCAAGTTGTTACAGTCTTTAGGAAGTAACCAACCCTGGGAGGGGTAGTTTCTCCCTGACTCTGTCAAGTTTTCAAATGCCAGAGCATTGAAAGTACAGAAAATATAGCTAATATAATTGACCCTGTGATAAATGGCTGCTAAATAAACTGTCAACCTAAAAGTTCAAAAGGCAATTAAAAAGTCAAAGCACATTTATTTGGGATCAAATAATTGCCATCTGGGGGCACAGATACAAGCAGAAACCCAAATAGCATCCCAATGAGGAATAAAGTTGGAGTTTCTATATGAGAAATAGGGGAAGATGAGGTTAGTGGTTAAAGAAAAGAGTTAATGAGCCTTAACAAGCTTAATCAATTATTTGCTTTGCATAAATGATTTTTTCCTGTGGCAGAAAGTCCATAATCATCTGTTTCTGTGATCCAGATGATGCTAAAGAATTTGTCTTACTGCAATTGCACACGCGCATGCACATACACACACACACACACTCACACCCCTATATGCATATATACACTTACATACACAAATATAAGGAAAGTTGAATTCTTTGTGATGTGTTAACAAAACAGAAAATAGTTATATCTTTATGTCTTATATGATAACATATACTTGTATATGGCAGTACTTTCATTATCTTTTTGACATGCTTTAATTTTAATAATTTCTCATTAGTCTTTTGTAAGCCCTAGCACTTTAGTTCATAAATACTTATATAGTGTTCTGAGCACTTTACAAATAGCAATTTATTTTATCCTCATAGCAGCCTCATGAAGCAGGGGCTATCATCATCCTAGTTTCCTGGAAAAGGAAGGAAAGTGAATCATAGAGACAATAGGATGTGAGTTCAAGGTGACACGGACAGTAAGTGGGAGATTTGAAATCTAAGGTCAGGCAAGCAGACTGTAGACTGTGTTTTTTAATTTCATTAGTACTGTACATTAATATACCCTAGGTGCTATTAGTGTCATTATTTTAAAAATCAAACATTTACATGATGTTCCGTATGGGCTTGGAGTTTACATACCAACTTCTTCAGTCCTCGTCACAACCTTACTAGTTACCAAAATTGCATGTTCAATACTAAATAGGTGTTATGAACTGTCAAGTAACCCCATTTTCTCTCTCCAGTTCTCTTAGGAATTAGCTATTTTATCAAGTTTGGGGTCTCTAAAGTTCTAACTTCCATGAAGAAGGAAGGGTCCATATGACTCAAGCTAGATACGTGTAAACACCGTATGGATTTATTGGTGGGAATCAATATATGATAATACAGGCATACAATTCAATTGGTAGCAAAAAAGGGGGAAAGGAAATAAATCTTTTGGCAAAGCTCCAGAGACTGGCACCCCAGATGGGAAGTGGGAAACACGTGATCTGAAGAGTCCCTGGCACCTGCCAGCCTGCGGGGAGGGGACTGGCACATCTTAGACCACAGATATGGGGAGGGGGAGGGGAAGGGGGTCAAAACAGGGCAGGGAAGAACACAAGGGACTATGGTGATGTAGCACAGGTCTGTGGTTGTGGGGAAACTATGGGGTTTATTCCTGAGGGGAGAAATCAAATACTGTACAAAAATGGACGATGATGTAAGAAAATAAATAAATTTAATAAAAAAATAGCAAAAATAAGTCATTGGCTGCTCTTGCTAAAACCTGAAAAAGACTTCAGACCTTAGGTTTGGAGTCCATAAGCATCTCAAATTTTCTTAAAATTGGTGCCTATGTTTGTATTATATCTTAGGGGCATGTTATCGAGACTACCTGTTAGTTTTAATTTAAATGGGGCTTCTGGGAAGGCCAGGATTTATCTGTCTTTTCCTTTTGCATATCTGTTTTTCAGTGTCTCAGCAAACAAATGATTGCTTTTTAACTGATAACTTTAGTTTGCTCTCTCTAAATTGCCCCCACATTTCCACCATCAGGGTTATTACAATGTCAATACATATAACACTAGCTGGGACATATAACACATACAGTTGGTCCAAAGGTTCACTAAACTTTTAAAAGTGACTTCAGTGGTAGGGAGCTTGAGTTTTATGGTGGGGAAAATGGGGTTAGTGTGAGAAGGAAAATTTTCTTCTTCTTTTTTTAACTGTGTTCTTATATAGACATCTAATATACATATATTGGTATATTTATAGAATAGGTAATTATTGTATTTATAACAGAATACCTGTGAAAGTGCATAGAATCATGCAAATATGTCTGTTTAGTCGTGATTTTTTTCTGCATTATATGTTTTTCCCTGTTTCCTTTGTAAGCAGATCACTGTGGCCAAAATACAGTAGACCCGTGGGATTCCTCTTATCTCTCAGACTCAGAAGCAGACCAGGGGTAAATTGACTCCTGACTGCCAAGATAGGGAATGACGTAGAGTTAATACTCTTTTTCAAGGAAAACAAGGACTCTCTTTTTAATGCCTCTTCCTCTGAGTAGACAGAAAATAAAACAAGAATTATGAGCAATGAATTGGCAAAAAAAATTCTAATCCTGAGAGGATTTTATATGTGTTGTTTATTTGCACTTTTCCTACCTAAGTGAATTTAATCATAGTGTTTCATACTGATCCAATAAAAGAGAAAAAATCTTGAAAGTATATGATTTCCTCTAAATTGAAGGTAGGCTCTAAATTGAAGAGTTCAAAGAAAATGGAGGATGAAATACTATTTGTAATTGCAGTGCCCAGCAAGCCAGTTTCTTGTAACTTCCAAGTTTCCATTATTTAACTTTTCATAGATAGTTAAATCATGTTGGACCACTGCAGAGTAATAATATTCACTCTTAAATTATTATAGGATACATCAGAATTTTCAGTTGTAGTTGTTGCAACTTAGCTCAGTTACTCTTCCATTCTGACCTTTTTGGAGCAATTGTAAAGACAGATACTACACAGGGTAGCTCATTTTTATCTTTGTACATTTGTATTTTATTTATATGTGCTGTGCCTTTTTTTAATGCAGCTTTCAAATTTACTGTATTTTATTATTATTTTTCAATAAACTGTAATGGAAATAATGGGCAGAATAGTTTAAAGTTATACATTTATGTTAGAAAACTTAGAGTAATCTGAGTTTCTTCCAACAGTAGGAATCACTTCCAGATGGATTCCCTCAGAAAAAGTGGGTGAAATAGGAAGTGTTGAAGGTGGCAGACCAGCAGAGCAAGGCTATTTTGGAAACACTGTGATACAGTAACTTTCAGAAAACCTACAATATTTTTCTTATAGGAACTATCTAGAAAGTTGTCTCATGGTTAGTATGTTCAATTGGTTAGTATTTATTTTAGCGCTTTTCAGAGGAGGGTTTATAAAACAAGTGCATTATAAATTATCTGAAAAGAAAATTTACATTCTGATTTCCAATGATACTTCATAAATCAGTTTCTGTAAATATCCAGGTTGTATTACCCAAACGGAGCTTTATGAAACTTTAATCATACTTGTCAAGTGTTGTAGGAGTGTAATTAAAAAAAAAATAACACTAACATGTTTCTTGTTGTTTACCCTCCTGGTTTATCATTTGTGAAATCATATGTTGTCTTGAGGAAATGATATCTGGGACACTAAAATACATATTTTTTTTTCAAGCTCGATAAAAGTATCAGGCAGAAGACAAGTGATCTACAATGGAGCGTGTTTGCAAAAGCAAAGTTTAATGCTTTCTGGTTTCTCTTCTTGAAGAAAGGAAAATAATCCAGTGGTAGCACAGATAGAAAATAATAGCCAGAAAATATGTCTCCCTTTCTTAATAAACCAAGGTTTTCTAAAACCCTTTTGCGTGGATGCTGGTAGTAGGATGGTATTCTGACAGGTTCCCTATCTTACTCAGAGACTCAGAATAAGAGTTCACCTTGACTTACATCTCTTTCTCATCAGGTTTAGCTGCAGGAAATGTCAAACCAAAAATTGTTTCATAGCTCTGCCATAAAGCTTTAGAGGGGACTACTTTCCGCCACCCCTCCACGTACTCTGTAGTTTACTTTGTAATACTTGAAAATGTAGGTGTAAGGGGAATAAACCGAAAGAGAGAGAGAAAAAAGACATATTTCTATATTCCTTTGACCTTATTTGTTTTCACTCTCGCTGTCTTTATTTGTTTATCATCATATTAGAACCAACCTAGGACCTCAAGTAATATTTCCCCTGGGAAAGGCATTAGGATAATTTTCTTAGTTCTATCTCTGATGAAACTGCAGGAAATATTATTGCTGACCTGTAATGTTTCCCTGAGAAGGTTGAAACCATCTCCTAACTCTGCCAGGGATTTCTATCATTTTCCACATAATGAAATAAGACCTTAAAAAATGCCTAGAAATGATTTTTCCACAAATGTTCTGACATGGCATTCTATCTAAAAAATTTGAAGTAGAAATGTCTGTAAGCCTTGAGTTATGAAAGAATGGATCAAAATTTGTCATTTTCAAGTGTGTAACTTTGCTTAATTTTATATTTTAAAAAGTTATAACAAGTGCCCCCACAAGGAGGATGGACTATCAAATTCACACTTTCTCATTCTCCTTCTTTAGCAGATTTGATTAACACTCTGAGGTCGTAGCCAAATCAAGACCACCAAGCTAATTGATGACACAAAACCTAGAGATTCAACCACCACATCACAATTTTTCCGCTTCACACTACTTTTTGTTCGTTTGTTTTTAATTATGCTTATTGAGGTAATAATTTACAACACAGTAATGTTTTAGGTATATAGTTTCTTACCTCCACAAATGTATATTATACTACACCAATCAGTTTAAAAACATTTTAAATTTTTTCAACAGTAATTTCTTGACAAAGTTTCACTTACTTTGATGCAAATATTAAAAGATAAAGCATGATTTTGCTTTATTGAGGCTAAAATTGTAAAAAAAATCAAAATATAATGGATATTAGATATTTTACATGTGATTGTTACAATTGAAATAATGTCGACATCATACTTAAAATTATTGCAGTTTTTAATTTCTGAAAATATCAGTAAAGTATTAGCAAGCCTTAATGCTAACCACTGAGAATAGAAGCTTCTTGACCAACAGAAGAATTTTGCAGGACATTTGAATGAGTTTGTTAGTAGAGTTGACTATTCAGACTTCAGTACACATTCTGTTTCCCCACCCCCACCCCCAGGATAGTGATTCTGTTTAAGGTGATATGCAATTTGCATTCCTGAGAAAAAGTATTTTTGAGTGGGACCAATTTAATTGAAGAATCATTCACATAAAGAATTCATTTGACTCAGAAATGTGCCCAGCTGAGAGAAAATAAATCTTGCTTTAATCACATATTGAGGAAAAGACAAAACAGCACAGATCGTAATTGCCTTGATTCACAAAGATGCTGATGCTCATTTAAATTCTTTTCTGGAAATGGCAATCAGGACACTCCACATGAATTCTTTTGCTATTTTATAGTACAACCATTCTCACATTATACATTTATGTAGTTTTACTTCATGAAAAAATCAAAACATTTGTCTACCAAAGACTTTATACTGAGACAATCAAAAGTGTAGTGGGGGGATTAAATCAAATAAAAAATTAGTCATGTGGAGTCTGTATATATTGTATATAAAAGGAAATTTACCATTTTAATGTAAGACATACAGTTCTGTGACATTAATTGCACATACACCTTTGGGCAGCCATAACTACCCTGACAGAATTTTTTCATCTTCCCTAACTGCAACTTTATACCAATTTTTAGTTAATTAATATATTTAAATACATTTAACTTGTAAAATTTGCACCAACCACATTGTGTCTGGAATGTACTCCAGCTTCTTCACTATTGCTTTACAGTTTTAATGAAAAACTTTCAGAAGTGCTACACAGTCTTTAATCAAATATGGATTTCATATATGTATCATATATTTTAACTTTTGGAACTTGGAAATTCTCTCAATATAATAAAATTACATTTTTTTTTCATTTAAACAAACCGAACTTTGAAAGTGTTGTTATCAGTTACAGTAAAAGCACCAATGAAACTACACTACATATCTTGTTTCAGACACTAGCTGGAAGTTCATATTTGGCCAGAGTCATTTGACTTTTAACCTGTAAATTAAATATAAGGTTATCACAATTCCATTATAAATGAAACTAGTTCAGTTTGAATTATATATAACTAAATATGTTATAAAGACCATGGTTGATCAGCATGCTAAAGTATAGTAAATGTCTACTTTGAGAATGACACGTTAGAAAACACAAATTGCCCTTTGGAGATAATTTACATAGAATGTTTCTTTTCATCATCATCATGATCTACTTGAAAATAGTTTTCATTTTTGTAAAACAAAAATTTTAAATCAGACTTAGATTAAGTCCCCTGCTTTAGTATTTTTGTCATTCAGATTTCTGGAAAGCTGTTTAATGAATGAAAGTTGTTTATCTGCAGTTTTCCAATGAGTATTATGTAAAATGCTTAGATACAAAGCCTGAACTTACATTCCAGACGACTATACATTTATCCAGGATAAATATGTAGAATAATATGTCATACCATAGTCTCTATATACTGCTTCATTACACCCGTCAATGATTTCCAAGTCATATACAATGACCATATTTACTTTAGTGATCAGAAAAAAAGACAACAAAAAGATTAATCTTAACTCCTTTTATCTAAAATAGAAAGTATATCATATCCTAAGAACAAAGCAGTTGTGTGAACCTAAAAATGGATATTTTCCCTTTAATATGATGACTTTACAGTAGGTATTGTCAGGGCTATCAGAACAGCAGTGTTTTCATTACAAGTTCCCAGTCAGTGCAACTCCTGTGTTCTTTAGCTTTCACTCTCTTGGCAGGACTTTGAATAAGCTAGAATTTTGCTTTTCTCAGATCTGCTCAAAAATACAACTGTAATTGCCACCTCGAAACTTTGCTGGGAATCTTCGTTAACTGTTAACCCAGAGGAGAAATGAGAGACTGAATATTTTTAGAAGTGAAACGATGAATATCACAAAGTTAAAAATAATCTCCAAATAGGCAGCCATTTTGAGAATATTACAGTAGAAGGACATGCATGATGGAAGGAAAGTGACTGAACAACAACTTTTTGAGAAACTATAGGATAGTAGTCATGTTGGAAAGATACTAGGACTTTCCTGCTTAAATCTATAATTTGTGCATTTTTCCATTAAAATCTGTAACACAACTGTTTTTTTATAACCACAATATACCTATTTTCTCATTGCAAAAGTGAAACTGTTAGGTGGGTGTGATATTTTAGTTTCAGGAACTTCAAAATGCTTTTAGTATACTTCTCCATGTCAAGACCTTAATAACCAGTAAGATGACTAATAAATTATGTTACTACCACAGAAAATTATATACCTATTCTCCTGAAAATGTGGTTATTATAAATTTTTGTACCTAAACTGCCAAAGATAACAGCATGGTCCCTAACTGACTATAAAGATTGCATTCCTGTGTTTCAATTTTTGATCTTTACATTTTACCATTGGGTGGACATATACACTTAAAAATGATGTAAAACTTGGTATCATTTGTTTGTATTTCAGGTAAAGGAAATTCTGCATATAAAATTTCCTGAGTTTTACCCATATCTTTATATTATCTTATTAAATTGAAGATTTGTACAATTTATATCTCTATGAAAAATTCATTCTCCAGTTTTTGGGAAGCACTATGATATACAGCTCTGTTCCTAGTATTAATGAGGGCAGAAATGACCACATAAAGGCCTTCTGATATCCAGGAAGAAACCAAGTCTCCTGCCAAATTGATCTTGAACTTCCCAACCTCTAAAGCTGTGCTTAAAAAAATGTGTCTTTTGATTGTCTAAACTAACTTGTGATATTTTTGTTATAGCAGCCAACACTAACTAAGACAGAGTCAGGGAGGGCTAGCAAGTATCATAGGCAGTGGTGGTTAATGTAAAGAAGCAAGTTGCTTTTCTTTAGGATAATGCATATTTTACTTCACCTGTTTCATCACTGAACTTTCAAGTATAGAAACCATATAACAACAGCACAAGAGGCACCATGACTAACCACAGATTACAGAGTAATGGGGTTGTGCATCACTACTTATGTCGGTGAGTAAAGATAGAGTGTATTCCAAGTAAAATCTCAGAAAAAATAATTAAAATTAACTTTATTTTGTACTATAGCTATTTAAGATAATAATTGCAATAGATTTATTTGTTGTAATGTTATTCTGTTTTGCATTATCTATTTTTACTTAAAAATGAGTGATTAAACATCGTCACTATTTTATAAAATGAGGCTTTAGCTCCCTTTGTCATGCTCAGTCTTTAAAAAACAGGGATCCTGAAAATTATGAAATTTACACTTTATTTTTGTAATTTGCATTTTATCTTTTAACTTAGAATGTCTAAAGATTTTAAAATAAGAGAAAATGTTAATACAGTTGTAGCCTTCAAGAAATAAATTTTAAGTAACCATCTACGACAAAAGCCATCTCATAAACTTGTATACACATGGTGTACTTCACACTGACAGGTTTATTGCAATGGCCTTGTTTGCTGAACTATGAGTATACATTTGTTAAGGACAAAGCATTCACAGAGGTGAATGATAGCCAATTGTAAAATGTTCATAAACAACTGCAGATAAACTGTAGAGATTCTGCAGAAAATAGCAGGGTTTTCATTAATTATTATAACTAATAGAGTGAGATAATAAAAATTATATATTAGTCTCTGTCCCTGATTCTCGCACAGCTCCCTACACCTTGTAAATTCCTAAGTGATAAGAACAAGGGATCACCTTCTGTCCTATATTGAGGCCACTTTGGATGGACTCCTTAGGGCTTTGATGGGGCTGGACACCCAAAAGAGGAAACCACGATTAAAAGTTTCAATATTTCATATCTACCCTCCAACCTACCAGAGAAGAGCAAGGGGCTAGGAAAGGAGCTAATAATTAATTATTTCTAATGTTCTATTATTACATAGCAGTGCTTGGTATACAATCCTGTCAATAGATCCAAATCACTGAATTGTATACTTAAAAAAATATCTTTCAGGCTCCCATCAAATTTATGTTCAGATGGACTATATCAATATTCATCTAATAAAGTTTCAATAGTATATGGCAGTATTTGCTGGACCAGAAAGTAAAATTTAGAAGACCTTTAACCAGAGAATACAAAAATAGTGATTCACAAAGACATATGCACCCCTATGTTCACTGAAGAATTATTGAAAATAACTAAGATATGGAAGCAACCAAAGTGTCCAAACGTAGAGAAATGACATAAAAAATGGGGCATATATGTATATGGGTGATATATATATATATGTTATATATATGTTAAAATTAATTAAAAAGTGTCAAATTAAGCAGCATGATCTTATAATATTCATTATATTTAAATTCATTTTCACTCAATATTACCCAGAGATTAAAGTTAAAAACATATGTGGATCTATTTTTATAATTTTACATACAAATACATATATGTGTGTATATATATATATGCATATATATGGGGCATATATATATCTAATGGAATACTACTAAAATATTAAATGAATTTTGCCATTTGCAATAACACAGATGCTTGATGTGAGGAAAAACCTCCACACATTTGGTGACCAGAGTGACATGCTTTGTGTGACTATTTAAGGAAGTTCACAGGGAAGATACATACAGTAGGGAAATTTTTCCTACACAGGAAAGAAAATAATGAAGTTTTTTCTTTACAAGATATATTTAAGACCTGTTGTCCATATGTATAAAATTTCTCTAAACAGCAAACTGTGTTCAACTGCCAACTTGATAATAAGCAAAGACATACATTAAAAAGAAAGTTTGGCGTTGAGAAATTATAATCTGAAACAGCAATAACTTTAACCCATTGATAAAAAGGAAAAATAAACTGATTTGTTCACCATTTTCTCCCTGTTCCAATTTTGTGTTTGATTTTGCCTTAGAGAGAAACTTTTCCCCTTAAATTTAACAACTTTTGTTCAAAAGAGGGCAGTGTGTCTTCACAAATGTATGTAAAATTATAAAAATGGATCCACATTTGTTTTTGACTTTAATCTCTGGGTAATATTGAGTGAAAATGAATTTAAATATAATGAATATTATAAGATCATGCTGCTTAATTTGACTACTTTTTAATTAATTTTAACATTAAGTACTTAAACATGTAATGGATTGCTTGTTCTAGACAATGGCCAAAGATTGTATCCTTAGCTAAGCAACAGAATCCTCAGATAAAATATAATTAAATATGTTAAGATATAATTATGGTATTTTCACATTTTAATGCTTTTTGTAGGCATTTGATTGCTTTTAAAGTAGAGTGTTGGGGCAACTTATACCTCCCTTTACCCTACTAGAACTCTCTACCACCCTACATACTAGAATTTAAACCAAATTGTTGTTTCTGAAAAGATTATTAACATCTTCTGAAAGATTTCTCCATAAAAAGAGAAAAAATATGAATTTCAAGTGATCTAGACAACATTCCCTAATTTAAACCTGCAAATTTTACTCCTGGACCTACTATATCCAGGTGTCGGATATGGATAAGCAAGGTATTTAGCTATATTGAAAGATGGATTCTTTAAATAAGGCTTTATCTTTGAAAGAAATACAGTAGTGAATGAGATAACAATGTCTAGTATCACAATAATTTATAAGCTATAGGATTTAGTGGAAGGGAGTCTGGGGTTGGTCTTTGAGTTCTTTAACTTACATATTTTTGCCTTTCAATTGAATGTACAATTTACTTTTAGAATACATAACTCATGCAAACATATAGAGAATTTTTTTTGTGTAATTTAAGGAACAACAATGAAATGAATACTGGTATATTCACCATACGATATAAGAAAAAGTATAAAGAAATATTTCTAAAATGCATTGTCAACTTCTGATTTTAATGTCATATCTGTCTCCTTCCTTTACTCCCAAGAAACTATGATCCTTTCTGAGTAAATCACACTATTTTATTTTACATTGTATCCATACGTCATATTTTGCTTCACTGTCTAAGATAAAGTTGTGGATTGTTTTTTCTGTATTATGTAGCAATACATAATCATTGCAGAAGAATATTGAAAATAAGGGGTGATCTTAACAACAATGGATACAATATTTCAGCATTTAGTATGATGTTTATTGTAGATATCTTTTATAAGATTAATTGGGATAAATGGGAAGGATGTATTTCATAATTTTAAGTTATGAATAGATGTTGAATTTTAGATTTTTTTGTAATTTATTAAGATAACAATGGGATATTTATTCTTTTTGTCTACCTTATTAATTGTAAAATAATCTTATAATGTCATATGAACACTATTTTTAAAATATTCATAATCTTGTCATAACCTATTCTTGTTTTTATCCTAGGTAGAATTTTTGCAACAATGATAAATGATAGTGACCTATAATTTTATTAATTCATAAGAGCCTTGACTAATTTTGATAGCAATGTTAAACTATTTATATAAAAATTAACTGAGGCGTTCCCTTCTCATTTTGTTCCCTAGAATATAAAGACACCAAGTCCTCCAACCCTACCCACTCCCCCCACCCCCACCACACACACACACACACACACACACACACACGTGCGTGCGCGCACCAAGTTCTTATGTATATCAGCAATCTTAGCCTAAACTCTAATTAGGTTTGTTCCTTTGTTTTCTTCTTATTTGAGACTTAAATTTCTTTTTTTTTTCTTTTGTTTCCATGGGTGGAATTTTCAACTATTAATTTGATATATTTTTTCTTTCCAACACAATCATTTAAACATAAATTTCCCTCAAATCACTGTCTTTAATACTTCCCACAAGATAACATTTGTAAGTTTTAAAAAAATTAATTCAATATATTATAAACTTGTCCTGAGACATCTTTTTTGACCAATGAGTTATTCAGAAATGTATAGTTTAATTTTCTAATGTTCAATAATTTTAAGCTCTTTTATTATTGATTTCTAGTTAAGTTGCATTAAGATCTGAGGACATATTTTATGGCTTTTATTGAATAAAATGTTTGTTAAGGTATGTATTACCACCAAGAAGGTAGTTTATCTTGGTGAATGTTCCATAAAAGCTTCCAAAAAAAAGTGTATTTTGGGCCTACCTGGTGGCACAGCGGTTAAGCGCTGATCTGTGGAGCTGTCGGCAGTGGCAATATGAGTTTGACGCCCAGCAGGGGAGAGTCCCACATGATGCGGCAGACCTCTCCTGCCTCACCCGCTGCTCCCCTCAGCAGTGTATTTCTGTTGATCTTCTTGTTCTACTCCCCACTCTGTCTCTGGTGAACCCTCTCGCAGCCCCACACTTCTGGTCTGTACGCCAGCTTGTATGCATAAATAAATAAATCTTAAAAAAAAAGTATATTCTGTGTTATTGTATGAAATACTCTAAATATATCAAGCAAATTGAGTTGACCATGCTATTTTTCAGATCTGCTATATATATATATATATTACCTATAAAAGAAGTGTTGACGTCTCCAACTAGATAAATATCTATTTATCTATTTTTCCATTTAGTTATCAATGTTTGTTCCATGATTTTTGATGTTTTGTGGTTAGGTGCAAACACATTATGGGTTAATATAGACTTTTGTGTTTTGTTTTGTTTTTTGAAAATTGGACTTTCTATCACTATAATTATTCTTCATCCTTAATAATATTGGTCAACAAATTTTTACAAAAGTCATGTTACTGAAATAAAATTAGTCATTTCCTATCAATTTGTATGTGTTCAACACAAATATGACAGTCAAATTCAAATTTTGGATCTAGTTTTTTTGTAATCTGTAATAAATTGATGTTTACATCATGAAATGCATGCCAATAGTAATAGGCCTATGGTTAATACCTGTATAAAAATCAAGTCATAGACTACTTCTTAGACTTCTATGCTTGTCTCTTGTACAGCTATTTCAGGAATAGAACAGATGGAAGACAGTTGCCATTGTATGAAAGCATAGCCTTAAGACTCAGTTTCAGAGTCTAGAAATAGTCTCTATTCTTGTGGTTCGTGAGTGATTTCTAAGGCATTCATGAGGCCCTCAATATTGGAACAGAATACCAGAGTACTTTCCTTTCTGAAGAAAGGTTCTGACTGCTGGTGGTGCTTTTGATATAAAGTAATTGTGACATCATCTTCTAGAAGATTCCATTGTTGGAGACTTGATCCTAACAATTCTGTCTTGGTCTTGGATAAGTCCAAATCATGAACCAGGTCATTGAGTTCTTCCTGTGTTAGTCTGTGTGGGGTTGATGATGCCCCACAGTGAAAATCTGGATCACTGCATGCTGATGGAACAGGAGAAGAACAGGTGGGCTCACCCTTGTCCTCATCAGATGAATCAAGAGAATATTCTGCTGGAGGTTCTGGAATGGGAAGTACCTCACCATGTAGAACTGTTCTCAATGCAGACGGAATGTTTGGGTAGACTATTCTCGACTTCTTTGGCTTCATTATTCCACCAGATAGAGGAGGAACCAAGCAGAAGGAACAGTCTGTTATATGGTTGCTTGGCTGTCTCCACACCATGGGGACTGCAAATGGCATTGATGGTCTTTTGCCATTTAAGCACTGTGAAAGTTGTGTTGTACACGTAGCACAGCATATATGTGGGGCTCAAGGCTTTTCTTGGTCACCAACCTTGCATCTGAAGTCAAGATGATATGCCTTCTTCACTTGAGAAGTGATACTTTTCTTCTGATTGGCAAATGTCACTTCCCCATAAATAGAGCAGAAACTGTCCATGCTATTAATGCACTTTCGAGGCATTAGTATTCTGTATTGTGCTTAAATGGATAAAATAATAACAGTTCTATGGAACAGTAGCTTAAACTGTCTGGCACAAAGTTTGAAATATTTTCAATGCTCAACCATTCCGACAGGGCTTTATATACGTCAGCTTACTTCAGCAGCTGCCTGTCAGTAGTATTGCATTGCATCAGAAAATAATGTAATCAACTCTGGATGATGTGTGCATGATGGTATTATGCAATGTGATGCAATATTACATCATTCTAGGCTAATTTAGGATGTTGTTGCAGTCCTATTGGATAAATTTACGTGGTGAAACATATAAAATGAATTATATGAAATATCTTCAAAATGAGAGCTAATAAAAAAATTTCAGGGTTATATTCATGTTCAACACACCAAGATACTACAGATTAGGGCCTTTTAAAGTCAGTAACGATTTCACTATTGACCACTGGAATTTTCCCTTTTCTGATGACTGTTATTTTTTCCCCCCTAAAATCAACATCTTCTTCAGATTTCTTAAAATTAGTGTGAAGATATATATCTTTATCGTATTATTTTTAACCTACTTGTGGTTTTATATTTAGAATAGGGTTTTTTGGGGTAGACAATTGATGGTAGTATGTTGGGTTTCTAGCTCTCATTTATTACACTAATATCTGTCTTCTAAGTGGTGTATATATACCATTAATGATTAAGTGATTAATTATATACTTAGACTAATATCTACCCTACCTGCAACTGCTTTCTAGTCATCACATCTATTCTTTATTACTTGTGCTGCCTTTTTTGGTTATAATTCTATTTTATGTACTTTGTAAGCATATCTACAGTAATTCATTTTAAAAATATTTACTGGTTGCCCTAGAGTTTCCAATAAGAGAAAATTTGCATATTGCATTGTTTAGAATATTTCAGTTATCTATTTATGTAATTCTAAAACCTCAAATAACTTCATGGTGCTTCTCCCTAAATAATGTTGTTTTAGATGAAGTGATCCTTTAAGTTCATTAGAAATCAAAAAAGAAAAAAATATATTAATTATGCCTCAGGTAAACATATTTTAGCTGTGACTATATTTCCCTGTGTCTCCACATTTCAATGTGGGAATTCATCATGTGACCTCAGTTTTCTCTCTGACTGAATGTAGTCATTTATTATGCCTCTTAAACTTTTAGTCAAATATCACATTAACAGAGGTATGTCTGTGTTTATCAATTCGGATTGGGTCTTGAATAATTTCATCTAATCTGAAAACACATCTTTCTTCAACTCGAGAAATGTTCTTGAATTTTTCCTTTTGCTAAATATCATCTTTCATTCTTGTGAACAATCTATTTTGTCTTTTTTTTAATGTTAGGTCTCTTAGCTATATCCTCCTAGACCAGTGCTTTTCCTCTCATGATTTCTGTGTCTCTATTTTTGTTCTGAATGTTGAGGTATGTCTTGAACTTATTTTTTCAAAGCTTTGGTATGGATTTAACTATATGTTTTTAATTCACATGCTGACAGATAATTCTGTTTTATTTTTATTTTCCATGAATCATGTGCATTCTTTCTTGGCAATTAGAGGTTACTATTTTCTCTTTGGCATGTATCCTGACATGCCACACATAGGGAAGTGTTTCCCTATGTTCACATATTGATCTCTGCTCAAGAAAGAGGTTGATATAGCTCATTGTCAAAAAATGAAGCTGACAGAATCAGAAGGGATTTCCAATTTGTCTCTTTATCATTGTGCTGAATATAATCACACAAACTATCTTTTCCTGTTGAAGAAATTATCTGAAGCTTCCTTTTCTCAGAACATCTATTCACGCCTCTTTCGGCCTGTTGAGTTCTTCTTCTGGGATTCCTTGTTATTTTCCAGACACTTATTCAGCTACAGGGTGTTGCATTAGATGTCTTTAAACACTCTTCTGGAAATTTTGTTTACATTCTAAGATTAATGAAAGCACAAAACCGGGCCTCCCTGGTGGCGCAATGGGTTAAGCGCAGCTCTGTGGAGCTGTGGGCAGCTGCCGTGCAAGTTTGATGCCTGGGGCGTGGGGAGAAGGGATTCCCATATGGCAGGAGGACCTCTCCTGCCTCACCTGCTGCTCCCCTCAGCAGTATATTTTGGTCAATCTGCCTGTTCTGCTCTCCACTTTGTCTCTGGTGAACCGTCTTACCGCCCCACACCTCTGGCCTGCACCCCAGCTTGTATGCATACTAAATAAATCTTTAAAAATAAATAAAATAAAATCACAAAATTTTTCACTTCTCTCACAGAAAAGATTTGTATGAAGGTTTTCCTCGCTCATTGGAGATGAGGAAAGACCAATGTACCAAGCAGCCAGGAAACTCTGGGTCTCATCATTTCAAGTCTTCTCCTTGTGAGGCAAATGTTGGTGCATGCACCAGTGAACAATCTTCATTTTTACTTCACCTGATGAGGAGCTTGGGCACGGGGAACCAATGCAAGATGCTACTCTGGTTCTAATTTTTCTCTGAGTATTGAATTATCCTCTGATCCTGGTTATCTTGTTCCGTGTGAAAATATGAATATAGATGTAAACTTAAAACTGGATGATTCAATCACCTGTCAAGCTTCTTACTTCATCTGCCAGAAGCCCGAATGTTTCCCATCATTGCTTATATCTAGGATTTCATAAATTCTGAAGTGTTCTATTAGTTTGGGTTATTTTTATAACCCACTTTAATGACTGACACATGATAGGCATCCAGTATATAATTCATTTATCAGACACTGTAAATAATTGACTAATTATCAATGATGTCCTAGTGAACCATAATTTACATTTTTAATTCCCCAAATTGTTGTTACTAATGACAGATTCAAGTCAAAATGTGTGGCTTATGTAGTCAGAAAAAAAATCTCAATCTATTTTCTTAGTCTTGTTTTCCACTTACTTTTCCCACATAAAGCTTAATAGTCAATGTAAAAAAAAATCTTATGCCTTAAATAGTCCCTATTATAATACCTTTTCCAGAAGGAACTTTAGATAAAAACTTTAAGCTTCAGAAATCAGGCCCAGATGCTTATCTAGTTTGTACTCTGACTTTATGATTCAATAACTTTCTTTATGTAGAACATTTTGGGTACATTCATAGATGTGAGGTGTTGAAGATAATGCCTGACAAATTACAAAAATACATTAACCATATAATCAATGTATAATTTCTTGAGTAATATATGACAAACTAGCAAACTAGTTTGAGTACAGACAATGTGTCCTCTTTTTGTTCAGACTCTCACAATGTGTGGTACAACATCTTGAACAAAGAAGTCATGAATTTCTCCATAACATAAAGAAAAAAGCTTCACAATGATGTGATCTGAGTTGGTCTTTGAAAATAATTCAAATTCCACATAAAGGGAAGTATGTAAACTAGATATTAGAAGCATCCATAAATGTATCCCCTTCAGTTATTTCATCCATCTCTGGAACTTGAAGATATTGCAATGTCATTTGCCCTGAAATATTTCATGCTTTTTATCTCTTTTGGCTTCTAACTCACTTCCCTTTCTGCCACCCAGGGAGTGTCTTCTGATATTTGTTACATCAATTAGCAAGATATGTAAATGGTGGCAACCCTGTATATATATCCATTGTCAGCTGTTACAATAATTTTAAGAACTATTAATTTATAATAAGCTATGCAATTAATGGATTGCTTTCAAGTATTCTATGCTGTTTCCTTGGCAAATCCAATTAATTATTGAGAGAAACTTTTAAAAAATGTACTTCAATGGGATATAAAAATTGGAGAACAACTTAAAAAAATAAATTCTAAAATGACAAATAAAAACTAATGGCTTATGGGACTACAAAATATTTTATTTTTGTACAGCTGTTAAGTCCTTGTCTTCTATAAACTGCATATTTGGGCTCATCCAAATTTCATATGATGAAACACCAATGTGATGGAATTTGTAGATGAAGGTTGGGAGATGATTCAGTCATAAAGGTCGACCTTTCTAGAAAGGATCAGTGTCCTTAAGGGTTCTGTAGTCTTTTCTTCCATAAGGTAGGGACACACAAAATAAATGTCTCTGAGCCAGGAAGAAGTCCCCCAACAAACACTGCATCTACCTGCACTAGAATCTGGGTTTCTCATCCTCCAGAACTGTGAGAAATATATTTCTATTTTCATAAGCCATAAAGTCTATGATATCTCATTGTATCCCAAATTGACTGATACTGTCAACCCCCAAACTGCAATAAAATCATTGTGTGTTACTAAGTGTAATTTTAAAGGGTTATATTATACTAAGAAAGTGAATAAGTTATGGAAAAAAATTGCCCATTTTTTCTGATTTATAAAATACTTACAATCATTTTAGAATGGATATTGGCATTTTTCTAAAGAACATTGAGGTTTATTTATAATCAGGAAATATTGATTTGTCTAAGGAAAACTTGCTGGCTCCATCAACAATGTTTTTGCAATACTTGACCACATATTTTTGTGAAAAAAAACATTGGCAGTATCAGAGAATCAATGCTAAAATTGTCTGTTTTAGACAACTAAGAAGATAAACAATTTTCATCATCAGAGAAGGAGGAACTGGGAACTGTTATTTTGTAATATTATGCATACAACTATGAACATCAATATTTAATTTTTCTTATGTTCCTTCTTGTGATAAAATGTCTGAGTCATAATACAACAAGTTCAACTGTAATAGAAAGATAAAAGAAAGAGAAATTAGTAACTTAAAAATTATAAGATATATCAGTTATGTCTAAATGATGTCTTTATTGTTGATTCAAATGCAAAGTGATAAGGACATTTAACTTTCTGTAACAATAAGGTAAGTAAAGAAAGAATAGGTTAATAAATATCATTAGGTATTGAAAATAAGACAACTAGTGCTATGCACCAATAGTTATTATATTAATTAGGTTGCATACAACTTTAATAATAAATAATTTGATATATGATTCATTAAATCATTTATTAAAATATGACACATATTTTGTGCTTTTATTTTTTTCCAAAATAATAATTTTATTTTATTAGCTGTCATACAGCATTAAATTTGAAAATAATTAGATAAAAGAATTAGTCAGTTTGTAAAATATGGAGATTTAATTCATTGTCACAGTTTTAGCAATCTCTCCAGCCATGGAAAAGATATAAAAAATAAATGGAATTCTGATTTATCTAAATTGTTTTCCTGAGGCACTAATCATCAGAAACTACAGACTAGTTGCCACAGACCAGCATACAAAAAAAAAATGTTGATTGCTTTTACTGTTATTTGCATCTGTTTCTCTCATTATTTGTTGGTTTCCTTTGCTTTGTTGCCAAATTCTTATCATATTTTATAAAAGCATTCATAAAAATATTAATAAAATATTGATTTGTTTGTTATATCTTAACCCAAAAATCTAGTTGAAAAAAGTAGAAAAAAAGGATATTAATCACATTTTATATTCAGTTTGGTGCTTTCTTATCTACCTTACCAGGGAAAGGGAAGCATTCCTATTGGTGTTTTCAAGAGCACACAGACTGCAATATCGCTAAAGAAATTAGAGATGACATGTTCTTTCATAATTATTAGAAATAGTTGGATTGATAATATATTTAAAAATAATATCAGGGAGCTAGTAGTTGATAATATTTGACTCTTCAATCAAATATTCAAATTTCTCAAATAACACTGATATATCAGAGGAAGCTTTTTCCAAAAATATAAAGCATTTAAAGGGAGATTGTTCACTATATCTCAGTGAATGCTTAATTTATAAAATACCTCATAAAAAGAAAAAGTTGTTGCTTTATTTCAAATCCAGGCCATTTGTTAGTTTTCTGTTGTATTTTTGCACTGCTAATGCAGCCAGATTTCTAGGTGATCCATTTCTCTGCTTTGGAAGGCACAGAAAAATATACTGATACTGCATGTCTGCTGATCATTTAATGATTTGCCTAATATTATGGATAGAATTGTCCTTACCCAAAATTCATATGTTGATGTTCTTACCTCCAATGTGATTACATTTGGAAAGTTATTTTTTTTTAAAGATTTATTTATTTATGCATACAAGCTGGGGTGCGGGCCAGAGGTGAGGGGCAGTGAGAAGTTTCAACAGAGACAGAGTGGAGAGCAGAACAGGCAGATGGAGGGAAATACATTGCTGAGGGGAGCAGTGGAGAGGCAGGAGAGGTCCTTTGTACCATGTGGGAATCTCCCCTGTTGGACATAGAACTCTCGCCACTGCTGCAGGCAGCTCCACATTGCTGCGCTTAACCTGTTGTGCCACCAGGCCCTGGAAAGTTATTTCTTTTTGCTCATAAATGTGTTGAGTATCATGATTGGATTTATATAAATAATAGGGAGTATGGAACTTGTCATAAACATTAATACTAAGAGTCAATAAAGGATAAACTTGACATTTCTAAATCTTTTTGCAAGCTAAAGAGAGATATCCTTGTAAATAAAAATTTAAAATAATAAATGATAGAAGATTAAAAAAAAAGATCACCAAGGCAAGGAAATGATTATATCTTCACTATGCTTAAAAATCAATGAGCACTTTCCATGAGTTGAAAGACAAATCTCAAGGGTTTCATATCTCCATATGTCTGCTGAACAGTCATCGATACATCATGGGTAACACGGGATCCATTACATGTGTCCAAGGATATTTGTACAGCAACAGCCTTGAAGGATAAAAATATTATTTTTCTTCAGACAGAGGACTGATTTTGTTCTCTTCATAATAACAATAATAAAAAATGTCTTTCTCTGTGGCAAAGGTTGGGCATGTTAGCAGCTGCGTGTGAAAGATTGAGATTTCCTCATCTCAAGCTTCCTCATCATTCATGCAAACATGCTTTGTGTGTGGCATCTAGGTTGTTCCACATTGCCCAGTGGAACTTGTTGACAGAGGCAGCTAGTGAGAACACAGAATCCTTTTGATTACTGTGCTGTGAACGACTCCGTTGTCTCCTAGCCAGGAGTCTTATTTCTCTTGCTAGCATGTCTGGAACTGTGTTAACTCCTTAGATTGCGAGGAGGACAAAGTATTCTCAGCTTTTCAGTCCTTTAAACCATGGCTCTATTAGTCCACACATGGTCAAAGTAATGTCAGAATTGAGTCAAACTGTGATATCCAAGAAAGTTGAAATCACCTTCTCTAGTCTCTTCCCCTCTTATGTTCTTCCCACTCCACTGGAACGGTTCTATCTCTCAATCAAACTGAAATTCCTTCTACTGTCTAGAAAACTTTCTATAATGAGGTCAGAGAGTCTGCTACTTGCACATATTCTTTTTAAGTTACTTCTGTAATGAACGGTTCTGTCAATTATGTAGGGTTGATGAATAATTGTTGCATGAATGAATGTATTAACTTTGTGCAGGAGAAAGCATTTTGAGATGAGTGCTTTTGACTGCCATGATGTATATCCTGTCTAATGTTTCCTTTCAATTTGTCCATTGTGTAAAGAATGTGATTTGAAGGAGACTGCAAACTTAAATGTTTTTGCCTGTTAGAAATTTGCTGAATAGCCTACCTCAACATAAAGACAGTAATCATTTGCTCTAGTCCAATTCTGAGCACACTGTTATGGCACTAGTAAGTCAGTCTCTTAACTGACAACATTAGTAGAACTTACAAACGTATAGTAAATGATCTAGCTGTATACTGAATTGTAATGAGCAGTAAGAAATCCATGAAGATATTCAGCACATTGTTTCATCCTTGGAAACTAATGTTTGAAGATACGTTTTAATAAGAAGTTTCCTTGGCAAGATGCCATCAAGCTCAAGGAATATAACCTTTAATGACATCTGACTCTCAGCAATGCGGATGCTGTCGTCTCTAATGTGAGAATATATGTCTGCTGAGCAGACTTCATACTTAAATAAAACGATGATGCTACATTTTCCCTTGGAGCTGCTAATTGGGGAACTCCATTTTTCCCTGCAAGATCTCAGTCCTTTATTTTTATTTTGTTGTTATCTAATCTATAAATTATTAATAGAATTACCCTTTGTCAAATTGTATTTAAGGTGAAGGCATATTTCTAGCATTGGATTTATTATATTTTAGAGTTATTATACATTTAATGGAATGTGGTTTACTAAAACTTCTAAAATAACCCTGCTATCCTTTCTTTCCTAGGCATCAAAATAATATTCCTAGCAGTTATTTTAAATCTTTAGGTTTCTATAATTTACTTCCCCCCCCATAAAACTATACAATAGGAAACTGTGAATAAGGACTACGAATGGCAATAATATTCCTTAGAGGTTCTTGCCTCAATGTTTGACTGTCTTGTGATACTTTCAACTCATCAATACTATTCTAGCACTAGAGTTTTCATTAAGGCTAAAAAGTGGGCAGAACTTGTTTGCTGCTGCCAAGGAAGATGTAAGGAGGAGTAATCCTATTGATTTTATTTCTAACTCTTCACTTCAAATAAAAAGAGAAAAAAAAGTCCTCTTGAGAGTCCTAGATACTTTAAGGGAATGATTTTTATAAATAATTGATTTCTATACCCTGAGGGAAAATTGTTTCCTATTCTTAAATTTTTTTTAACTTTTCTTTGAATTTGTTTTTACATTAATACCATTCGCTTCTAAATAAGTTATATGAATCAAAGGAATTCTGAACTCGAGAGTTAACTGTACCAGAGAACATAAAACATGCAGAAATATTATCACTGTGATTCTGGCTTATATTTAAAAAGGAGTCTATAGTGAAATCTAGTCCTTTTTTAAATATTTATTTATTTATTCATACAAGCTGGGGTGTAGGCCAGAGGTGTTGGGTGGTGAGAGGATTCACCAGAGACAGAGTAGGGAGCAGAACAGGCAGATGAATGGAAATACACTCTGAGGGGAGCAGCGGGCGAGGCAGGAGAGGTCTGCTGCGCAATGTGGGAAGCTCCCTGGCTGGGGTTTGAACTCGTGCTACAGTGGCTGTGGATAGCTTCATAGTGCTGCGCTTAACCTGTTGCGCCACCAGGGAGGCCCATGAAACCTATTCTCTCAATTATCTAACCAGTTTTACAGTTGGTCATTGTGTAGTTTCAATGGAATAGTAGCAGAATATGCTACCCAAAACATGCCATCTTGGTGTAAGAATTATTTTGAGTGGAGAGTAGGTAAGGAGCAAATATAAGAAAAGCTCCCTGTCCTTTCTGTTTTCTTAAGAGCAGAACACAAATTTGTGCAGCTCTCTCCTCTTTTTTTTTTTTTTTTTTAATCTAGAAGACACAACTTAATCACTGGAGACAATTGTAGTTCCTTATCAGCCAAGAGGTATCATTAGAATAATCTTAAGAGCAAACCTTGCTAAACTAACCCTTATCTAATATTTGTTTCCCCATATATTTGCCTTCCCTAATTTGTCACCCCTAGAACCTCAAACCTCTTTTTTTTTGTCTTTTCACTTCTCTAAAAATCTATTGTTCTTTTGTTAAGACATTATTTAAGCCTAAATTCTAACCATCTTTTTGAGTTACTGATTACTGGGTGTTTCCACTTATATCCTTGGGGCTTGTATTAGCAAACTAACGTGTCTTAAAAATATTGTATTTGTATTTATAAATAAATCTGAGAGCATATACTGAAATAAACATATCTGATATAAAAATAAGTAAGTTCCATTTGTTTTTCTTTTTAATCTTCATTTATTCTAAATTATATTTCCAGCCCAACAACCTGAGAGACAAGGGAAACAGATTTTTTTTCCTCCCTTACACAGGCAATTGTGGCTTGATTAAGTATCCCATTTCTACTTTCTACAATTAGAAAAAATGAGAATTTTAAAATCTGCTGCTATAATATGTAAGTATTGCTTACATGCCACTATAATAATATCATAATATTTTGAATAATGTTTTGAATATGTAAATAATATTTAAAAGTACCGATAGAGCAGAAAAATTATTGAAATAAAAAAGGACAAAACCTTATAGTCATTTTCAATGTGTTTATTTTAAAATAATAAGCATTTCTGTTCATCAGTAAGTGATTTTCTCATCTTGTGGACTTACAAGTGGTAACATTGAATAAATATCAAAATTTAATTAGAAAACGTAAACCCATAAAACTAGCTTTTACCTAGGTCTCAAAAGAAACAAAGCTGAATTTAAAAGGTCATGGGTAACAAAATAACATGAATCAGTAGTAGGAAAAGAAAAAATGCAGATGACATAATTTTATATAGAAAAAATCCTACAAATTCCTCCCAAAAAACTAAGCAATAACAAATGTATTTAAGGAAGTTGATAAATGATATCAAGTTGCAAAATTCATTTGTGTTTCTATATGCTAAAAATGAAATATCTGAAATATAAGTTAATAAAATGATCCTACTTAAAATATTATCAATAAAAACAATATACTTATGAATAAATCTAATCAAGCAAGTGAAACACCTACATAAAATTGAAGGAGAGACAAATAAATGTAAATATATCTCATATTGCATGGATTGGAAGAATTAACATTGTAAAAATGTCTCTATTACCATATATATAATCCCTATTCATAGATTCAATTTAATCCCAATGTCATTTTTTTTAGGTCACTCATACCTTAATGAAACAATTTTTTTACATGAAACCTCTGGGTTGATTTGAGCTTACTGATTTTTTTTTTTTTAAATCCCAAGTAGTGTCGATAAACACTGAATTTGAGAACCTCTTGTGAACTAATTAGGTTACATCTTTTCACCTTAAAGCAATTGACTTAGATGAAAAAATGACCACATCTGGTTATTAGGATAAAAGGAAAATTTGACTGTTGGAAGTAACTTAAGGATTTTTTTTTTTAATATGTAACATTGAACCTCTATCACCTAAGCAAGAAATTTTTAAACTAGAGGTAATAACTTCCCTATGTTTTAAAGCAGTTTGTTATGACTTTTGTTACCTACATCCCAAACCCTATCAAAATATATTTGTGGAGTATTTTATATCATTTTATATAGAGAGATCTATCTATCTATCTATTTATCTATCTATCTATCATCTATCTATCTATCTATATATATATATAAAACATGGTTAAAAATAAATGTTGACGTGCCTAATTATATCTTGCATCTAGTAAAGTATTCAAAATTTTACATATAGAAATCAAGATCATTATAGAATCGTTTCAAAATCTTTAGAAAATCCCATGGTCTATATTCAGAAGATCGAACAAGATTTGTGTGTTAGGTTCTGGGTGAGAGCCTGAGGGAGCAGTAAAAACATTTGATGCCCTTTCATTTGAGTGACAAACATTTGGGCTAGTGCAGTTGAAATGGAGTCTAACGATTATCATATGCCTCCCAGTTTGAGTGACTTAAATATTTGCCTGGGGTTGTTCTCTAAATTATAAAGAGCCTTTAAATTTACTGATTACAGATCTTTGTCTGAACAATGCCACACCATAAATTAAAGAAAATAGATTTTTATTTTGTCTTTATGTTGTTTTTTTTCCCCATATGTTATGGTGGTAACACTAGATTCTCTCACAGGGACCAGTAATGGGCACAAAGTTCTATTAAGAAACTATGATGCCACCTACCTAACTGCCTCCACTAGATCTAAACCAGTGGGAGGAGCTGAGAAGGCAACATTATATGTTATAAATGCCCCCATCAAGTGTAAACAGCAATGGTCCAGACAAGGAAGAAGGAGCTAGGACTGTGTCTTGTGAAGAATATTCAGGACTCACAGTCGCTACACAATCTCCAGAAAAACTGAAAGTGCATCAAGAATGAGTGGAAGGCCTCCGTGGTGGCACAATGGGTTAAGCACAGCACTATGAAACTATCCAGAGTCACTGGAGCATGAGTCCGATCCCACGCCTGGGAGATTCCCACATGGCTCTGCAGACCTCTCCTGCCTCGCCCGCTGCTCCCCTCAGCAGTGTATTTCTGTGCATCTGCCTCTTCTGCTCCCTACTCTGTCTCTGGTGAATCCTCTTACCACCACACACCTCTGGTCTAAACCCCAGCTTGTATGTGTAAATAAATAAATAAATCTTAAAAAAATAAAAAAAGAATGGGTGACCTTTGCTGACTTTGCAGAGGGGCTAATGTTGGCCATTTATCATATAACCAAGTTACATAAATAGATAAATCTGGCTTAAAGCCCAGGTACAATAATAGACTTCAGGGCTATTTTGAAAATAGTTGAGTGGATTTTGATTCCACCTATTTTGCCTAAAAGCATTGTTTTACCTTAAAGTTTTGCTAACTTACCAATTGACTATACAGATAGTGCCACATGTTTTTCCTCCTTGCTAAAATTTAAAGCACCTGTTTCCTTTTTCATTATCAGCAATGTATAAAAATAAATCAAGTACCAATAAATCAAGAAATAATATGGTGATGAAAGTTGATAGAAGAGACAGGTGTTTATATTTCAGTAGAAACATCTATACAAATTTTAATAATAATTAGGGAGAGAGGATTGAGTATATAATCCCTATTTTTGACACTAGCACAATTAAGATTTATGATGCTCGTCTCTCTACTTGAATATGTTTGAGACTATATAGTCTGTGCATATGTTTTTGTTACAATATTGTACTGTTTTGCTTTTTATAGCTTTGTGTGCAGTTTAAAGTATGACAGTGTGATGATATAGTTTTTCAACTTTTTATTCAGTATTGCTTTGGCTATTTGGAGTCTTTTTTAATTCTAAATGGGATTTTTTTCTTGATTTGTCTGTTGTTTGCATATAGAAATGCAACTGATTTTTGTAAATTGGACTTGTAATCACCATTTCATTGTATTGATTTATCATTTGAGTTAGTTTTTCAGTGGCATGTCTAGGGTTTTCCAAGTATATTATCAAGGCATATGCACCCAGTAATAGTTTTATTTCTTCTTTCCCAGTTTGGATTCCTTTCATATTGTCCTTTCATATTGTTAGATAAGACTCTAATACTGTGTTGAATAACAAGAGTGAAAGCGAACAACCTTGTCTTGTATTAGATCTTAGAGAAAAAGTTTCAGTCTTTCACCACTGGTTCGAATTTAGCTGTTGATTTGTCATATTGCCTTTATCATACTAAAATATGTTCCATCTATTCTAGATTTTTTAAAGGTTTTTATCATTGATGAATGTTGAATCTTATTAAATCCTTTCTCTGGGTCAATTGATATGATCATATGACCTTATTTTACCTTTTATTTATGTAGTAAATTACATTGATTGATTTTCAGATGTTGAAACATCCTTGTGTCCCCAGAATGAATCCCACTTGGTTATGGTGTATGATTTTTTTGACACAATTTTTAAGAATAAGGTGTTGAATAATTTTTCCATTATAAAAGTAAACTTTCATTTCTCATTTGTGCTCAAAATAATTACTTCTAGTTTTGTTATTTTCTTTGTGATTAAAAAGAACTTTGTGATAAAAAAGTCAACTTGTAATATTCTTTATTTTTAGAGTAAATCATCAGATATTACTCACCTTAAATTTTTTATGTCTATTGTATGTTTGCCATTTCTTCTGATAATTGCTTAGACTAAATCTATCCAAATGCAAAACTTTTTTTGTAGTGGTCATCTTAACTCCTGACTCTTTAATTTCTAGCTTTTTAACAATTCTAAATGATCTACTTTGCTGACAATTTAAGATTTTTTTCACCTCCTCTCACAATTTAAAAATTTCCAGTTTTAAAAAAAATCTACTTATGGGCCTCCCTGGTGGCGCAGCTGTTGGCAGTGGCGACTTGAGTTTGACACCCGGTGGGGGAGATTCCCACATGGCGCTGCAGACCTCTCCTGCCTCGCCCCGCTGCTCCCCTCAGCAGTGTATTTCTGATCTGCCTGTTCTGCTCCCCACTCTGTCTCTGGTGAACCCTCTCGCTGCCCCATGCCTCTCGCCTGTACCCCAGCTTGTATGCATAAATAAATAAATCTAAAATAAAATAAAATAAAATTCTACTTATAACTGACATTACGATTTTCGTCCACTAACAATCATCGTTGGATTCACCCAAATCTTTTGTCTCCAATAATCTGATTTGGACCACTACAATATAAACAACTCCTATTTGAGCAAAAGTCCCTGAAGGCATATATTTCATCCTGGTCTTTCTATTTTTAATATTTTGTTTCATTTTCTGCTCTCTGAAATGGCTGGCTCCTTTTATTACCCCTCCCTTTTTTCCAGTCATATCAATTAAAGCTGATATAAGCATACCTTCATTATGCATTATTTAAACAAGGATCTTTATTCTCTAGATTCCAAATAACATTATCTTTCAGCATCACACATTTTCAGCATATCAACTTTATTAGGTTGTATAGCTAATTATGCATATCCAATGCTTTTATGGATCAAAAGGCTAAAAGCCTGGAGTCACTAAGAAATAGAATCAGGGTATAAATAGCTCCCCTGGAGTCATGAGGGTGGGTTCATAATTTATCCATCATGATTCCCCTCAGTGTATCTGGCATGTGTAGGGCCCATATTTTGAGCTATTTTAGTTGTTTCAAAAAGGGAGATATTTTGGACAAGACATTATGGAGTATATAAAGCATGTCTACTCATTTAAGCTGTAAGAACTCATTGCCTGTCTGTGCAGTATCTGATGGCATGAATCACATCTCATTCTCAAGGATTAGAAGCAGAGCAGTTTCGTTTGTAGCCTAATGTCACTGCGCTGAAATGTGGTCTTATTAGGCCTAATGTCAGTGAACCTGTCAGATTCAACATGAGTTCCTGTTGTTGTCTCCAGAGCAATGAGGTATTACTTTGATCGATCTGCATAATTGCCAACTGCTTGACATCATACAGCTTTTCCCTGGGCTTTGAATGAGTTCACGGCTATCAGTCAACACACACAAGCATGCACGCACACGCGCGCGTGCACCAGTGGGAAACTCTTTTGAAAAACCTCATAGCATCAATATTGTTGAATCTTTTGTGATTTTAAGCCTAAAATGCTGGCAAAGAGTACATTATTGATGATATGGATGGGGGATAATTGCATTTTAAATGTCAAAGCCATTGTGAAGTAGTAAATGCTTTTAAAATTTCAAACATAAGACAAATTATATTCTCTCGATTTAACTTCCAAACTTGTGATTTTTGCTTCTTAAATTAGTAAAATAGCAAAGGAAAAAATAAACCTTTAAACTAGTTTAAATAATAAACTATGAAATAGTTTACTGAAAACACAAAATATAATCTTAATGATTCCACATTAAAAATTGCTTAGGAATATTTCAATAATTTCTAACTCACTTTTTGTCAATAGGTGATTTTTTTAATACTTGTAAACAGGTGACATTAAATCCCTGAACAGATGATGCTATGGAATGAACATATGTACCCTAAATTTGCTCCCTAAATTCCACATATTGAAATCCTAATACCTAGAGTGATGGTATTAAGAGGTGGGTCACTGGGAATGAGGAGATCATCAGATTTGAGCTATAATTATAATGGGAAGACCTATAAAAGTACAACTGAAGATATACATAATCTTCCATCTGAAGTTAAAGCCTATGGAACTAGCATCCAAACATAAATATAAGTCAAACTCTGTACTCCATGCTTTATGTCTATAAATAGTATATATCTATAGCTATCTTGTTCTTTATATCTATTTCTAACTCCAACATCTTTATCTTTACATTTTAACCAACTTGCTGTATGTTTCTCAGACACTGAATATAAAACTGGACCATATGGCAACGGCCTCACATCTAGTTTCTCCCCATGTTCTTCTCAGTGATAATCAAGTTCCAACCACAATGGCTTTTCATTTATTAGCATTTGAGGTGTAGGAGGTCATCAGAAACCACTAGTGATTAATGAATAGTTCCACGAGCTACCATAACACAAATTTAACATTATACAATTTGAGTGCTAGCAACAACCAAATCTGCATGACCAAATAGTCCCTCGGTAAAATGTTTTCATCGATTTTTAATTAAGTTTTAATTTAGAGACTGAACAGCAATGTAAGCAGATATATGACAGCAACAGGGGGAAAAATGCACTTTGTTCCATCATTAAACAAGGAATATTGAAAGAAAAAGTGAGCATGCTTTAATCCCAATTGAATGCCTTTTCTTAGATATAAGTTGATGTGATTTTTATTACCAAGGCATATAAAGATGATGATAAAGTTATGCTATAAGAGATTATCTAATCAAAAGCAGGATTTAGATTTAGAAGTATGAGGTAATCTAAACAATATTTATAGTAAATCTTAATCAGGCTATGTCAATAGTTTCCTACTAGTTAAAATAGTACATGATATGGAACATGCTTTCCTTTTTTAAAAAACTTGTATAAGAATCCAGACTCTGAAGCCACATTGTGATGAAACACACAATATCTATTAGCTAACTATTTTCAATTTCCTCTTCACTTTACCACTTGTTAACTTTGTAACTCAGAGTAAATTACTATTGTCTGTTAAGTTTCATCTTCTTTATTTGTAAAATATGAGGATTCTTACAGCTATCTCATAGATTTTTCTAACAATCAGTGAGATGACCTATAGAAAGCTTATAAAATAGTACCTGGCATAGACTCTGCTATAATGTTAGTTGTGATTGCAATTAAGAACATGATGATGTTAATGAGAGCACCTAATTAGTCATGAGAGCACCTGATACTATGATTAGATTGTACATATCTTTAGCATTTCAGTACTGAGATGTGATGATAATGCCCTTGCGTACCCAACTGTTCTGCTCGGTAAGGTAGAAACTTTTGAGTAGAGGGTTTATGAATAAATAGAAGTTAACTAGATGAAGCTTAATCATAGCTAGTACTTAAAGTCAGGGATTGCATGGGATATGAAAATATAGATTAAAAGCCTTCTGAGTCTCTAATATAAAGAGTGATAAATAACTATGTTGACCAACACAGGGAAGATATACCAAAATCTGAGGGAACATGGCAGGAATGTTGCTACTTAGCTTAAGACATTGGGGAAACCAACAAAGCTATTTGAAACTGGGTTGAATCATAAAGTTTTGATTTTTTTAATAAGAAAACTTTCTACAATGAGCCACGAGGATTAAAGTAGAACGCTCATTCAGTTTAGATTTGAGATGATAGTGACTTATAATAGGTGTAGATTTTGAAAAAACATTGAAACAAATTGGAGAGGATTTTATGCATTGAGAGTAGATGATAAAGAGAGGCTGCCAAAGGTTTGGATGATGCTGCCATTTACTGATGTTGAGGGAAAGAGGAAGAGAGTAAAGTTGCATTTGAGTTAAGTTGACTTTATGGCACACTTAGAGAAAAACTTCAAAGAAGCAATTTAACATATATGTGTAAATTAGAGAGAGCCACACTAGAGAGAGAAATACAGATTCATTGAAGTAAAGTGTTTGGTACTGTTCATATGAATGAGAACACCTAAGCAGACAATATTGACTAAAAATAAAAGATGAAGACCTTCCAGGTGGCACAACGGGTTGTCTCAGCACTATGAAGCTATCTGCAGCCACTGCAGCATGAGTTCAATCTCTGGCCAGGAAGCTTCCCACATGGCATAGCAGATCTCTCCTCTCACGCCCACTGCTCCCTTCAGCAGTGTACTTCAGCATATCCACCTGTTCTGCTCCCCACTCTGTCTCTGTCCTCTCATCCCACAGCTCTGGCCTACACCCCCCAGTACTTGTATGCATAGATAAATAAATCTTCCAAAAAAAAAGTTAAAAATAAAATTTACTTCCAGTGTTGAGAAAAATTATTAAGTAGATGATCTGAAACAGAAAATGAAAACAAATAAAAGAGTGGAATAAAATAAACACTGTAATAGGGATCACCATGTAATACCTACATGAAAAGTAAGGGTGAGCAACGGGCCCAATGGTCTTATGGTTTAGGAGTATTGGGCCTTTGGTGGAGGACATGGTGTAATAACATACATCTGTAGAACTGTGAGCCCGTACTCTTAAAGCCTATATGGGGTTGTAAGCCAATGTTGCCTCAATAAACATAATTTTAATAAAAAGTGAGGAACTGAGGTTGACAATGGAGAAGACAAGAGGATAAAGCACAAGTGAAAGAGCCACACAATTGTAGAACAAAATTATCCCAATTTGTTTACTCTTCATCTTATGTCTTGATGAATATTAATAAATAATTTGTGAATCTTCCGTGCTGATACAGTTTCATAGGTTTACATCTAATTCTCTAAGATATTATATAAAATAAAATGACTATAATAAGGGCATGATTATGCATAGATTCAGACACTTTTACGACATTATCAGTTAATAAAGTGAAAAAGCTCAAACATCTCTGTTCTGTGCTACCAGGTGATTTCAATTGCCATGTAGTCATTAATGAATAAATAAATCAATAATTATATAAATGATTTTAGAGAAAAGGAAATTAACAAATATAATTAAATAGCAATAAATTAAAATATGCTAGTTATCATTTTAAAAATGACTTCTAACTAAGATATGGAAACTACATTATCTTGAAGGGAAATACAAATCAGAAATATGTTAAATATTTTTATATAAAGTTTTTTCACAATTAAAATAATATTTAATGATTATCACAGTAAAAGTTTAACAAAGGAAGAAATTAGAGCTCTCTGTCATGAAATGAGAAGTGACATAGCAAGAACAAAAACTGATGAAGTAGTAAATTACTATTTCTCAATGTATTTATTTAAAAAGTAGCACTAATGGGTAAAGGAATGAAAATTCCCAATTATGATATATTTTACTAGTCTTAAAAGGTCAGCAAATGGACTTTCCAATTTGCCTTCAGCAAATTTAATGGTACTAAAAATTGAAATCTCAGTAATTTTTACTGGAACTATAGGACTTTATCCTTTATTTTAAAATGTGAAAATGCAATGACTGAATTAGTCAAAGCTGCTTTAAAGTCATAGTCAACTTGACTGCTAATGCTAGCAAGCTATTTTCCATAACTGTTTTATAATAAGTAAATACAGAAGGTTAAATTGTTTGTATGGCTCTTCTATGTCATTTAACAACTTTTGTCAATGACATGCAATGGATTTCCATTGTAAAAAATGTGGGAGCTATAGAAAAATATATAAGGGAAATAGTATAATCATCGTTAGCCTTACTATCTAGAGATACCCATTGATAACATAAAAAGTAGATACACAGATATGGTATGATGGAATAGACCTAAGTGCCCAACAACAGATTAATGGATAAAGAGCATGTGGTATATATACACAATGGAATACTATTCAGCTATGGATAAAAGATGAAATCTTTGCATTTGCAATAATGAGTGGAAGTTTAGGGGATTACGATAGGCAAATTAAGTGAGAATGAGAAAAACAACTCCCAGATGACTTCACTCATACGTGGACTATAGATAGAAACAAAAATCAAAGGGACTGACAAAACTAAACCAAAACAAACCCTAGAAATCTGACTGTAGATTTGAGGTTATCAGTGGGGGAGGATGGGGTTAGGGTATAAAAGGGGAAGCACACCAGTGGACTATGGTGGAAGACTATGGTAACTTTGATGGTGGGTGTGATGTGGTTAACAAACATCAGAAGTATGATGTATGCTAATAATAAGTTTGGGTGAAGTTATGTTACCAAATCATAGGCAGTGTCATAAACCAACATTATTTCGATATAAAATAATAATACAAATTAATAAGAAAAATGTTAAAAAATTAAAATACAATAATAAAAATAAAAACACTTCAAAGCAAGTTGTGCCTTTTGATGAGTGTCATAATAGCAACAGCAATAAAATGAGGATGTTCATTGAAGAGTTTCAGTTGTAGGGTTCAGAGGGAAGTCTGGAAAATTTGGAGACAAAAAGGTAGGAAAGTAGTAGATTGAGAATGAAAGCACAGAAAAAGATGTAAGGGAAATAAAGGATTTAATGTATATTCTGGTTGGTTGAATTTTTTTCCTGCCATTACAATTCTCAAGGAAGCTAAAATTCCTTAGATAATGGTGATTCTGAAATTACTGAGTGCAACTCAGCTAAGGTTTGGCTTGTGTGTGAACTATTAAGTACAGCTTCCGGTTTACAGATAAACACACCCCCAGTTCATATTATTAAAATATAGTAAAATGAAGATAATTTACGCAAGATGTTGGAGCAGAATATTCTAGATTAGTCAGTTGTTGGTGTCTGTAATAAAAAATTTCAAAATCATAACGATATTTACAATAAGAATTTTCTTTTCTCATACAGGACTTAGCTGGTCTGGTCTGGGCCCATCTGGATGACTCCCCTTGAGCTGGGCATGAATGTAGACTGGGTATCAGGTGTGTATGCATCATATATACTCACTCTGGGGCCTGAATAGAGGCAACTGGGACCTGTCCTTTATATCTGCTAGTTTCCTTTGGCCAAAGATAGTTGTGCGGTCATGTCTACCACTGGGAGACTAATCTGCCCAAAGTGAGAGATACTGAATGTATGTTTGCTGCACAGTTCTTCATACCAGCACAACCTTCTGCAGACTTTTCTCCTTCATCCCATAGGTGGATAAAAGGTTCCAATTTGGGGAGTCATCTTGGACTCTGGGAATAACCCAATATGTTTCAGAGGATGCGGTTGGCAAAACATCAGCACAGAAGTATGTAGTCTCCCTGGGGTTTGTCTTTCACACCTCTTTTACACAAGACAAGATGAATTCTCTACTATTTAGCTCATAAGATTCATCTTGGCTATATTTCTCAGATGAAACAGATCCTAACTAACTCAGATCTTTTTGAAACAATGTTAAAGGAAGAACCTTACCATGCTACTTTCTGGAGTGAGATTTAAACTACACAAGGTATTAAGAGTTGTAAGTCATAGAGGTGTTACTTTTGGAAGGGGTTTCTGTTCCTGTTTATTCATGGAGCATGGCAGCTCACCTAGTGTGGAAAGAGAATAACTACAGTGAACCAACAACAACAGAGTGACAAGGCAGTACAGTTCCAAGAATACTGGTAGAAGAGCTGACCGAACACCCTTAAAGATGGCACTGTCAACCCTTAGTGATGAGGTACGGATATGATATCTATCACAATGGTAGAGAAGATAACAGTATGAAAACCGAGTGTGATGAGATTCTCCTCCATGCACAGAGATACTGGAAGTACTAGTGGAGTGGGGTGGGGGTGGGGGACTGAGTATTGCAGTTTTAAAGATGGGCACATAGTAAGCTAATTTCTAGTATTAATATTAGATTATTAATTACAAAATAATACCTAAGGTTATTGGTATCCTCGACTGGGGGTTCTGAGTTCTCTATCCTGATTGGGTAGAAATTTTGGTAATTAGCACTAAATTTCTATACCCTAGATTTGGTTCCCTTTAGAAAATGAAATGTCTTGGAAATCAACAAGATGGTAAAAGGGGTGAGTTTTAAAAAATCCTGTAAGTCTATGCTTTTTAATATCCTTAGTCCAATGCAAAAAACTAAGCAAGTTACAAAAAGAAAAAGGTACAGAAGTTTGAACTACCTATTCTAAAAGTATTGCATAGTAGATGGATATAAACAAGTTGTGTTGTTTGCTAATTTAGCTAGGTTTCAGTTCATTTGACCCTTGCGGGAAGTATAAAAGGGAGATATTGTCTTCACAGGAGATGTGATAGAGAGTGCTGCTAAATATAGCTAAAAGCCTATTTTACTCCAAACATAAAAATAAAAATAATTGATGGCATCTAAAACACATAACTTCAAGCAAAATTCACTAGCTGGAACACATAAAGAATGTGATGTTCTATTTATATACAAAGTCTATTCCCACCTGGAGCAAAGGCACAACACAAGGAATTAAAGAGGTCAGTTCTTAGAACTAGTCTATATTTGGATTATTATCAGGATGCAGTAATCTTATTTTAATGTGAATATCCATCATGTATAAGAATGATACTGTCAGTTTAAAGAAATAAACAAGTGAATATTTTTAGATGTTACCTAGAAAAGACAAATTCCAATGACTGAGGCTGAAAAAACCATCAGCCTGAAACAAAGTTACTCAGAAATCAAAAGTTACATTTGGTTGGAGAATTTTTTTAAAGCAATACATCTCTCAAGCTAAAGTTAACTATTGGGTGCCTGGGTTTGATAAGAAATTGGTGCAGGAAATACCTGATCCTAATGGGAAAGTTGAAACCCATGGCGCTCACTGACGCGCTCTCTCTCTCTCTCTCTCTCTCTCTCTCTCTCTCTCTCTCTCCCCCTCTCTCTCTTTCTCCCTCCCCCCTACACACTCCCTCCCTCCCTCCCTGTCTCTCTCTCTCTCTTCCCCTTCCTCCCTCCCTTTCTTTCTCTATCTCTTTCTCTCCCTCTCTCTCTCTTTCTCCTTCAACAGTCCTTCCTTCCTCACTCCTTCCATGATTCATTGAAAATCGATTGGTTTGCAACAAGCGGGGTAATAGTCAATGACTGTTGTATGTATATGTGTGTGTGGAGAGGCATGATATGGATATGATCATGAGAACATATATGATAAATACAAATTTAAGGACATACTTCAAAGTATCTATAGCAAATAAAATAAAAAACATAGTCCCTATCTTTATGCAAGGGCAGATGGATTATCAGATGAATTCATGCATAATAAGAAAAGGACAGTAGACTCTGTTAAAGTTAACAGAGGTGGGTGCACTACAGTGGTGATACCTGATGGGAATATCTTAACAGTACCTCAATTAAAAATGAATAATACATTTATAATATTGAAAATATAAAAGGGAAGGGTAACGATGGTTTTATTTCACAGAACAATCCAATAAACCAATCTTTCTATCACAGAAGCTAAATAGAACTGGCTTCACTTTGGCTTAAATATACTGTAGGGAGGAATCTTGGGAAATGCTATAATTATTTTCTAATATATTTATGGAGTAAATATTTTCTAATTTTCATAAAATATCAAGTTGACATAAATTTAGAACACAATCCATTCTGATGGAGCTAACAGTTCACATGTTCTGCTTATTATAACATGGACTTAATTTGTAAAATCTAAAGTTCACTATTTAAAAAGCAGATGGAGTTGCATGTTTCTATGCACAAGGCTCAATATAACACTTTAGGTGTTAGTTTACAGGCTGGAAGGGGAAGAGAGTTTTAACTGATGAACTGTTATTGAAGAACATTCTTAGAGCTAAAATTCCTTCCCTCGGCATATGTATGTGGTTCTTTGTTAGCGCCAAGCGGCTCTTTGAACTGCCCTGCCCAGGGCCAGACTACCAAGTGGATAAGCTCAAGGCAATAGCCTCTAGGGTATGCGGGTTCTCAAACCAATGAGGCTTCCATGACTCTGGCTGAAATCTGCAATTTTTGAAATACTTCTAGTGACAATTAAATTCTGTGTATATGTAGGTCTCATAGTTTATTATTTATTTATTTACTTATATTTAATATTTATTTATGCACACAAGCTGGGGTGCAGGCCAGAGGTGTGGGGCAGTGAGAGGGTTCACCAGAGACAGAGCGGGGAGCAGAACAGGCAGTTGACCAAAATACACTGCTGAGGGGAGCAGCGGGCGAGGCAGGAGAGGTCTGCGGCGCCATGTGGGAATCCCTGTCCTGCCACTGAAGTCCCTCCACAGCACCGACAGTTCTACAGCACTGCATTTAACCTGCTGTGCCACCAGGGAGGCCACACAAATCTCTTATTTTAAAACTACTTACCAACTAATCAAAAGTTATTCCAGATTTGGGGTCTTTGGTTTGCTAGGCAATGCAAAGGACCATTTATGTTTAGTAAGGACAGACCTGAACCAGTTTGAATAGATTCTGTCAGACAGCCATCTCACTTCACTACAGGTTTAAATCTGTGTGATGGGGACGCTAGACAACGCCTGACCAGTGTACATCTTTTCTCAACACCATGCTTAGTGATGTCATGTGTTAGTTTGTAATCAGCTATGGAGAGAGGGTGTGTGGAAATAACTAAACCAGTGCTTAATTCATTGGTTGGTTGAGAAATGGGAAAATATTAATAATTTAGATTGAATTGAAACAGGTAAGTATTCTATTGTAAGCAACACTATACTTGAGGAAATATACTTTCAATATGCAAAGTGATTCAGCAAAGGACAGTTATTCATGGCACTAAAGAATAAGCAAGTCCTGATACAGATATTTTTATCTATAAATATCTATATAGGTATTTAATATCTATATAGATATCTATTGATATAGATAATCACATAACATTTGTCATATTCCTCAACAAAAACACAAATACCAATTAGCACTACTACTGAATACAAGAACAGCTAAGAAATACAAGAATTCGCAAACAAAAAAATTAAAACATTTAGTGACATTCAATTAGCTCTGCAGACTTTGTAATAAAGAGTATTATTTATTTTAATTTCATTTGCAAATTATATGATGCACATCATTTACATTAGAAAAGGTTGTAATAAATTATGTACCTACACAGATTCATCTTTTTCTGTGGGTGGAGTAGATCTGCACACCTTCCCCAGAACACCATAATCTCCTCATTTTCTTGTGCATAACTACCTGGGCTGGAGAAAGTCTCCCTAACCATCAGGACTGAGTTCTACAGTGCAGAGCAGGCAATATTAGAGAGCCGGACCTGACATTGCTACCATTTCTTTGCCACAGAAAAGATTCTGATGTCTTTCCCTATTCTGTAGATTGAAAATAACCCCAGTTGTACTAGTTCATTGAGATTGAATATAACATATTAAAATATCTAGCACAGGACTAGTGATAAGTGCTTAGTTATTACTCTTCTTTTTCCACATATTTATCTAATACAATAATGCTAATAATAACAATAATGATAATGAATACTTTCAGAGCCCTCTGTCAATATCCCAAACACTTGTATAGTAATACATTTAAAGTTTAATATAACCCTATACTATAAAAGTAGTTATAAGACTTTCCCATATTTCACAAAGGATTAATTATTTTTTGATATTTAAGTATAAAGATGTAATTTATAATGTAAACTTTCTTAATACCAACTTGGCAACATGGGTATTACCTCATTTTCACCTAAGATTATTAATGATGTCCTTCCCAGCCTCCATCCTGCAATTTAAGGAGCACATTGCATTGAATGAAGTTAATACTGAACAGAAGTTTTAGCACAAGAGCTTAAAATAATGGACTAGTAAACAGGTTCAAGGTTAAGGATTCATTAGGTATTTTTTCAGCCTCAAATCACCTCCGTAGCCCCCAGCCTTAAGACTAGACTTTCTTCCAGACCTCATTAAAAAAAAAATCCAGGGGGTACTATAGTATTTTTCATTTTAAAGTAAGACAATGTCTGCTGCAGAAACTGTCAATATAAGTAACTTCAAAAGAACACATTGTTAAAAAGCATTTTTAACAATCTTATTTTCATCACAGCTTGATAACATTATTAAAATTATATCAATTATGTTTATAATCAGCATGATGCTCAACCTAGATTCAAGACTATCAAGAAGTTCTTTATGTTAAATTCAACATTCATAAAATTTAAATATTTTCTGAAGAATGTCTCTAAAAAAATCAAGTTAGAAATAAAATCCCAAATGATGTGCTTATGTTTAAATCTATGTGGCTATTCCTGAAAACGCAGAAAGCATTTTTGGCAAGATATATATACATGCATTATAAAAATTATATATTTAAATTAAATATATAAAATACATTTTATATAAATTATATATTATAAAAATTTATATCTCTATTTACATATCTATATCTGTATCTATATCTATATCTATATATCTATCTTAGAACTTAAACACACCAATTAAAATGCCTAGGAAAACCAGGTTGAGGGTATCATATTACCTATTTCTATTAGCTTACTTTTTATCCCTCTGGAATGAGTTGTATATTTTTAATGACTGTCTGAGGGTTAGATTAACTCTACTCCCTTCTGTCTTTCCCTATCAACACTATCTTGCCATCAAACTGCATAGGTCATCTTTACTTTCCCCAAACATACGTAGAATATCAGTGTTCATTGCATTGACTGTACAAAAAGTATGAACTTTTTATACCCTATAATAAATAAGGAACTAGTGACCCAGGTTGAATCTTCTATATATTAAAGAGGCAATAAATTAATTTAGCAAAACCATTTTCCATAAAATAACTTGATCTATATCTATGTTAATAAAATGCTCACATATGCTAGAAAGATGACTATCCTTGCAATAGTTTTGAAGGAAATCCGGTTCTTGTCCAGATTTTTCCAAAACCATGGAAGGCACACACATTCAAGCTTTTGTTTGTGTTTTCCCTCTTTGCCTTTACTTCTCTGTTCTTAACAACCCCAGTTGCTTCAGTTACCACCTCTTCATCCCCAACCTATGTAACTTACTATTCTACAACCTTCCCTGAACCCAGACAAAATGAACCTTATAAACAATTTTTCTTCTCTTACATATTTGAGGTTTTTGCTTTTTCACAACTACTTTCATTTTTTTTATTAGTTGAAAAAAATGTCTTTCAAACAGTTGAGTTTTGAAGAAGTCAAGATTCTGAATTCTTTTCAGAAGAAAGAAGGTAGGGAAAAACTGGAAATAAAAGCATTATATGAATGTATTCATATATACATACACTCATATAGATATGTACTCCTAAAAAAACTAAAAACATAATTGAGATAGAATTTGCAAAGCAAAAAGGCTTTCAAATGCTTTATAGATACATGTTAATATTTATTATGATTTTCCTTTTTCAAAGGAAGTGACCTCTAACAAACCAATACTGTAATATGACCTTCAACAGAGTATAGGAAAAAATAGTTCAACTTTGGATTGCATAAAAATTGTATACTGTCCAACAAAGGACCTTAGATTCCTCACAGACATTAGATTATTGGTGGACAATTAGGTAGATTACTGTATTCTACCAAAAAAAAATTTAAAATATATTAAAACTGCTTAAGCATTTTATCGGAAGTGTTAACTTCTTTCCTGGTGGTGATTATGGTCTAGATGGTGATTTTGGGATTTTTACCAAAAAACTTTTGTTAGATTACCTAGGGATCGTTTTTTTAAACATTGATTTTTTTTTTTTTTAAGAAATATAAAGTAGCCTAGATCAGGACTCTGTCTGCGTCAAGTTAAAACACAACATGAGAAAATGAGAAATGGAAATACAGATTAGAATAATAAAAAAGCCCACTGACTAGCTGAACTTTGGGGTAGCTCGTAACACTTTAGCTTTCCTGGAAATGGTTTTGATTGTTCAGTGTGGGAGATGATTGACAGCTACATTATTTCATGGTCCCCTATAAAGCACTATGACTACAGAATCACCGACCTGGGAGCAAAATTTCCAGGTTCATTGAAATTTTTATTCTAAGCTCTGCAGCTGAGACGAAGCAGAGTATATGTGGGGTTGATGGCTAGATTTTAGCATTCAGATTTAAAATATAAAACATTCTTTCTCTAAATTTTTTTCCTATGTTTTCTGAGAGAAGAAACATAGGATCCTTATCGTTTCAGGGTGGAGGTAAACAGACAGAACAACAGTTTTAGTCTTAAAACTAAAGCAATCTTGTTGAGTGTCAATAATGGGTGAAACCACCATCCAGTTTGTAATTTCTCACTGCAGATTCAAGTTCAATACAAAAAAGTCACTTGACATCTTAAAAGCGACAATTCATCAAACTTGAAAACAAAGTCCACAAGGATAGATTAGATGAAAAAACATGGCTTCAGAACAAACTGAAAGAAAATGAAAGTAAAAGCAACTTGTAATGTATTACACAATCAGTGAACTTCCTCAGGAGGCAAGTGACTGAGTTTTCAGAGCAGCCACAACGTAAACATAGAGCAATTGCTAAAATGCTTGGATTTATTTTTTTCCATTTGTTTGATTTGACATTTTTGTTGTTGTTCTTTGTTTTTGTTTGTTTATTTTTCCAAATCTGTTGGGATGTTGCTGCTATGTGAGTTAACCAAAAATGAGGACTGAGCACATAGTAACAGATTTTACCATGATCATCATAGAAAACCTACGAGTAATTTCACCCATATTTGGTGATGTGCTTTCCTGGAAAAGTCAGGGCAGTGTAAACTTACCATTTAGCACAATTAATAAAATGTTTTACTCTTTTATTTCAAACTAATATAAGAAATTTCAACCTGTCCAATGACTCATTATTTGGAACAAAGTGGATGGATGTGGAGAGGATTAGTGTGCTAAATGAAATAAATCAGAAGGAGAAAGATGATTTCATGGATGTAGACTACAGAGAAATGAAACAAAGGAACAGACAAAACCAAACCAAAACTCTAATAATTGAGGGTATCAGAGGAGAAGGTTGGGGGGGCAGGAAAGGGAGAAGGACTGAATAGCAAACTATAGTGGAAGATATCTTAAGTGGGTGTCTTGGAGGTGTGGACCTATATCTCTGAATCATAAAGTATTTTGTATACCAACATTGCTTCAAATGAAATTAATATAATTAAAAAAATACTGAAACCCAAACAGGACTGGACCACTCTACTAATAACATGTGAGGGTTTCTTTTTCTTCATAGCCTCACCAATACTTGATTCTGGTCTTTTTGGTATGGGCTATTCTCATGAGTTGAAGTGGTAGTTCATTTTGGTTGTGATTTGTATCCATCTTTTCATTTAAATGAGAGTTTTACCAGTGGTTTTACCACTCAAAACTATGACATATTATTCATCTAGAATAAAATTCTTATTATCACAGATTTGCTATAGATATTAAATATAATGCATATGAAACAATTAGCATCTTGACTGTTCAACATACATGCTAGCTATTCCATAATTATCATATCACAATGTACACAAATTGAGTTAACCCATATCATTATTGTGTAGTATCTGACCCAGGAGGCTAGTGTATTTTTTTCATCTAAGTACCACTGTAATTACCTCTGTATGTATGTAGCTATTGTTTCTGTTTTCTGAAAATATCTAATAAGTGCTCAGAAAACTGATGGGGTTTCAATGATCCAAATAACAACAAAAGGTTACAAGTATGAACTTTCATTAAAGGTATTTTTTTCTATTATTTTTGTTATAAATTAGCTCTATACCTGGTTTATGGGATGGTTAGGCTCTATTCTATTGCTATCACATACTTTTCTGTTCTACTGATAAAAGGGTCCAGTTTTTCAATCCTGAAAGTCACTTTTCCTAGACAACTTTCCTGGAGAAGTTTCACCTATGCTATTTTTTCCTCCAAACATCTATTAATATCACTAATACATTTTTTTTCTATTACTAAGAAGGTAAGTATTTTGGTTGTAAACTACTACAGAGCATAAAAATAATTTTAGAATATTTTTGTTTCCTCCTTGTCTCTCACTCAATTTTGGTTTTATTTAAGCCAAAATAAATACACTATATTGATGGCAGATTTAAATTTAATAGATTGGAAGTGATAGTATAAATTGGCATAGTTAAACATTTAAATCGATTCACAACTGGTAGGAATGATATATTGCTTGTTTTGAATTAAATCATTATACTGACTTGACAAAAATAATAATCCCAACTTAATAGACAGTGAACACTCAAGTCAGAGAACTTTATATTAACTTTGAAAGACTTTGGTGATAAATGTTACAAACCATTCCAATTTGCCCTTTAAAAAAAGTTTATTAAAAATTAAAGATACTTTACCAAGATATCATTATTGCATATATACCCTTTTTTCTATTATTGAAATTAATTTTTTTATTGCTATAGATTGAGGACATCTAACATGCCACTTGATTGTAATCTGTTGATTACAGTATAAGAATCTTATTGGTGTATCTCTGAAATTTTTCAAGATGAGGTAGGTAAGGTAAGTATGGAGGTAGGTAAGGAGATAGGTAATATGATCTAATGTTATCATTATAGAGAATAGTTATCTCTCTTAACAGTAATTGAAGAAGCTCTGGGTGGACAGCTATTTGACCTTCCTAACTGAGCAGCTTGCCATCAACACTTACAATTGATGTACATACACGATCACTTGGCTGTCAATACTCATAACCATCTGTTCGGATGGAGGCATGCCTGATCTCAAAATACCATGATAACTCAGACTACAGGTGCCAACTAAATAGATTGACAGTCTGAAATTCTGGGAGCACTTCCTCTTTTTATGCAGAAAGTGATGCCACATTAACACCCACATGGCTTCTTACCACTAGACCACCTGTTCATTCATTTTAAGCCAAAATTATTCATGTAAAGAATAACTGTAAGAAATTGAGAAAAAAATCTGAATCATTTGGGAAAGAATTCTATCTTGTTACCTTCTAATCTATTTTTAAAAATGATTATATATTTAAGAGTATCAAACCACTGTGCTTATAAAAAAACAGATCACTATTTTATAGATTTGAAAGCAATAATGTTGATATATTGTGTATTTGGTGAGTGTGAATATTTAAGTGTCAATAAGATCAATAGTTCATGTCAGTATTTAGACTAAAAGAAGTTGCAAGGCATAAAGTAAATATTTGCTTCAGAATTACAAAATATGGGCTGAGAAGGGGAAGTGCACTTGAGAGAGGGAGAAAATTACTGGATTGTAAGTCAAAGAGTCTACATATTAGCTGACTTTGTGATTGATAACATTGACTTAAAATCATTCATGGAATGTGCAAGATCAGACTTTTAGAATGTGCCAGATGTGCTGATTTAAGGGCATTCAAAATATTTATAGAGACAGAATTTCTGCAAAATATATTTGCCTATTTACCACACACTCTAAGGCTACCCTACGTAGAGACAGTTCATGGGACTGCTTCAGGTAACACATCTAGGAATGCGTACCAGGACCGAAAACACATCTTATGCCCTTTCCCTTGAACAATATTTTACATCCATTTATAAAAGTTTGTCTCCTTGAGCATGTGAGTTTTGCAGGGTTTCAACGTTTAATGGGATAATATCAACGAATGATCCATGCACACAGCATGACTTAATGAAATCATTTATTTGATATATCCTCTTACCCAAATTGAAAATAACCTTACCAATTTGCACAGTAATAGTGTGTAATAATGATAACAATAATAATGTTAATGATATTAGAAACAACAGAAAATATTTAATGGTTAATTATTAGGCTTTCAACTGAGGCAAAATCGCTTTCTATAATTTATCTTACTGGTTTCTTCTAATCATATTCCCATTATTCAGACAAGCAAAATGAGATTCAGAAGTTAAACAACTTGTCATTGTTCAAGCAGCTACTTAGTCACAGAGCTAGCACTCATATCCTTGTTTGTCTCCAAGATTGGGTTTCTGTGCCTTCAGCAGTTTGACTGACTGGAGAAACAGAACAACCACTACCTGGATAAGTAAATTTCCTGAAAAATTATGAATCTATAATTTCATGGTTGTTATTCTTAAGCTCTAAATATGATTCAGAATTAATTATAATTAAAGCTTCATTTAAAATTCCATGTGGGATTTAGTTGACTTTGCATTACTTAGACACTTCAGAATATTTAGTACCAAGCTAAGAAATACACTTAATTGGAATGAATACGTGTGTTAAGTAATACAAGCTTCATTTCTTAAAAGTGTACTTCAAAGGAGCAGTGGATAGTTAGTGTTAACACCACCTCCACAAAAACTCCTTGACAAATTTTACTCTAAGTATTATCTAGATAATAGCATCTTATTGGAAGCTACTGGCAAGCTCATATCCAAATGACCTTCAGTATAAAGGAGAAGGTTTGGAAATATGATGTCAATTTATTACAGTCTTCAACATTTACTCAAAGTGATATACTGAAGAAGGAAATAAAAAGAAATAAGACCATCCATCACTTCATTACAAAAAGGACCTCTGATCTTAATGTCCCTTCATCTTGCTATATTCTGCCAGCATTCTATGAGAGGCTGTTTCAGAAAATAAAATTTAAGAAGTGTTAAGCCACAAATATGTCTATACTAAAGGCATTTCTTGGATTCTGAAAGAACATTGTGTAATTCTATTGTTGTTTCTCACTGAAGAAATTTTATTTAAATAGTCACTCAACTGTATTCAGTCTGTGAGTAGAAAGTCATTCAGGATGTTGCTCATTATTCATAAGTATAGCTGATTTTTTTCCTTATAGTTAAAGGCACTGAAACAATAATTCCATTTCAACCTGCCCATTGCCTTGGAGGAACAAAAGATGAGGAAAAGGTGTGTGTATAAAATGATGTGAAGCAAAATCATACCGTTATTGTTCTGAAATGTATGCCTATGACATATCAACATGAACTTCAAATGTGTATGTAACTTTCATCTTTGGACGATGAGATTATCTGCCAAAGATCACATGAAGATGCCGACCCACAACAGGATCCTGACTGTTTTCTATCATGATTTCTATTACTGACTACTATTACTATTAATAATTATGTTTCTTCAACATAAAAATAATTCTCAGCAATTCCTTTGGAAAAGACTTTCCATTGTAGACTTTACGCTGATAGAATTTTTATGGTTTGGTTTCCACCATTTGCAAACCAAACAGTAAAATTTATATAGCTTGTGGCTCATGATAGCAAGCAATTGAAAAATTTAGACCTTTAAAATAAAAGAATACAATAATGTTCATAAAATACTAAGTTAAAAAAATTAATGAATTAGTTTCATATATAGTTACATGTAGGGTTCTGGAATCATCATCAGGGATTTTCTTCTACATTTTCTTATATCTACTTATATCTGTCTTTCTGGTTTTGCCTGTTGGTCTCATACTTATTTACTGAAAAAAGGTAGAGATGATATGATGAAGAGAAGACTCTGCCTTATACATAAATGGATAACTCATAGTGAGAATTCTGATTGGTTTAATTTTAATGCTCTCTCTCAACATGGACTTGGCCCCTTATTTCAGATGGACTGAAAGTAACACCATCCAAAACACATGCAGAGGAGAAAGGTTAGAAGGGCACGTTAGCCATGAAATAGGAGCTTATTAATACGAATAACAAGTATGAAATTTTGAGTTGCAGCATATATTTCACATGTGTTTATCAACATGAGTTATATGTATAGTTCATAAAGTAGGAAGTTAATGTTGTGATTGATTTTGTATTGATAATGAGATAAGACTCCATCAATGCAGTTACAAGTCACCTTCTTCCATCCCAGGTATTTTGTCATGGTCCAAGTTAGAGATATTAGATTGAGACTCTTAATGTTTCCATTAAGAAAATTAACTAAAATTAAACTATGAATAAGGGCAATTTTATAATCACAGAGAAGATTTACTATTAATTAAGGTTAACTTTATTTTTTTCTACATGATACCCCTGGATAAAGGTGATAAACTTTTAAGTCTAGACAATTAAAGCAATTCCCATGTGAAAGGAAGACTATTTTAGTCATTTGTAGCTACTTTATATTGAAGGAACATAATGGTCTATTTTACCAAAATTAAGACACTAATGAGTAGCAATGATTATTACTCAAATTAAAATGATGACAGACATTTTATATATGATATTCTTTAAAAGTATATGTTGAAGTAGACTAAAAACTCTCTGGAAAGCTATATGAAACCAATGCAATTTTTGCACTATCCTTCTTTTAGGAAAGGCATTTATTTCTCTGTATTAGGATTTTCTTTCAGTGTTTTGGCATCCTTTATAATGTATTTGCACATTACAATTGCTTTCCATTTGTCACTACTTCCTTAAAAAGATAGTAAAAATGGTTCACGCAAAATTCTGATTTTCACAATATTATAGTATTAAAAAGGATGAAAAAGATACAATCCAGTTAAATTGCTATTTCTTCATTCACATTGGAAATTTTAGGTATAAATGAGTTCATATAAATGGAAGAACTGTCATGGGGAGAAGATCAGTTGTTTTAATCAAAATAACTTCATGACAGAGCAATGTGTCCTACAGTAAACATAGAATTGATACTATGGTCAGGATTGCTTGTCAAGATGCTTGTTCTTATTCAGAGTCTATGAAGCAGCCAAATGAAAATATTTTGCTAGTGTATGTTAATGTCAAGGAGTGAATTGTGAGATATATGTCTCTAAAAAAAATTAAAAAATCATGTGCCCAGAAGGGTAGTGGGAGGTGATACTGGGAAGCCACAGTAAATAAATTATATACTTAAAATTTCTGTAGAAGATTTTGACTGTGTGGACTAAATAGGGTTGTGCTTTTCACAGAATAAAGTAGGTAAGGTATGATAGCAGGTGCATAGAATATAGAGTTCGTACTTGTGCTACACTCCCAGCTGGTTTTCTTGGGAAGCATTTATCCAAAGTATGGGATTGGGTGTTAATTGACATTAATCTTCACTTTGGGCTTAAGAAAGAAACTTGCCTGTGGCTATTTATGTGTGTGGGTAGTAAGCAAAGTATCTCTCCTAGTCAAGTATAAGAGCATGGGCATGACCAATTGTTCTGTAACAGTATAACCCACATAGAAAGGGGAAGTCCCAGTTTTCCTGCTCCACTCAAGGAAGGGCACAGCTGAGTGGTGAGGAGAAGCTAAAAAACACTGGGAAAAGGACTTGGGAGAAAAGGAAGAGGGAGACTAGAAGACCTAGAGGAGGAACTTGGAATGGACACATGTAATGAAATCACACTTGAATTTGCACCAGGGGCTTGAGGAACATAAAAGGAGACATTTGAAAGAGACAAAGATGTGGGTGCGAGACCATGGGGAGGCTGACAATGGCAGCCTTTATCTTGACTTGGAATTTGATTTTGCTATTTTCCTCCCAGACTTGCCTGCTTGCTTTTGCCACTTTCCTATGGGTCCCACCAGAAGGTGCCTTAGATTTGTGGCAAGTTCTTCTTCTGCTTTGAGCCAACCCTGCTTGGCTGGACATTTACCCACAAGGGGATGGGTAACTTTGGGTGTTTCATGGGAAAACTGTTTTAACTATTGAATATATTCTGTCTCTTCTCTCTATTACACATTACACACTAATTGTACTAAAGTCCTTTTCTGTTAAGGTCTTATGCACTAAGAGTATGTTTTGTCTTGATGTGGCAGATAACAGAACCCATTTAGAGCAGACAGTTTTGGGGGCACTGGGATGTTCTTCATTTTGCCGGCTAACAATTCCAAATACATTGTGCATGATCCAAGTGCCTTAGAGAATGTAAGTTAAACTTATGTTAAACAGAGTGAAGAAAAATGTTTTAACAGTGATGCAAATTTAAAAATCATTTTTACACATTGAAGTATGCTAAAGGCATATATCATATTGACAGCATCGTTTGAAAGTTAAGAACAGAAAACAATTATTTTTATTTTAAAAGACACAGATAATCATTATGCCTTAAAATATGTTCCAAAGTTCCTTCTCAAGATGTGTAAGCTATTTGGAAAGTTTGCTTCCATTAAATGTAACTTCAAATTGCTATTTCTCTCAAAACACTGTTTTATTAATTAGTGCTAACAAAGTGAATATTTTGTTTTTAAAGTTTTCTTAGCTCTCCTAGAAGTAGGAATGCATTCTAGTTTATTTCAAATATCCTTACACTAATTACATTTTAGACCACTGGTATTTACAAGTAAAGTCAACTATTTAGATGATGATGGAATTATTTTACTATAGTTATAAACAGAATATATGTATCAAGCTAAGTTTGAATGATGTTAACCAGCAGCTTAATATTTACTAGCTCAACCAAATTGTTTTGAAATCACATAACTACTTGCCTTGAGAGACCCTAGTGCTGAATTTTCAAATGTAGTTTTAGTAGAATGGATCTTGTTTTGTTTGCTTATCTCTTGTAGATAAACTGATATTTTTATGCAGTTTTTTGAGGTAAAAAATATCATAAATGAGATAAAAATTAATTTAGGAAATAAAGGCAGTCACAAATTTTTTTATCACTGGACAAATTAGAGTAGCCTCCCTGAACAATTTTAAATGTATTTTTCACATAGAGATAGAAGAATAATACATGACTGATTATTTTTCCATTTATTTACTTGTGATTGATGATATGAACTCATTCATATTTTCAACAGTTACACATAGTATTTCCTACCTTCTTGCTTGTCTGCTGACCTTTGAGTCCTCACCCCTGTACAGAGATCATCATTCTGCCCTGCCTCTCGACTCTCACTTTCTCTCTCTCTCAATATCTCAAAATGTCTGCCTAACACATTGGGGTGAGCATGTTGAGCATGTCTTCCTGCTTACTGCACAGATTTATGAACAACATTCGAATACAGAAGGACTGTATGAGCTTTAAAGTCTTAAGAAAATGGATCACTGTCTTATGTTTTATATTTTTATTTCAAAAATTGTAGAGCTGCATCTTGTGTTTCTCTTCAGTTTTGGAGTACAATAGCGAGTTGAGGTAAAATTATATTGCTAAGAATTTGGTTTTTGAAAAGAAATTTTAAAAGCAAGAAAAAGGAAAGGGTAAAAATAGCGTTTTGTGGAATGCCAGTTATATCTAGAAACTCCAAACCCTGCTATAAAAACAAACAGAATAGCAAAATGGTGGAAGGATGGAATTACTTAGAAAGGTGTTGATTGCCATGGAGGAAGAAAATTATATCAAGGTTGACTAGTAGTAGCAGGAAATATAACAGTGAGTTCAGAGGTAACATGTAGAGTCCATTAGGTTCCTGTGGGGGGAGAGAGTAAGAGGGATTAAACTGAATAATTTTGTCTGTGGAAATAATTTAAAATATTTGTATCGGATTCTTACCACAGATATGGATAAGTTTCTCCTAGAAAAAATAATGGAAGATATTTATTGCAAGTTTACAAATACAAATTTCATTTGAATGCTTACAAATATATTCTAAATTTAAACACAATTTTGCTAAAAAATGTTCATCTAACTTATTATATAAAAAATATTATCACTTAAATGCCAGCACAAACTGAATAATTATGTGCATTGAATGCTATCTTCATTTAATTAAGTTTAAATTACTCATAAATTGTATCATGATATTTACCACTTAATGTTGCATTTTGCAATTAAAGTGATGCAATGAATTTGAGAAATAAAGCATATTTTCTCCCTTGATAATGGACTCAAGATCATGATTTGAAATCTGTTCTGGGGTCATTGCAATTTGTAGTAAACATCTTTAAATGAGTTTCAGTTTTTCTCAGCATTATTAAAATGCTCTATTGAAGGCAAATAAGCAACCCTGTATGTAGTTATATGAGTATAGCTCACCAAAGAAATAATAAATTCTAATAAAAATAAGTTAAATTAGTCCTCTTGGAAAACTGAGGGGAAGAATGTATACTAGTAAAAACAAAATTATATTTTATAAATCCTGTAAAATTACTTATAAAATGTGGAAACACTGATTAAAGAAATCAACCTTAAAATAAGACTTAAATCCAACTTTTTAGTTTGAAATACAATGATCCCCAAGAAACATGGGAATTCCTTCCAGGAGTGTATTATTGAATACGCAACATTTTAATTTTACATTTGATTTTTGCATTGTTGTGTTTTTCTCATGGATTAAAAAATGATTTAAGGTGTTGAACTCATTAAAAACAAAAATTTGCTTAGCCCAAATATTTAAAAATATACATAAACTAATAGTTGACACCTACATATAATTCTTATCAGATTGAAGTGAATTATGAATATTACATTGGCACTAAAGTGAAAGTTCTTAGAGATTTCATTGATAGCAATCATCAAAAAGACAAGTGTAACCTATTGTTAGGGTATAAGATATATGTTCTACATATATGAATCAGTCATTCTACAGTCAGATTACAAGAGGTAGAAGGGGAAAAATTCGCTATTAGTGCTCCAAGTATATAGTATAATCCCCATAGAAAGTGTTGGTTCCAGTTCCTTATCCCACCTAAGGATGGGTGGAGCTGAGCAGCAAGAAAAAGCTAAAAAGGACTTTTGAGAGAAGGCTGGAGAGAAGACTAGGAGGGGGCATGTGGAACAGAGAGACATGTGAAGAAGAAACCATGCTTGCTTTTTGGCCTTGGATTATAACAAGGACTTGGAGGGCATGGAAGGAGACACGTGGAAGAGACTTGGCTGAGAGCCCTGCAGGGAGGTTGACAGAGGCAGCCTTTATCTTGACGTGGCTTTTGATTTGGTTCTTTTCCTTGCAGACTTGCCTGGTCCCTTCTGCCCCTTTCCTATGGGTTCTCGCCAGAAGGAGTCTTAGATTTGTGGAAGGTTTTCATTCTGGTTTTGGAATGGATCACCAAAATGCAGCTAAGCCCTGCTCTAGGTCAATACTATTTGTCTGGACATTTATCCACAAGAGGATGGGTAACTTGGGTGCTTCATTTGGACGCTATATTCTTTCTCTTCTCGTTTTTGCATATTAATTCTATTAAAGTTATTTTCTATTGAAGGTCTTACACACTAAGTATCTATTTGGTCTTTATTTGGTTCTAAATAAATAGAACCTTTATTTAAAGGTTCTATTTAGAACCTTTAAATAGGTTCTAAATATGGCAGAACCTATTTAGAATGTGCAAGTTTTGGAGGTCCTAGGGGTACTCCTTAGTCTCCACTAACACAAAGAGATGGAAGAGGGCATTTTCTCCCCATGATTTAATATCTTGCTTCACTTCGCAAAATCAGTTCCCTCAGTCTACTAAAACTAAAGTGGACGTTCATTCAAGGAAAAAAGCATCACTGTAAGACATATTCTTGGTAATAAATTTTGTATGGTGGTGTATGCTACCTGATGAAGGCATGTATTGGGGTTCTTGGACAGTATTGAAAGGATTAGCTCATAAGCACAGTATTAAGACAAACAAGCTAGAAGTTTGAAGACAAAACATTCTAAAGACTAAGGATAGCATTGTATTAATGGGAACAGGGTATATAAATCATCGACTCTTATATCAGTGCCCATGCAAAGGCTGAACATCTTTTGAGATGATTTATTTCAAAACTAACTGGCAGATGCCAACTGCCCTCTCTTCTTGGTCAGATAGAGTTTTTTTTTTAAGATTTATTTATTTAAGCATACAAGAGCTGGGGTGTAGGCCAGCAGTGTGGGGGGTGAAAGGAGTCACCAAAGACAGAATGGGGAGCAGAACAGGCAGATTGACTGAAGTACACTGCTGAGCGGAGCAGCAGGAGAGGCAGGAGAGGTCTGCTGTGCCATGTGGGAATCTCCCTGCCTGGGGATCAAACTCATGCTGCAGTGACTGCCTATAGCCCCATAGGCTGAGATTTAACCCCTTGTGCCACCAGAGAGGCCCTTGATCAGACAGAGTTTGTACAATAGGTCTTTACACTGACTTTTTATAATATCAAAGTATCGTGGTATAGAGGCACAGAATCATGCCTTCCCTGTCACCAGGGTCACTGCCACTGCTGAATTTCTGGTCTATCAGTGACACAGTATGCTGTGTTCTGTACAGTCAGATCACTTCAGCCTGCCAGCTGGCAACTTAATGCTGTATCAATTGCAGAAGACCCATTCACCTTTGAGAAATTATATTTATTTTTATTGGAATTAATGTCTACTTCTGAAATAGGTTTTCCATTCTTGCAGATGGCACCTCTGTCACTTACACTGTAAGAGCTCCTAATTTGATTATGTGAAATGCTACATTATTTTGCATTAGACCAAGGGTCCTCTTTAATGGAGAGGAGGTACAATATGAATAAATGATTATGGAATCCACTAGTGCTACTAAAGAATATGGCCTGTTAAAATTTTGGAATGGACCATCAAAACACAGATAAAGATTCAACTTGAAGATAATATTTTTAAAAATTAGGTTCTTATTTTCCAGAGTCAATCATTAAACCAGTGGCAAAATTCAGTATTGGTTCCCAAAGAATGAGTACACTTAATACATGGGTCCAGAAAGCAATGTGTGGAAATAGGGTTCCCTGTCCTCAATGGTCCCAATGACTTACTTCAGAAATTAGGCTCTTGGCTGACCAATAATCCAAGTAGCCTAGTTTACGTGCTAGATTAAGAAGATGATCATCAGTAATGGCTTCCAATGGAAATTTACTTCCATTTCTAGTCGTAGACTTTGTCTCACTCTTTTAATTTTTAATTAATCAGTTTATTATTTTGATTGAGGCAACATTGGTTTACAGCACTGTACATGTTGCAGAGATATAGGATTAAATACTGCAGGTATATAGCACACCACACCCACCACCAAGGCACCAAAATCCCTCCTGATAGTCCCTGTGCCCCTCCCCACTTTGCTCACATGTGCTTTTCCTCCTCTGGTAACCTCCACTCTAGTTAGATTTCTGGGGTTTGTTATTGGTGTGATTTCATCTAACCCTTTGCTTCATTTCTCTGTATTCCACATATAAGTGAAAACATCTGATCCTTGTGTCTTTCTGAATTATTTTGCTTAGCATATTCTCCTTCAGTTCCAACCACATTATTGCATTTTTTTTAAGTTGCATCTTGAACCACCACCTCAAAAAGTCAACAACCAAGAGGACTTAAAGAGTCACAAGAAACTTTTGAGGGTAATGTGTATGCTCATTATTTTGATTGTGATGATAACTGCTACTTACATGAATATATCAAAATTATCAAATTTTATGATTTTTTCCATTTTTTATTGAACACCAACAACAACCCATCTGTTAAAAATAAAAATGATACAATATGAAAATATATAAACCATATCTATGACGTCAATCCACACATAATTGATGAGTGCGTGTTTTGTAAATGCATAAATTTTATTCATCATTAAAAGTTGAAATAACATATTGTAGAGTGAGGAGATCTTCTTTGCCATTTTCACATCATGACAGATTGATTAGACTTCTAGTTAATTTCACATTATAGTTGGGATCCCTCACTCTGAAGTTCATGAATACAAAGTGGCAATGCCACTGAGATAATGAGCAAATGATGCTAAACTTTGGCTTTATAATATTGATACTTACAAAAATTGTGTTTCTGTTTTTTCTTACCTGTAAGCTATATTTGAACATATAAGAAGAAAATTAAAGGGATCAAATAAATTTAAAAATCAATAAGATGCTCAACGTCATCAAATCACTCACATTTCAGAGAGGAAACTATGTCATATCCATCTTAAATGTCTCATCTTCATTGCACATTTTCTGGCAAGCAGTGTTAAAAAAAGGTTTAAGATGTTCTAGCACATGATCCTTCACTGCCTGAAAAGGATAATTTTATTTGTATGACTTACAATGTTGCAGTCATGTGAAACAAAACAGTTGGTCATTTCATGGGCTGGAGGGATAACAAAAGATAAAGGGTATTTGAAGAAAATTAGAGACTGACAGAATTACTCAGAGAGGAATAGATCTGACTGTGATCAAGAAATGAAAGCTCTGTTTGTTTTTGTCTTAGTTCTCTCTAAGTTAATATGTATACATATAAAATGGAGGGAAATAATTTAGCTAGGATTTTGCTGAAATAAATGAAATCCATATGCATAACCTATTAAAACTTAAGCAATGTTTTCACATGAGTTTCCAGAGATGGAATACTTCCAGTTGCTTTTAATGCAAGACATTCCATGACACAGTTGACTTTAATTAGAGTACTACTGAGCAAAAAATAATTGTATTTACAGAATCCTGAGCTAGCCGTCAAGATACAGCAGGTGGACAAGAAACGCTGTGTGTGTTACTGAAAAACACTTCACTGAATGCAGCAGCATATATCATGCAAGTGAAATAAGATAAATGAATAGAGAGCATGAATGTAGCAGCTTTAGTTTTGTTAATTAGGCTACATTCATGCTTTAGTGAGGCTGCAATTTACCACTTCATTCTCCTGTTGCCTATTGTGCTAATACGCTCATGCTCCCAATAGCTATAAATGGCGTGTAATATGTGAATTCCAAGGTCCTGTCATCATGACATTACAGCAGTGTCCATTTACCAGTACCTTTTAAAAAATTAAACTTGTTTATTTCCCCAAAAGATATTAGTGAATCCATTACTGCCTTTTTTAAAAGTTAAAAGTAATTTTTATGTCATCTCTAATAATTGCCACTAAGATTCAGAGGATTGAATTTTTTTTTTTACTTACTCTGTTTTATATCTTCAAAATATATACGCTTTCTACAAATAATACTCCATTGCAACTTCACTGAGAAAGACTATCTCCATTGGCATATGGAGATTTGCTTAAAAGAGTCATAATGCTTAGTGATTTAGAAATATAATTTAAGAAAATACATGACTGGAGGGATTAGCATGACTTGTGACACAGAATCTACATTTATTTTTCTGTGTGTTTTCCTTAGCATGATGTACATGTACTGTGTGCTGTTGTAGATCTATACAATAGCACCACACACGTGTATCCTGCACTTTGAAAGACCCAGCAAAAGGCTGGGAAGCATGTGCTCTGCGCAAGTTGTCTTTGTGGCATCATTTTCAGATCTGAAAAACAAGTGAACTGTGACAGATCCCATCAAGGTAAGTAAATCTACAATTGCCAAGGCCTATTTCATTCTCCCTGAGTCCTATAATGTTAAGAGCTTTCCCATATAATAAATGCCTATTGATTTACCAAAGCGGCAGCAAAACAACTTGGCATTGGTTTATTTTGCTCTCACTTAGTTTTACACATGATTTAAAATTAAGCAATTTTGTGTTTTCATATCTACTGCTTTGTAGAAGCTCAGTGGACTTAAATTATTTCTTAAGGCCCAAGAATAAATAAATAATATACCCTCTGCTTTTCGAAAATAAAACAGGTTTCTCCTTTCTGAGATCTTGCAGAACTATATGAGGTTCAATGAACAATGAAGGTATAATCTCCACATTTAAGATAATGAGAGTGTTGATTAAACGCAATAGACACATCTTTCCAACATTTGATTTTTCTACTCCCTTACCATAAGTTAGCACTGATTCAGTATCTGATTAAATGTTTAAGGGCTATTCTATATTTCTATTTTATGAAGAATATTCTATATTATGCTATGCTCAGTGGTGTCCCAAGAGTCCTGATTATTTTGATTAAGTAAAAATAATTTGGTTGTTTAATTTGAGAAAAGTGTTTGTAAAATGAAAACGTGAAGCACTTAAAGAAGTACAACAAGGTGGGGAGGAGTCAATAGCTTTTCTGTTCTGATCCTAGACTTCACGTTTTGTGCAAAAGAGCAGTAATCAAACAGAAGGTATTTGTCAAAATGAATCATATTACAAGTATGAGAGTAAAATACAAATTATGGAGAAGAGACTTTCTTTTCATTTTCTGTTTGCTGCCTGCCTTCTGATGAGGAGAGCTCTATAAGCAGAAAATTGATATCAATAGGATGAGAAAAGTCTTTTTATACATTTAATGTCACTATTAAGAAGTGATTTTCCCATCAAGAAACCAAGGGTAGTATAGTAATGAACTCAGTAATTTGGATAAAAGACAGGCAGAGTCACTGCAGTAATACACAGGAGGAATCACTGGTCTTCCTTTCTGCCAGGTCCGCACTGCCTTTCACTTTCTTTTCTTTCTGGTTCCAATTTCTGCAAGCAACTCATGCTTCAAACATTTCCCCGTGGGAAGCTAGAGAGTGACTACAAAGAAGGATTGGGTAGTGTGTTACAAAGGATCAGCATGCCCCTGGGTGGCCCATGAATGCCACAGTTGTTTAGAACAAGTGGGCTTATCACGCCTCAGGAGGGCTATGACAAATTTTAGTTAATTCATAGGAAAAGAAGAAAATCAAGTATAAGTGAAGTGCGACATATTTTCACTCGGTTCTTGGTATTAAAGGAGTAGAAGTGTTAGAATACACAACATAAAATAATGTCCTCATTTGGAAGTAATTTAAGGTGTTAAACCTGTAGCAGTTGTAAGGAAAGTAGAAGAAAATAAATTTATAGTCCTTTACTCAGAATGTGACAGATTAACATATACTTCAAATGTATGTTTTAACTTTGGAGAGATGGGTAGAGGATTACATAAGACTTTACAAAAGGTTTCAGCTAGTTGTTGGGGACAGTTGGTCAAATATTGGTTTTAGAAGAAGGAGGAATTGTTTTGGGATTTAACAGCCATTTGGGTAATATGGTCTTAATAAGAGGGTCGAAGAAGAACTACTTAGAGATTAAACTCATGTAATATTAGGGATGAATAGGTAAGGAAGTGCATGTTTTTGCAGCCCTTCATGGTCTCTGACAGTTTCTTCTTTCAGTTAAAAGAAAGATTGAGCTTCATGATTTGACAAGTTTTTGTTAAGTTCTCCAAATCTATACCACTAGGATCAACTGAACTCTCCAACTGATGCGTGATGGCTGCCAACAGCGCCCTTCTGAGTTTCAGTCTTTGTAGTTGGATTTCAATTATTTATCCTGTGAGCTGCTATTTGGAGTATTTTAAGACTGGAGAAAGTCCAAGGAGGATACCTGAGAGAACAAGAAGGATAGAAACTTAAGTTATTAGAAAGCTCTGAGCAATGCCTTGAAGTCAAGATTCTTCCTAAATCAAAATCATAGAGGACGTCTCCCATCCCTCTCCCAAGTCTGCAGTTATAAAGTTTCATATCAGTACTTCCTGTATAGTGCCATCGGTCCTTGTGATATGCAAAATAACAAGATCAAGAGAAAAAAATTAAGGATAGCAATTTAATGATTGAGAATATGAAACTAGCAGCTCAATGGAAAAAATTAGCGCAAAAGACAAAGGAAAATGTAACAGTCCATGGGCACCAGTACTTGGGAGTCTCTATCTGAAGGTTTAGGCAGAAAACATCCATGTCTAATAATCTAATGTTGAATGATCTATGGTTCTTGGGAAAGATGTTTCCATCATGATGATATCTGCTTTTGGAACTCATTGAAGAAATCTTTGCTAGATCTACCATCTACATAGAAATGTGGGAGGTCAGTGTAGGGAGTCTTTTTAACTGGGAGATAATTTCACTGGAATCTTACTGAAGTATTGACAATCAACAGTAATGTCCCTTCATGGGACTTGAGAACACTCATTGTTGTTAATGCTCTGTGCTGGATATCCAGGCTGAGAGTGGTACAGAGATTCTCTAATTTCTTCCTTGGAGAAAGCCGCTAGATTTGTTGGTAAGCTTGGGGTTGCTGCACTAAAGCTCCATATTATTTGGCCATATCAGAGTATACAAGAATGGGGGCAGGGGAAAGCAAGGTTAGGAGTTGAGCTCTCCAGAGGCACAGTGCATCCAGTAATGAGTTCCTATGGGGATGAGTGAGTTTCCACTGGAGTTGACATATGGGGCTGATGATACTAACAATATTTTCACAATGTAAGGTAAAATAAAACAGTGCATCTGAAAAGCACCGTTTATTTTTTATTCTTTTAAGGATTTATTTATTTATGCACACAAGAGTGGGGTGTAAGCCAGAGGTATGGGGGTGGTGAGAGGATTCACCAGAGACAGAATGGGGAGCAGAACAGGTAGGTCCACTGAAATACACTACGGAGGGGAGCAGTGGGTAAGACAGGAGAGATCTGCTGCGCCATGTGGGAAGCTCCCTGGCCAGGCATCTAACTAAAGCTGCAGTGGCAGCTGATAGCTTCATAGTGCTGAGACTTAACCCCTTGCGCCACCAGGGAGGCCCCTGCAAAGCACTGTTTAAACTGCGTCATCATCTTATGATGTGAACCTTACTGTAAAATCCCTCTTAAATATATAAGCTAACTTTTTTAATCAGTTCAGGAATCAAATAATGGCATTGGAATCTTCCATTTTCATCTTTCATCTTTCATCTTTGGTTTTTATTTTTGTTTAGAGAAAAAAGTATGAATTCTATGTAAGAAGAAGTCTATGTGCCAGTTCAATATTTATTATAAACATTGATATTATTCAATTATATTTGTTTCTAAAAAATTGTATGTAGTGATAACGGAGACTACATCTATCACATCATTTCTTATGAAATAATCATTGAATCAATGATTATATCATGGGTTGTAAAAGAAAGCGCCTCTAGTGGACTCTGCCTCTAGCACCTCAGTCCAGATGTTGGAATTTCGTCACAATAAGAAGTGAAGCCTGAAAAATACTCCATCTACTTCAGGGTTAGTCTCTCCCCAGATAGCAAGAACTTCTATTTCTTTTATATATATATATATATATATTTATTGTCATTTATATCTTTTACATTTTGAATTCCCCTTGGGTAACCTACCACCAATTCACCCGTGATCCATCTCCATGGTCCCTTGTGTCCTTTTCTACTCCCTTTTGTGCCCTTATCCTCCATCCCCCCCCCCACCACGTGCCAAGTGTCTCTCTCCTATTTGGTTTCCCTATAGTCCCATTAGAAGTGAAACCATTCAATATTATTCTCTTTCTTTCTGGCTTATTTTGCTGAGTATGAGCCCCTCTAATTCCATCCATGTTGCTGCAAATTGCATGTGTTTATCTTCTTTGAATGCTGAATAGTATTCCATTGTGTATATGTACCACATCTTCTTGAAGAACTTCTATTTCTTAAATGATTAAAAGTCTTTATTATTTTTTTACAATTAACAATAAAATGTAACACAGGGATTCTGAGCATGTTAGTAGCTGTCATTAAGTCAATTTTGTTCTCTCACATTAATTTTGTACTTTTCACATTTATTGCATATATGCACCCTTAACAGTTCCTGCCTTTCATTATGTCCCAAAGTGAGACAATCGCCAGTCTATCCTTAGGGATTCCTGTATACCAAAGGATTCATATAAGAAAACTAATTAGATATAAGAATATTACTTATGAGACAAAAATGCAGTGATTGCTAACAAATTATTGATATTTTTAGTTCTTACCAATATCAAAACCTTGGTAAGGAAAATATGAGTTACTCCTAGTGTGATCTTGGTTGAGAGCAAGGTCAATGGAAGAAGTTTCTATTGTCTGTTGCACTGTGACAATAATCAAATATATGTTGGGAAGGCTAAAGTCTTTAGAGTTCACTCTCTATGCCAAAACTGATGGACTGGCTGTTCTTCTTTAAAAGACATTCTTAATGTCAGATTAATCCAGAAAACTTGAGTGCATCGGCACTGGAATCTTTCCCTTGCATTCCCACTAAACTGAGAACACTGTATGAATCAAGTATTAATTTGATCTTGAAAGACAGTGCTGTTTAATTATTTTTTTCTCCAAATTATTGAATTTTTTCATTTTTTTCAGTAATGTTTGATAGAACAGTTGACTTTCTGCCAAATAGGCCATTTGTGACTTTGTGGGAAAGTCGAGATACTATTTTTCAATAGTCTACTAATCCTCCTCTACAGTCAATACAAATTAAAAAGAAAATCATACATAAACAAGGCATTTCTGCATTGTATATGTTTCATTTATTTGGCTTTAAATCCCAGTAATATTAGTTCCATAACTTTTTACACAGTTTTTGTCTTTACTTTCTCATAATTTCTTTTTTTGTGACTGTTGTTTTATTACTTCAATTATGATGGTTGCAAATAATTTTATATTTTATACTTGTGTCAAAAATAGAATAAGTTAAAGGAAGGCTAGTAATATTTAGATGAAACTTTTATGGTCACTAATCAAGTTTTCCAGTGTTTGTATGTAACTCTGTATATGTGTCTCTAGTGTATAATTCTTTATTATACAGTGCTTTGATACATATGGACACATTTTCTGCCTAGATCATAAAAGCAGATACCCAAAGCAGCTTAAATTTTAAGCAAAATTAAATTATGTTTCCACCATGGTTCCTGTTGTGGAATAACAAAGAACTGCTTTGTAAATGGTCAATTATGTAGAACAAATTCTAACCTTTGTATCCTTGACAAAATATGCATATCATACTTTTTCTTTTATTTTTCAAAATTCACTTATAAACACTGCTATGGGAAAATTTCTATGATTCTTGTATTTTTCACACCCTCCCTTTATGTTTATTATCTATAGCTATTTTGAAGACAAAGGAATATTAACATGCTTGTCTCTTCTACTAAGAGTTAATCATTTTGACTCTAGCTTCTTTTTTGATTTTTTTACCTAATGTCTCTAACAGTGGATGAATGGTGAAATCTCAGCATATAATTTATTCAATAGATGGATGAATAAATAAGTGAAGGTCATCTGAACATCTGGAACCTATGCATAAGTATGTGGTCATCACCTATTTACTTGCAGCTTTAGCTGTATGCTACTTATAAAAGCAACAGAATGATTTTTATAACCGAATAGAACACTACTTTGTATTTTCTTTTTGGTGGTGATTCACCCACTGTCTTTGTCGTCTGTGAATTACTCAGCTGATCAACCTACTATATTTGAAAGTGAGTCTGATAGCACTAGGCATTTCTTTATAAGTAGAAGATATTCATTTTGTGTGTTTGTAATGCTTCGTTTAAACCTCTGTTCATTACTTTTGTTTTTTCTCATTTTTTTTTATATCTTTCTCCATTTCAGTCCTCAGATTATTGCCTTTTGATGAGGTCAGTAGATTCTGGAACATATGTTAGACCTGGTAGTACACAGATCACAATAACTTCTTATACAATGTGTAGGGTCAACATACAAGATTCTTCATTTATCTTTGATTTTCTTTCTTCTCATTTCACCTATCTTTTTTCATAACACATCAAAAATGATTTAAAAAATTATGCCTTTCATTAAATTGTAATACCTATATTACAGAACACATTACACATGGAGGTCCCCTTTTTCTATAATTTGATTGCCTTTTACAGTTTATTCTGTAGCATGCTATCTCAAATCTATTTCAAAAAACTATTTTTTAATATTTTATTAGATATGACTTTGACTTAGAAAATTCAAATTAATACTGTTTACATATATATAGATATATAGATATATATATCTATATATCTATATATATGTATATTTCTTTCAGAGTATATATGCTCTAAAACTTCGAAGCGTTCATCCAAAAAGATATTTCAACATGCTCTTCAAAAAACATCTAAGTCTAAAAAATTTGAAATGCTAATTTAAAGACTAACTGTGCTCAATGATTCTACATTTTTTTGTGGTAATTATTATAATGTATGATGTTTTGATGGTATTTGGATGAAAGTATAGATATATATTGAGATAAAATAGAGATATAACATGGTGAATTTCAAATCAATATATTTTCATGCAATGAATTCTATAATATCTTAAAAACATTTTTCAGAACATTTCATTTCATTTTCCCTCTATTTTTCGGGTTTTTAATGATTAGCTTTGTGATAGTGCATAAAATATGTCTGTTAATATAAAACTATGTTTCTAATTGCAAACAATAGAAAATTTAACAAAAACACTCAGAAATTATTGGACAGTTACTTCTAAGTTGGATCCATATAAAAACTTTTATACATGGTTTGAATGAATGGCATAGGAAATAATACAGATTAAGAAAAATCCAAAGGTCATTTTTAAAAAGCATAAATGTATATAATTTGCTCGACTTGAGAGGATTCCAAGGTGTGACATTAATGTGAATTCAAATTTCCAAAGTTATGGCAAAGTCTATGTGCTTTTCCATAATGAAAGCAAAATATACCTCTCCAAAGCCCTGAATGTCTCCTCTCTCAAATTTTGGCTTGTGGTGAATTTCTACATTATTTCAGCATGGAATTCTGTGGTTTAGGTCGAGTCTTTCCCCATGGAAATTAAATCTTCATCTTAAAAATCCTTCGCTATGAAGTACTTGCTTTGTCAAGAAGGTGCATCTTACAGGGATAGTCTGGTCTTTGCTGTGAAGTGGCTTCCTTCTCAGCAGCGCACTCACGCTTTCTGCTGCCATTTGAATGTGTAGGAGGCCAATTCCCACGCAGAAAAATAGCTCTATGACTGACATATTGCTAGTAATGCAAGAACTTGTGTTCAGCGAATTGCCACAAAAATGAAATATTTCTCCCTAAAGTCACCACCTCTCCAACCAAGAATGTAAAGAAATGGAAATTCAATGTGGCTTAGTTAATATGGATCAATTCAATTTCAAAATGTATAATTTCATAAATGTTACATTTAAATCTGTCTGCATACACAATGGAAAACTGAATGTGTATTTTTTATCATAAGATGTACATTCGTAAAATATATATTTTTATAAATACCCAAATGTTACAGAAGAGTTCAGAATAAAAGGAGTTGATCAAGATGGTGGGGAGATAAAAAAAATGAAGGAACTTCTTGAAGCAATGGAATATGAATTTTCTAAGTATAACTGAGTTTGTGCTGACACCTATATACCAAGTAAAGGGTCTTGTGGCTGCTTTCTTGACATCTTCCCAGAATAAAAGATATATTTTCATCAAGAAATTAGAAACTGAGGGCTACATACGCTGAAGATACTTCACTCTATGTTTTTTTATATCTTTACCGATGTCATTATAAAGTCACGTGTGACCCAATTTCTAGCACTTCAGATGGTACTTTTGGGGGTAATAATTCATTTTTATATATATTAAAAAAAACAACTTTTCCTCTTGACGAGGCATACTTGAGAAAAGACCAAACGATAATAAGAGTTTTAACAAAAACGTAAGTAGTTTCTTAAATGTTTTTTAGAAACAATAGTATAATTTGGAGGTCAACCTGTAAATATAAGCTCTTATCACCGCTTGATCCCAATTTGAGATGAAAACTTATGCTGATTACAATAAAGTTTGGTGGAGCCATAAAAGTAGATGACCCTGAGAAAGTACTAGAATAGACTACTAGGACAAATGAATCACATGATAAAAATCATAAATATGAAGTTTCAAGTTGTTTTCAAGATCTAGAAGGGACATAAATTTAATGCATGTTTTTATTTGATATAGGATGATTAATGGTGTTTTCTCTGTCATTGCAAAAAAATGTTTAAAGAAGAATGTCCATTAAAATTCAAAGATCTCTAAATCACTATGCTGAAAATGATCTTTCAAGATTATATATTTTTTTATTGTTCCATTTTCTGAATTCTTAGAGATATCAGATATGATGTTGACATCAACTGCACTATAAGCCACTAAATAATATTTCTAGCCAAAGTGTTATCTGTTCAATTAATTTAATATATTTTACACTTACCCTTTCATGTGATTATTATTTATTGGTACTTCATTAGGCATGTATTAATTTGCTTATTTTTCATCTTTTATAAATATATTTCAAGATTAAAAATATGTGCTATTTCACTTTGAAATAACAAAATGGGCAAATGCAAATATCAAAATGGGCAAATGCAAATAACAAAATTTTGAAGATCAAAATTTAAAAAAAAGTAAAATTATTTTCTCTGGTCTTTTTAAAAAAGAGTGTATATCTCATACATTAGCTAACCTATTACAGTGATCCATTTTAAAACTATATATTTTTAAAACTATATATAGTCTATATGGCAGTTTAAATGAAGGCATTTGTTAATTATTTTACCATTTATTCAAACAAAAGGTGTTAAATGAATATATAATTAGCAGAGCATAAATCAACCACTACTTTTCCTTCTACTAAAAATAAAATGAAACAGAAGAGAACAATGAACCAAAAATCCTATAGGCTTGAAATATCTGTTATTAAATAATACTAGTTTTACTTAATTTTATTTCACTGAAATCACTAAGCTAGAGGAAAATGAACAGCAACAGCTATAGATACTTAAATATTAGGTAAATATATTACCTTTCTTAGAATTTTCAGTTGTTTTCTGATTTTAAACATGAAGACGTATGGCCTCTCTGGTGGCATAGGGGTTAACTCTCAGCACTATCACTGCTAAGGCTTGAGTTCGATTCCTGGCCAGGGAACTAACCCACAAATGGATCAGCAGACTTTACATGTCTCACTCCTTGCTCCCCTTAGCAGTGCATTTCAGTAGATCTACCTGTTCTCACCCCACTCTATCTCTGGTGAATCCTCTCACTCCCTCCCCACACCTCTGGCCTACACCTCAGTTCTTATATGCATAAATAAGTAAAAATAAATTTAAAAAAAAAAGAAAAGGTAAACATTAAACAAAAACTTTTGTCTACAGTCAAGTCTATATGAAGCACATACCTTATAACTTTAATAAAGTTAATGTTCTTTGGGCCATTCTGAAATATCCAGCATGACAATAAATTCTACTCTACATTCCACTACAGATGATTGCGTCTTAGGATATCACATGTAAATTTATTACCAATTATAATGCTAAAATATACAATTTGCTTAAAATTAATACTATTCCATTGAGCAAACTGGTTCAACTGCCTGTTCTCTGGTTAATGAACAAGATCTAATTTCAGAATTATATAAGTAGATTTTATTACCTAGAACCACCTCTTCTACCCATTGTTTTAAGCCAGGCTTCCCAGAAGCAGATCTGACACAAGTTATTTCAGCACACAAAGATGCTGACTCTTAGAAGCAGAAGCACACAATTCTGATACTAAATAGTGATAAGTGATAAGGAGGAAATTGTAATGAATGTGATGAAATGAGTGAGGGGGAAAATATTGAAGGAATAAGATGGCCTCACTAAGAAATATATTTTGCTTGAAATGCTAAAGCAAGCAAGGGAGTTAGACATCCAGTTCACTGGAGGGAAAACATCCCAGGCAGAAAGAGCCAAAAACCAAAAGTGCTCAGAGGGGAAACTATACATCTGACATGAAAATTCACAAGGCCGAGGAAACTCAGCTAAGTGCCTGAGTAGGGGTGAACCTCTGAAAGTCAATCATGTGATTTTTATTTGGAATAAACAATTGTATAAGAGGAAAAAAAAATTCACAAGGAGGCACTGAGGTTGGAACAGAGTGAGGGGAAGAGGAAGAGGGCAAGATGAAGTTTGCAAGGTAAAACAGGGGAGTGTTATGTGGAACAAAAGCATATGTCCAGGCAGCCTATCCATTCATTGACCCATCTGGGTCATGTCAACTGAGGCATGTTCACAGAGACAGGTGGACTTGTGTTCATTGCTCCCAATGCTCAATTCTTGGGCAGTGTGCAGACACCTAGAAATGCAATATGACCACCTGGAACTTATGTAATATGTTCCATATACTTACATGTTACTTATGTAATATGTTACATGAGTAATATACCATATATGTACATGTTACATGTATATATATACGGTCATGTGTAATATGCAATGTTACTTCAATTAAAAGTATAAAAAATAGGTGACGTGAGAGATTTCAGAAATAGCATCAAGCCATCAAGCTTACCATCGAGCTTTTCACCTTGATGGTAAGGGGAATCCACGGCAGAGCCTGTGATGAAATCTTGGTGATGGGTCTGGGTAACATGGAACTTAGGTTTCTCTCTATAGGGCTTCTATCTCCATAAACTTTTCATGAGCACAGCTCCTTTTCACGTCAGAGAGACTGCAGAGAATAAATCTTATCCAAGTTTACAAGTACATCTCAAGAGCAGATGACATCTGGTCTTGTAATTTGTAGTGAGATAATTGAGAGGGAAATTTGAAAATACAAGCATCAAAATTTGAGAGTTCAGAGGGCTGCTATCGCCATAGCAGAGTCAGCAAAAGCTGAAGTAGGTCACCGGTTAGGAATCTAATGAAGTCATTAGCTGCAGGAAGATGGTGGCTTAAACCACGTGAAGACTGTGGCATGGTGTAAATGATTGAATTCCAGTTATATTTTGAAGGTAGAAGTGACAAATTTTTATGAAGGACACGTGTCGTTTATGAAAGGAAAAAGAAAAAACGAGTGATTAACTGAGAAATTTGGAGCTTTATTAATGTATTGTGAGTATGGACAGGTAAAAAAGACATGGATCAAGATTGTCTTTTTGAATTTCCTTTACTATGTGATTATAATTTTAAAAAACAGCTCTGCTAGAAAAACCCGACTTACATTTAGCAAGATAAGATCACTTTGAATATGATTTAATTGGTTTATGCATTAATATTTAGGTCAGGTTAATATGTGTAAAAATCTTCTTGTTGTGTGTATTTAAATATATAAATAGTTGTTCTGATAAGTTACCAAAGCATGCGGTTTCTCACATAGCACTTTTATTGGAATAATTTTCCAAGGTAACATTTCTTTTTTGTCGGTTGATATTAAACTATTTTTGTTCCACCAAATAAACATTCTATATGATGTGATTAAATTACATATTTGCATAAAATTGTATGCATTGCATACCAAAGCAATCTTTCAAGTTTATTCCTTTCAAAAGAGCAATGCATCAGTAGAAATATGTGATTTTGCTTCATCACTCAAACATAATGGGAGCAGTGGAATGTGTTAAATACATAGAGCTAAAGCATGATTTATATGAGAAGCCACTGATATTATGCTTCCTCATCCTTGTCCTTTATTTTCAGATTTATTGCATATTTTAAAGAAAGGTTGTATATTCTAACTTGTGTTTTGGGATAATAATTTCATATTAACATATTAATTATGTTTCAACCATTAGCACTGGTAAAAGTTCACTTATTAATTGATCTTCTCTTCAGAAGCTTTCCTACATAAATTAGTGTACAAACTTATGGTTAATACAAGGAGCAAAGAAAAAAATAGGATATCATGCATATTTTGCATGGCATGCCAATTTGCATATACGCAATTTTTCCCTTTTGCATACAGAATAAACAGACACAATATCATAATGATTTGAAGATTAGCAAATACATTGTCAGGAAGGATCCTAAGATATTTATCTATTTGAGATTACTTCAACATCTACACATCTATGAGATTCTTAAGTCTTCTGTTTTGTCTAGTTTAATAAGACCTCCATAGACTCAGTATCTCCTTCATCATCACACTCCTATCTAAGCCACATTTTCAAGACATTCAGCTAACACATACAAAAGCACCTAATTAAATATGAAATTAGTCATCTCAAATAAGGTTTGTCACATGAGATAGTTAAAATGGAAAAGAAATTAAACTAGAAACCAAATTTATTTCAGAAATTTCAATGGGACTTATTTCATAGATTAATCTATAGATTTTTCATAGATTGATCTATAGATTTTGAGTCCAACTAAGGAAAGGTCCCTGACCAAGATAATAAAGGAACTGACATAATTAAAAAAATACATAATTAAAGTATTATATATAATGTGTTTGGAGCTTAGCACATAATAAACATCAAGATGAATAATTGAAATTATTTCTCCTTTAAAGATGTAGTGTATAACTCTCCAATAGACATATTTTGTTGCAGATTTTTCAGAAGAAATACTACTATTGTCTCTCATAGGAAGAGATATGTATTCTAATAAAGTTTTAATGAATAGCCATTGCAGGCTTGGTAGATTACGGGAGACAGAGATGGGACATGTGGTGAAGTTTCACTTTATCCGAATCATGGAATAATTACTTCTTAGTAGCAGGGGAGGAAATAATGGAGGATAATTCAGTGTTAATAAATAACTAACTTATGCTTCTTACATTTATTAATTTCAGTTGCTAGAAATACAGATGTGTAAAATATTTTCCTGTATTTTAGTTTTAAAAGGTAAATTAGGGGCCTCCCTGGTGGCGCAGCAGTTAAGTGCTGCACTGTGGAGCTGTCAGCAGTGGCGACGCAAGTTCAACACAGGGCCGGGGAGATTCCCACATGGCGCAGCAGACCTCTCCTGCCTCACCCGCTGCTCCCCACAGCAGTGTATTTCCGTCGATCTGCCTGTTCTGCTCCCCACTCTGTCTCTGGTGAACCCTCTCGCCGCCCCACACCTCTGGTCTGTACCTCAGCTTGTATGTATAAATAAATAAACCTTTAAAAAAATAAAATAAAAGGTAAATTAAAGTCATTTACCATTATTTTTCCCAGCTTTCTTTTTATCTTCATTTATTATAGTTTACAGATTAACTGAACACAGAAAGAAAGAAGAAGACTGTCTACTACTTTAAGTTGTTTAAGAGTATTTTACAACTAATTTATCATAATGCAGTCCCACATTTATTTTGCTTTGATTTTTAATGTTAATATTTTAAACTCCATATTACACAATCAATTAAAATTTGATGAAGTAAATTAGTACATTTTTAAAGATTTATTATAAAGACTTTCTGGCATTTTACCAATTTCTTTTCCGAAGCATATTTTTTTCCTGTGCTGTGCAAAAATTATTTTATGCAAAGGTCAAAGTTCTCAAATTTTGTGTCTTGCTAGAATTACCTTCCACACTGAAATAGACTCTTCAATTAACTGTTTAACTCTAATTTGCACTTCAAATGTATTGTTTATCTGAACTCATATTTAAGAGTAAAGATAAACCCAGATATGCACCCATATAGCCATATATTAAGTATATAATACATACAGCTATGTAGCGAGAACAGTAGCAAGAACAAACCTTTTCAACTTTCTAGCTCTTTCCCAAATTTTCAATTCTTTGATAATATATTTTCCATAAATGATGAAGATTTGGGTCTGTGGCTGGTGGGGTAGGTAAAGAAATAGAAAATATGTAATCAGAGAACCTCAAAAAATGTTTTTACTGACTATTCTGAAGAACATTTCTACATGTCCACTCTGGAGTAGTGAAAGAAACCTCTTTGCTAATATCAGAATATACGCTTTGAATTAAGCTAATGCCACTGTTCATGAAAGCTTCAAAAGATGAACACACAGATGACATAAATTTACCTTATCCTGAGAAAACACTATAAAGAATCAGGGGTATGAAGATTATGAAGCTAAGGCAATAAATTGGATCCCTGCATCCTGTTTACCTACCGACTCATTTATTCACTTCATTCAGATTCTTTCTAAATGCTAAAGTGTGATAGAAATCCAGGGTGTCAAACACCAGGCACTCTCAAAATGGCATTTAAGTTCTGGCATTTTTGCCTTCCATTGAATGGATATCCTTATCTGTTTGCATATTCAGTGGAGTGATCTGCTTTCATGCATATCTTATCTTAAGAGAGGTATTACAGAGAAAAATGCTATACTTTCTGATTCTTTAAAGTCCAAGAAATGAAATACATAGCTTTTATGTTCCTATTGCTTCCTTCACTTCTGAAATATTTTCACATTAGGCTTCATTTTACAAACACACCCACCAAATTTTTTGTTGTAAATGTGGAGTGAAATTACAACATGTAAAATTGCAAATATGCAGGGTAAAATTGTTGCCACTGATTTAGCCCTAATATATTAATATGTTTGGAACAGGAAATTATTTCTGATTTTTCAGGATTTAACCTCTTTTTTACATACAAAATTCAGGACTATAATTCTGGATATTAATGGGTATATATTGGAACAAGTTCTGTTTTCCTCATCAGTGGAAGACTCTGGAAAACCTACTCTTCCTGCCTATGTAATACAGGTTTTTGGTTAAAACAAAAGAAAATTAGTTTTCATCTTTGCTTTGCTCTTTAACTCTTGATTACTGTATTAAAGAAAGATGGTTAGTTGGGCTTAGGGTTCATAGCAATAGAAAAAGCTGAAAAACAGGTGCAATAAGAGAATTACAATTATTTCTGTCTGTTGAACTTTCAAATAAGAATGCACTCAAGTGTACAATTTGGTTTAATGTGAACAAGTTTTTTTTTATTTGTTTGTTTTTATTTTTGATTTAGTCTCAAAACTCCAAGAGACAATGTTTTGAAAGATGTAAATTTTATTTATTTTAAAAGGCATATTCTAATGTTAGGGTTTTAGATATTAAGCCATTTATACCTTACACACTCTTGCTGTATATTTTAATGTATAAATTTTCTCAAGTAGTTAAGATTATCAATACAAAAAGTTCACAGATTTTATTTCCATTAGAAAATACCAACACCTGGTCTAAGGGCATAACACCCTATTCGCTTCAGAAAATACACCAGAAACCACCATTTTCTGAATAGCTGAGACTGAAATCCTGCCATCTTGGGTTTTTATAATTTTAATATACTCCTAGGTAATTCATCTGACTTTAGTGATAGTGGCTATAGTCTTTTGTCAATACTGCTCCACGTGGTACCAATTTTGCCTAACATTTTCCTTAAAAGAGGGTGAACTTGATATTATTTTGATGTGCAACTTGTGGAAAAATTGATAATAATAATCAATTTTTGGATTCAGTAGGTCATATTTTTAAGTGATTTTAGTGTGGTACAATGCCTGTAAGATTTGGCTATTTTATAGTAAACAATTTGGTGGAATTAATTACAACCACAATGTTGTGGGATAATCACAACTTTTTTTTTACCCACAGCAGAATCTCAATAGCCATTGAAGCAATACCCTGTCATGCTCGCCTGCCCTCAGTCCCAGGTAACCTGAAATGATTTCTCTTTTGAAATTGCCTATTCCAGTTATATCACAAAGTGGAATTATACAAGGGTTGCCCTTTTGTATCTGTCTTGTATCACTTAACATTGTGCTTTCAGTGACCACCTATGTTGTAGTATTTACCCAAATTTCATCCCTTTTTATGGCTAATATTATGTCATTCTTACATTTTGCTTATTATTCCTATGTTAATGAAAATGTGGGTTGCTCAGTCCTTTGACTAATTTGAATAATGATGCAAAGAACATTGGTATGCATCCATATAGCCATATATTAAGTATATAATACATACAGCTATGTAGAGAGAACAGTAGCAAGAACAAACCTTTTCAACTTTCTTCTCTTTCCCAAATTTTCAATTCTTTGATAATATATTTTCCATAAATGATGAAGATTTGGGTCTGTGGCTGGTGGGGTAGGTAAAGAAATAGAAAATATGTAATCAGACAACCTTTTTTAGTTCTTGTTTTTTAACTTTTTTTGGTTACATATCTAGGAGTAGAATTGCTGTTGCAAGATATTTCTACATTTAAATTTTTGAGGACCATCAAAATATTATCCACATTGTATGTACCATTTTATATTCTCACCATAAATGTAGGAGAGTTCCAATTTCTCCACATCTTCAAAACAATTATTTCTCATTAACAAATTATTCTAGTAGTTGTGCAGTGATATCTCACAATGTCTTTGGTTTATATTTCCCTAATGAATAATGATGAGACTCTCTTATGTGTTGTTATTGGCCACTGTATTTATTCTTTAAAGAAATGCCTATTCAAGTCTTTTGTTCATTTTTTAATGAGTTTGCTTGTCTTGTTTTTTGATAGTAAGATGTTCATATATATTTCTCTATTTCTTATCAGCAATAT
>PVIJ01000058.1:229568-263686 GCA_004024925.1 Scalopus aquaticus
TTTTTTTTTTTTTTTTTTTTTTTTTTTTTTTTTTTTTTTTTTGGTATATGGTGAGATAGAAGAATCCAGTTTAATTATGTGGCATGTGGAAATTTGATTGTCCCGGAACAATTTACTGAATAGATTACTCTTTCCCCATTGGATGAATATGGCATGAAGTTCAGGTTGAACATATCTTCAAACACATTGGCTATTCCCTCTGAAATCAGGGAGCTTGATTCCACACTATGAGGCATGAACTGGTCTTGTTAAGACTGCCACTTAACTGGGGATGGGGGAGCAAAGAGGTAAGTATAAAAATACCACAAATCTTTCCACCACTTTACAGTTGCCATTTACTAGTCAGTCCTTACTAGGCTACCACAAATCTTGATTTATTTGGAGTTCTGACAAAGCTGACTCTCAGTTGCTGCTCAGATGTTTCTGGAGGAGAGGAGCCTGATACTCTTGATAACATCCTTTCACTAATGTCACTGCAGCATTTGTTGTACTTATCCCCAATTAGAAATATTCCAAAATGCAACACAAGACAACCAAAAGCAATCTCCATTTAAAGTCTCTGCTTTTTAGATGTACAACAGACAAGGTAATATGTGTGACCTTCGCTGGTACAGGGATAAGTCCAACCTCCCAAGAAGGTCATTGAGTTCCTCTCCATTTTTATAACACTAGATATTTCCCAGATATAGAAGTACAAATAGACTCTAAGAAAATAAGTCATTTTTGTAACTTGTCACAAAAATAATTTTCAACAGTAATTTTTTTTTGGAACATGTGAAACATCTTAATTATATACTTTTTAGATATATACTTTAAATATTACCCAGCCTCCCAGGAAAAAAGAATGGTATTCTATAAATATTGATTCTTTTAAAATACTTGAGAGTTAGATGAGTTCTAATAAATATTTCTGGTTTAAAACATGTTCTAAAATAGGAAGAAAATCTAGTGTGAGTAGAATATCATGGATTCAGTACAGTCTAGGGAATTTAATGTTTTAATCTACATGTCAATTTATTTATGGACAATTAATCATGTTTTACCTCTTTGGAATTCAAATTAATAATTTTCATTTTAAATGACGAACAATTACTTGTAGCATTTTAATCATATTATATGAATATTTCTGACTCGAATTTGAGAAGGAAATAAGATAAACAGAGAATTGGATAATAGAATCCTCATTATTAAATATAAATCCCTTATTTCTGTCTTTAGTTAACCAATAGAAATCAAAAAAATTATTAGAGTCTCTTTGCTTAAAAAATGATATTTTGCTTCCCCCTTGACTGATTAGGCAAACAGATAAAGGAGAGAGAAGTAATTCTCTAAATAAACATTCTATACATTGATTGCATTTCAAGTATTATGTGTTTAGCATTATAGAAATACTTAAATAAATACTTCAATAGACCAAGTTCTCTAACTACTAAAAATAGTCCCACACAGCTATTTAGACATTTTTGGAATGATATTTTCAACTAACATTTGACCATTTAGTGCTGTAAGGCATGAATTAATTAAGTGATGTACCAAGTACATGAAATATAAATGATTTGTAACATACCATGGTATCAATCATATCTTTAGAAAGAATCTTAAACAGAAAGATGGTCTAATAAAGGGCAATTTTTAGTTGTGACATACAGTTTTATTATCTTTAAAATCACATTTTCTTTATCAGAGAAATGAAGATAGCCAATAAATATTTTGATCATGTTGGCACTTTGTATTTAATCCAAACTTCAGAATTTGCTTTTTCAAGTAAAAAAAAAAAAAAAAAAAAAGATCTGAGAGAGTACATCAAGTCACAAGGAAATACAAATAAAAATATACCCGATAATAATGAACAAATAAAAATTAGCAAATTTTAAATTTGCGCTGTCAGTATTGCTCACATCTATTCGAGAACAGATTTGTTAACTATGTAAAAATTTATGTCCACAGCTAAAATAGCACGAAACATAACATATGGACTATAGTCAAAGACACAAAAAGAGAAACATGTTCTTGGAAGGCTTTTGTAAGAATAGATATAAATTCATGAAGCATAAAATCAAAGCTATCAGTATTTAGAAATCAAAAGTCAAGAAAAGAAATGTTTGCTGAAGACTCCAATATTTCTACGACACCAGCGCCTGCCTCACACGCCGGCTCGCGCGTCACAGCTCGCCGGCCACAGCCAGCCTCTGTTTTTTCTAGCACATTCTTAATAGTGAATCTTGGAGAGTTCCCTTGGTCAATGGTTATTGACAAGTTTTAAAATTGACTTTTTAAAAATGATTCTGTTAATCTAGCAGCTGTTTATATATGAGTGAATAAGTGTTAACTGGGGATTAGAGGTTTTATTTTTTATATATTGAGCACCCGTTTTTATACTTATTCTTTCATCATTTAGATATCATTATCCTATTTACTAAAGAACAAATGACCACTTTTTGACATTGGTGTCAAATACTAAAAGCACCACCAGAAAATAAATGAGTATGGCAGAGGAAGGCGAGGAAGAAACAAATACCATGGCTATGCCAATTACTTTTTGTTGCTTGAGCAAACGGTAGATTCCTGAACTGATTACGCTGTGCATCTGGAAAGTCACCGACCTTACTGATGTAAGGTAAAGCTGCCAGCTAGCGTGGAGGAAAATAAGCACTTTCAAATGTGAAAATGATTAAGGCATCCTTCCAACTCATCTTGAATTGTGATAGAAAAGAGAAGCTACTAAAATGGTAAGCTTGCTAGCAATGTGTAAGATAATCACCCCTTTTTGCATAATCTATGCATAATTGACTCAAACCCTTTGTGATTCTCAAACTCACATCTTCCTTAATATCAGATATCCATTCTGAAAAATGTCTCTCCCTTGTTCTACCGAATCACTTGCTAATGAGGAATTGCATTTGAACAATGAAATGCCTAGTTTCTAAATATTTAAATTTTCTTATAATTTCCTATGATTTTTCTAATTGAATATGACATTTTACTACATATTGATGAAATACATAAATATAAAATTTTATTTCTAAAAAAATTTATATCAAATATATAATATATTGAATGTTTATAATATACAATATATTATATATTTGATATTTGATTATTTTATGTCTTAATATACTTAATAATACTTTAATATATTTAATTTAATATATTTAATAATATTTTTAATATATATAAAACAAGCGTCAGTGTCAGAAAATATCCAGCCTCCAGTTAAAGGTTAAATTTAACTTAATTTCTCATTCTTTTAGTTGCATCATCTAAAAAATACTAACACAAGAATTTGACTTCAAAGATCGTTGCTTCCTATTTTCAAATATTTGAGTATTTGATTATACAAACGCACATACACAGAAAGTATGTGTACATATTTATACACAAAACCATAACAATCAAAGGTAATTAACCAAATCGCATAATTAAGCTCATAGGCACAAAGAAAATCAGAAGGTGGATGAGAAAAGGGAGTAAAGTGAGAGGCGGAATGAGAGAGAGAAACACATGAGCCTAGTGAATCTTGAACCAGAATTGTAGCGAGGAAGGGGCGGTGTTGTGAGACAGCCCACCCACAATCAAGGCAGCTCAGCTTCACCACCTTCCATTTTCCTCACCATCTAACCAACCCTGTTAAGACACTTTCGTTCCAGTCTCGAGGGAAATCATTTGGTTAGCCATTTTCCTCACTTGAGCAAAGACATTTCATATAAAGATAACAGAAAATGTATTTCCTTAAGTTTTGTAAATTGCTGGATAAATATTCAACTTAATTCCAAAGATAGCTCCCAGAGGAAAAAATACGTGGATATACAAGAAAAAATTCTTAAGATTTGCAGATTATTTAATAATTATTCATTTTTAGTTCAATACATATACAACAGAAAAAGAGAATCCCCCCAAATCTTAATATAACTAGAGAACAAGTATTATTATTATTCTGAAGCAGTAAAGAGAATACATTTGTCTTTATCATTGTTTTTCAATGATGGGTTTCCATATTGCCTTTGCTTAGAGTTAGCAGATGGCTGTCATAACTTTGCATTGTGGTGAGACTCAAACATCTTTTTCTAGCCTTTCACCCTCAAAATAGATCAATAAGGTAAACACTGGTATTAAGTAGTTCATAGAGGAATCTTCAAGTATTTAAAAATCTTGCAATTATTCATACACATTATTTTCATATATCAAATATTCTTTGTGTTGGTAGATAATGTTCTTCAGGGCAGTGACTTAGTATCTGTGGGCAAACAAGTTTCCTCTTTATATCTGACCATTTAAATAATCTATTAATATATATACTTGCAACAGTAAATTATTTTAACATAATTTTTCTGTTTTCATGCTGAACACTGAATGCATTGCTTCCTTTGAAATAACAGTGATTAATTTCACTTTAAATTTCCATCATGATATAAAATTATACTAGAGAAATGGCTCATAAAATCTGAATTCATTCAGTGATAGCTTTATAATATCTAATTTAATAATCTGAGGAGAATCAGTCTGGGAAGTTATGGAAAATGTTGATTGATTGCAATTGATCTGAAATTATGTTTTCATAATCATACCACACCCTGGACAGCTTGATAAGACACCCTTCATAGTGACAATGAAGCAGATAACACACTGTTCATAAAGATGTAATTTCACAAAATTCAAGATGTTTACTCATAAGATACTAAAGCATGATTATACTCTTGATTATAGTTTGAAAAATTACATTCATCTGTATGTTTTATCAGTTATTGAAACTGGTAGTATTTTTTTTTCTCTAAACTATACCATATTGCTTCTCTAAGAGTGCATACATTTATGATTTTCCAATATTTTGCATGTACATACATTTTAATTGTAAACACCGACTTTAATACAATTCAATAAATTTTCGTAATGACTAGAAATGATTCATTAGTGTAATCTTGCAAAATGGGAAATCTCTAAGCTATAATATTTGAGTAATAACTAAATGCTGAAAAAAGGAAATTTTTAAGGAATTTCACAGGAAAAAATGCAAATATAATCACAGTTCGAGAAATAACTATTATCAATGCCACTTAAAAAAAATTTAAATCTCAGTTAAAAAAACTCAAGACAACTTTAAAATGTACAAACGCTCTGGGATTTTTCTTTTATTGCCATCTGCAGGTTCAAGGCATTGGTAATGTCTATAACCAGATGCTTCTAAGAAAACATAGGATAGAAAATCACTTTAAATATATAAAAATAAATAAGTTCTCACTGATGCAAAAGTATTTTATCAAATACTCAAATGATTTAAATGCCATTTAAGCCCATATATGATAGAAACTTGGAGAAACTGCAAGTGAATCATCTCAAATATATATTGAAATTGCCCAATTAAAACAAACATAAACAATATAAATTGCAAACATAACCTGCAAGAAATAGATTTATAGCAGTGTATACTTGTATACTTGTATAATAAGTATAGCTCCAGATGTCTCTAAATAGAATGGCAATTCTTTATTTCCTGAGCATTTTTAATCTATCAAATTAGTTTTAATCATCTAAGGAGGGTAATAATGAATTAATGTTCCTCACAATAGTAACTACAAAACTGTGAACAGCAAAAATCAAACACTATCCTTATTTTGAAATAACAAGAGAAAATGAAAGCTATTCTTAAGTATCTGCTCCAATATACTTAAATATTCGTATGTTTCAGATCATTTTCCAAACTTAGTAATTTATCAGGCAATTAACAAATGCACTTGGTATATTATTTTCAAAAATCTTTGACTCATAATTGGTATCATATTATGAGTGTCTCATCTAAAAAAATGCCATCTTATACAATGTACAGGCATGTGTATAATCATAACACCCACAAGATTTATTTCTTAGAAAATTTGCAATTTAAATAATATATAGCTTTAAAATGAAAATATTTTCCTCCTTATTCCATTCTTTACAACTTACTAATAATTTATGCTTTGCATATCTAAGAAGTACTTTTCTTCAATGTATTTTATTTTTTTCTAGGCTTGTAAATTTAAGCCAATATTTTTCCAAAACTTCAGTTTTTCACCATGTGAAAAACCAAATGTCTTTTTGATCATATGACCAAAACCCAAATGAAGTAATGAAATGTTTGAAAATTTTTTCTTTAGTTTTTTTAGTAGTCCTGAATATTAATTGCTACTTTATCAATAAAGCTTATCCTTATTCATTCCAAACTGAAACAAGTTTATAATTTTTTTTTTCCCCCTGAAGTCACAGCTACAATATCTGTCTTCTTTTTATAAAAGTGTCTTAACTGTTAGGGTAAATAGAATAAAATGTGCAGCAGTTAAAACCTAACACTTGCATAATTTTTTTTTTTAATTATTACACACTTCATTTAACAACAGCATAATCCCATATTAACCTGGTATTTACTTAAAAAATATAAAAATAGTTTTCCTTGAGCAACACATTCTAACATTAGGGGCAGTATGTCATTTATTCTTCATCCACAGGTCGTCGACATTTTGGAATACAATTTCAAAGTATCCATGTAATTATGATAAGTCAAATAAATCGTATTGTTAGCAGTTGAGGCTTAATTTCTTGAGAAAGTTATAGCCAATTTTTATTGCTGCAAATGGAAAAAACACAACTTTGTTCCAGTGAATTATTTTGATATTTGGACTATGCATTACGGCCTTTCTACTTCAAAACCACTCCCCCAAATAATTGCTTTCTATAGCTGTTCTCCTTGGTGAAAAGGTATCACTATAGCAAGTACTCTCAAGAAAGAAGGGAATATATTATAACTTAGTTTTCAATTAAAAATAAGAAGTTTCTCTGGGATATTTGTCAGTATTAATCCTTTTCTCTATAATAGTGTTTGTGTTGGCTCTAAACAGGTTCAGAAAACAGATCAAGATGTTATTATCAATACCAACACAAATTTCATGCATATCATTGCAAATACAGTTTACTTTTACAGATATCCACATCTAATTGAGAATTCTTCATATAAAGTAGAGGCAAATAGGTTACCAAGTTTCTCAAATACTACTGGTAGATGTACAACTAGGAAAATTACATGGACAATAATTGGGCAATATCTTTGCCTTTTGTTAAGAAACGTAAGTGCTGTAAATACATTGACAAGGGAATAAAGAATATGAAAAGCCTCCTGGCGGCACAACGGATTAGGCACAGCACTGTGGAGCTGTCCACAGCTGCCTTTGTGCAAGTCTGATACCCGGCCGGGGAGCTTCCTACATGGCATGGCAGACCTCTCCTGTCTCCCCGCTGCTCCCCTCAGCAGTGTATTTCTGTAGATCTGCCTGTTCTGCTCCCCACTCTGTCTCTGGTGAACCCTCTCACTGCCCCACTCCTCTGGCCTGCACCCCAGCTTGTATGCAAAAATAAATGCCTTTCAAAAGAAATATGAACAAATTAACCATAAAGATGTTCAGTATACTATTTATATCAACAAAATATATGATATACTTTAAATGTCCAAATATATGAACTTGCTAAATTTTTATTATAAATTATATGAAGGGAAACTAAAGAGTTTTAAATCAGATAAGAATATTTATCAACATGAAAAATTAATAACATTTAAATTTTAAAACTCAGTTTATGAAATATCAAGGGCACTATTTTTATAAAAACATATGATGTACTTACACCTATGTTTCTATAACTATATCTTTACACTCCTCCTTAACACCTACCTGTATATTTTAAAAATATGAAAATTTAAGACCTGAGCTCATTGGTTAATCCTTCTGGATGATGTGGATATAGAAAAAATTTTATGCTATCATCTGAATTATAAAATAGAGTTAAGTAGTACAGGAATCATAGTCAGAAAAATTAATCAAGAAAAAAAGGCTTCCAGATTGGAAATAAATAAAATTATAACATTTCATATATGTGATCATATATGTATAACCTTAAATAGTCCACATTCATACACACAGATCTCTGAGATTTATCAAGAATACACAGTTTCAGCAACTTTGCAGGATGCAAGATAAACACACACAAATAAGTTGTGATTCTATACACTAAAAATGAACAACATGAAAAGGAAATTAGGAAATCAATTAAACTTAGAATAGTATCAGAAAGACTAAAAAACTTAGGAATAAAATTAACTAAGGAGAGAAAGACTTGAACACTACAACTAACAAAGTTTATAAACAAAACAAAACAAATTTTTTTTAAAAACGCAGATAAATGGAAAGATATTCTGGATTCATAGACTGGAAGACTTAATTTTGTTTTTGTTTTATTGAAATAACATTGGTTTACAAACCCACCGCCTTGGCACCAATAGCCCTCCCCAGTGAGGAAAGAATAGCCTTTTCAATAAATGCCTTTGGAATAATAAATATCCACATGCAAAGAAAGACATGGAGAAAGGAAGCATTGTGTTCTGTTTGTGTGAATGTAAAATGGCGTCACTGCTATAAAAACAATAAGGAGGGTCTTCAGAAAATTAAAATTAGGAATACCACATCATATATTAATCCTAGTTCTGAGTATGTATCTCCCCAAACAGAAAAGAAGATCCTGAAGATATTTCTGTACCCATGTTTGCTGCAGCATTATTTACAATACACAAGAGGATATGCAGCTTATAAAATATACTGAGAGGTGCTGTAACATGGATAAATCTAGATGATATTTTAAGTGAAATAAGTCAATCACAAAAATTCAGATCCTGCATGATTCCACGTATTGAAGTATCTAAAGTAGTCAAACACCCAGAAACGAAGGTAGAATGGGGATTGCCATGGATAGCGGGGCAAGGGGAAAAGGTGAATATGTTGATGGTTTTAGAGCTTCAGTTTTGCTGGATGAAACATTTCTAGTATCTGCAGCACAACACTGTCTATAGAGGTAACGCTGCTCTGCTATGCACTTGGAGTTATGCACAAGGTACATTTTGTGGTGTGTGTCTTTTATCACAATAAAAAAAAGTGTAGGGATGGAAAATAAAATAACTGTTTCCAACAGAAAAAAAATTATCTCCATTTTTCATAGGAGATGTGAAAGCAGTATTAACATACACTAATAACTAACGCTCTATTTTTCCAACCCCTTATTTCTAAAGAGTTCTCAAGTGTTCTTTTATTCAATATGTTTTTCACTTTCTATTACAAACTTGAAAATTATAAGCTAAAACACTGCAAATTCAACAATTGAAAATTTATATAATACCAATAGTAATGAACAAGATAAACACCTTTCTTGCTGTGTGAATTTCTACTTGATTTTCTTAAATACTTTCTTTAGTATAATTTAATTCCTTTTCTTCCTTGTCTTCTTTGTGACAATTTTTTCTCATGTTTTAGTTCTCCATTCCTCCATTTTATGTTGACATTAGTCTTCTACCTATAAATAAGCAGGCTAAGTCTTTCCAAAACATGTTTCCATGTTTGAAGCATTTTAATTTACTTCTCACTTGGGCTTATACATCTCAAATTGAAAATACTTTAATCCCTCTCACAATGACCTGCACACTCTATATTTTCAGTTTGTTTCTAGACCGTCCTATTGTTAACCTAAAATTTTCATGACTTTAATTGGCATTATTTTTACCCTCAATTTAACACTCCTGATCTAGGTCTAATCCACACCTCTGCTGTTTTCCATCCACCGGAACCAAAACTTTTCCAGATTTGCCATCTTTTTCCCCCTTTGGCCTTCCTAGTGAATCCATAATTAAGTTTCTTAAGTTTGTCATATTGTTTACATTTTCCTGTCACCATGTATTTCTATTATTGTAACTTGGAATCATTTTATCTCATACCTGAATAAGAGAAACTATCAACTTGTTTGGGAGCTTACAATTTGCCCCAGAAATCCTTAATATGTGATGAGTAAACATACTTATGTCTCCTTGATGATTGTATGACATCATCAGCTTTAATATATGAACTAATTTTGGGGCCCATTCTTCTATCACGGCTTGGTCACAAAATCTCTTGCTTCTGACTTTCTGTAATATCACATAGTAGCTCTTCCTAATCTTGCAGTCTTGTACTTGGATCTGTGCCTTTGCATCTAATGCTGAGGTTGACCTTCTAAAATTTGTAGGACTATACGATATATACCTGGATCCCATGATACCCAGAAAAAAAAAAAAACTACCTACAAGACAAATACCTACTATCATATAGAAAAATATGTATTTCTTCCAGGAACATAGTAAAAAAAATTATGTATGTTGCTTATGTTTACAGTTTTTACAGAACCTGTCAATGAAACTCATCCAGTCCTCTGCTAGAAAGTGTGCATTGCGTTAAAATCGAATGCTGATTTCTCTATTTCTTATTCCTACTCTTCTGTTGCATTATTAAATTGTATTAAAAAATAAGCACATAATGAAGCATATTAAATAGTATATATAATAATTATGGTTAAAGTTTAAATAGTAAAATGACTTCAAATTAAGCCCCTAAAATGTAAAATAATATAAAATTATAGAGTAGTCTTTTTGCATTCATTATCAAGTTAAAAATGTGTTCCAGAATAGACCCTTTATTTTCTTTCTTTAAGAAGTTCAGACTATATAGGTCAGATAGTCAAGCAAAATCTCCACAGCAGGATATACACATTTAAAACCTTTCAAAAGGCAATGTTTTTATTCCCTGTAATTAGGCAATTAATTCTCCTGGCATTTATGGGCTGCATGGGGTGAGAAGAAAAAGAGATAAAGAAAAGCAGTAAAATCAAATATTTCAATTTTACTTTAAAGGTCATTGAGCTATATGACCTACCTTAGAAGTATTTAACTTGAAATAAAGAAGTCAGGAAACAAATGAGCTAAGTAACTCAAGTTGTGAAGTTCGCTACTTTAATTAGAACATAAAGGGTTTTCTTTTTAAGAATTCACTGCTATGTTTGAATAAATGATCTCTTTGTAAATGTCTTGAGCTAAAGTTTTTTTTTTTACTTTCTATTACTTTATTTCATGTATATGCATTATAATCAATATTTAGCTTCTCTTTATGACACAAAATGAGTCAAAAGTATAGAATTTGCTTATTTCTCTTGTATAACAGGAAAGTATGATTTCAAAGACAGGTTTAAATGTCATGCTCGAGAAGCAGAATGATTTTTATTGGCTAAAAAAAAACCATATGTATCAAAATTTATTATCTTTATATTTGAATATCAAATAATATTAATTTGTCTATTGGTTACAATCTTAGTGGAAGAAATAATGGATATAGTCAAAATAACCTTTCATACCTGACATAATTGAAAGGAAAATCATATACAGTAACTAATGTGAAAAGTGTCTTATAGAAAAGATAGTACATTTTAATTGGAAGCCCCAAAGTGGTACTCATTTGTCACATATTAAACAATAGGGATATACTGAATAAAAGTATTAGGAAAAAACAAATAAGTAATAAGTAATAATTAGCATAGGTAGTAATTACAAATTACTACATTTTAAAAAATTAAAATACAAGATTTATTATTGTGTCATAAATTGGGTTCTAAATGAAAATTTGTGATGGATACTTGGTCAGCAGCTGAAGGCTATCTTTGAGCATCTCTTCTACTTCCATAAGGATTTAGGGGTAATTCTGAGCCATCATGAGAGGGTAGAAGAAATGTAGCCAATTGTCGTGTTCTGTCATTCAACATAAGGAACATGTTACCACCTTTCTTCCTCCATCAAACTGCAGTGTGCAGGTGATGGAGAGTACAAAATCCATCACCAGGATCCTCTGCTGAATATGTCAAAGCAACAACAGAGAAAGGGCATGTCTTTGTTAGCTGTATTTCTAGCACCAGAGATGCTTAGATTTATATCCAAGAGAAAACAAACTATCATAGTGTAATATGTACTTAATGATGCTAACATATGTTAAAAATCCAAAGCTGTATATCTTTACTACAGTTCCCTAATATCTATCCTATCTAGAAGTCATTATTTTACTCTACTATACCTGAGAGTTATGTTTCTATTCATAATACTAGTTCTTGCTACTGGTACGGAAGAGGGATTGAAATGCATTAAGAAAATCTCATACAGCTCATGTGTCACCAATATGATGTAATCTGAACAAATAACCATCAAAACTGCAATTTTTTAATCTGTTCATCATTTTACAAACTCCTTTAACCAACTATTTATTTTTCAGGTTAAGGAACCCACTGAAGATTTATGAGGAATTCACCAGACAGTACTAGATGTAGTTGAATCAACATAAACGAAAGCTTGAACAGAGATCCATGCGTGAGGGAACCAGTGCTGGAAGGAGAGTTTCACCTCCTAAGGAAGTGTTTAGAAGACTGGTCCACAAGGTGAGGGAGAGGAAAGCATTGTCACAGCTTGCTCTGGGTTGGGCTATGCCTGGCCATATGCAGAAGGGTTAGACTCCAAATTGACATGGAGGTTCTTGGCCTCTCCCCTCAGGAAATCAGGGGTAATCACTAGCCAGGATATGACACTTGCAGTCTAGCAGACATTCCCCCAAGGAAGACACGCAGATGGCCAGCATCCCATTTGCAGTCATTATGGGTGCAAATTGTTTGTGGACAGAGCTTTTCAGGCCATAATTCAGTTCACCTGCTCAAACAGGACTTGGGGCAACTCACCCTAGCAACTGGCAATTTCTTTTACCTAACCTGTCTCAATTTGACTGAAAATCTTTTTTTAAAAGAAGATTTATTTACTTATGCATACGAGCTGGGGTACAGACTAGAGGCGTGGGGCGGCGAGAGGGTTCACCAGAGACAGAGTGGGGAGCAGAACAGGCAGATCAGAAATACACTGCTGAGGGGAGCAGCGGGCGAGGCAGGAGAGGTCTGCTGCGCCATGTGGGATTCTCCCCATCGAACTTGCGTCGCCGCTGCCAACAGCTCCACAGCGCACTGCTTAAGTGCTATGCCACCAGGGAGGCCCTGAAAATCTTTTTTTTTTTTTTTTAGGGCAGTTTGCTTTGTGAGCTCTTTCTCTTTCATTTTTTATTCTATACTTCTTCTAAGGAAAGGATCTGGGAAGATTTTGATTTGTGTGGGGAGGATTAGACAATTGACAGGAGACTGTAAAGCTTATAAATATTAACATTCGTAAATCTATTTTCTGATGTGCATGCTTGCCATGTCACCCCCTCCCTGTGGATATTACTTCTGCTTACTGAATAAATGGACTTGCTTTTACACATGTTGGGAAAATCGAAGTTTGTTTACTCTCCTAAAAATTGAAATTAGCAACGCGATGGTGAAGAAAAAGCTGTGGAATCTCTGGAAGCTATTCTACTAATCAAATATATATAAACTTTCTTCAAAATAATCAAAGTTGATGATCTGGTATATACTATGCAATGTTAGTGGAGGGTTATAAAATAGAAAAAGTAGTCGTGAAGAGACAGCGAAAGCTACTATATTTTGCAACTAATTCAAGAGATCCCAAGTGAAAATTATTGTTCGGTATCAGTGAAATATTATGGAGGTTTCACATGGCAAACCTAATTCTTGTTCTTAAGCATATTCACTTCTGAACTTCCATTTAAGTAATATAAGAAAGTGGGAGAGGGAAAAAAAGAAGGAAAACATGTGACTAACATTTAAATATTGCTCTAGCTCATGGGCCTGGGATATGTTAAAAGATAAAATTGAACACAAGGATTTTACTGCTTGGGTGTGCCATCCAATAGACCAGACCCAAATTTGTAGAAGAAGTTTTACTACTTGTGATATGTAAGGAAGCATGAAATTAGATCTTCAAAGGCTTTCTCCCTTGGTAAAAGGTTCAAAAGATTTTTTTGAAAAAAGAGAAGAGCAAACAGAGAACAAGGAAATCTTGGGGGATTGGATGCTGGGGTACTGGGTAGTTCTGGCTCCTGTGTGCAGGTGCTGAAGGCAGAATGTACTTTCACATATGGTGCATGTTTAGAAAATAGCAGTTCACTGTGTCTCTGAGAGAAAAAAGTCCTTTTATTCTGAAAAATTCCTATAGTTTGACCCTGCTCATCTCCTCTTTTGGGAACACTTTAAGAAAATTAATTTACTAAATAACTCAATGAATTGACATTTTGATTACTTTCAACAGCAGCTTTGCTTGACATTTATCTTTCTCTATATCTAAAGTAAAGTTTGAATATATATATAAATAATATAAACTATAGCTTTGGGGAAGTGAAAAATATATCTAAGAACACATTTTTATGGAACTTTGTGTTCTCATTTTATTTTTTGTACTAATGAGATAACAGGCAATCTATTATGACTCACTATGATTACATTTATGATTGGTTATGATTGGTTGGAAGAATCTAATATGCAGTTTATCTTAATGAATGTGAGTTCGGCATACAAAATTTAATAGAAATATATTTTAATAAAACAGATTTTTCGAATTACAAAATACCATGTTTTTAATTACAATGCCAAATTTTTGATTGTGAAGAGAGAACTTAAAGAATAAAGTAGGAAAATTTTATCAATGATTTAATACATTTTACCTTAAAGTAGCAGATTAATATAAAAAATTAAATGATCCTGTATGCTAAGCTTAAAGAATTAGAAATAAACTGCCATCGGTTCCAATTTGAATCATTATAAAAAGTTAGTCTTACCATGACTCTCATTCTGTGGTCTTAGTCACATTGAGACATTTTCCCTGATATTTTATGGAATTGAACTGAGTGGATGGAACATCTGCTTTCTTCATTTATTCTTTAAAAATAAATGGAGTCATCTAAAATAAGAAGAAAATGCTTGGTTTAAAAATGAATATTACAAACATTAATTCAAAATTAATCACAGACTTGAATGTAAGACCTGAAACAGCAAAATATAGAGAAGAAAATAGGCGGTGACTTCCTTGACCTCAACCTTAGAAATGTCTTTATAGACTTGACTCCAATGGTCAGGGAAACAAAGCAAAACTAAGCAAATGGAACTACATCAAACTAAAATAAGAACTCCTTCTCAGCAAAAGAAACCATCTTTAAAACAAAAATGGAACCTACTGAATGGGAGAAGTTATGTTCAAATCATATCAAAGTGTTAATATCCAAATAGATAAACAATTCATCCAACTCAACAATAACCAAAAAAGCAAACAATCAGTAGTGTTTTTTTAAAGATTTATTTATTTATGCATACAAGCTGGGGTTCAGGCCAGAGGCATGGGGTGGTGAGATGGTTCACCAAAGACAGAGTGGGGAGCAGAACAGGCAGGCTGACAGAAATACACTGCTGAGGGGAGCAGTGGGCGAAGCAGGAGAGGTCTGCCGTGCCATATCAGAATCTCAAGACCCCATCGGGTTTCGAACTCACGTGCCGCTGCTGACAGCTCCACAGCACTTAACCGCTGTGCCACCAGGGAGGCCCACAGTTTTTTTTTATTAAAAAAATAAAGAACAGGAGATCTTGATAGCCATTCCACCAAAGGAGACATGCAGATGACTAACAAGCACTTGAAAAGATGTTCCACATTATGTTCTCGTCAGGGAAATGAAAACCAAAAAACAATCAGATATCATCTCACCCCCGTGAGAATAACTGTTCTCCAAAAGAGACAAACTGTTTCATGAGAAACAGAAAGTGTTGGCAAGAATGTACCGTAAAGGGAAAACTTGCACTCAGTTGCAGGGAATGGAGATTAGTAAAACCACAATGAAAAACAGTGTGGAAGCCTCTCAAAAAAATTAACAACAAAATTACAATATTATCCAACAGTTCTACTTCTGGATATTTAACAGAAGAATAGTAAAGTATTAATTAGAAAAGATAAATGCGACCCTGTGTTCATTATAATATTACGGGATGAAAGATATGGCTAACTACCTAAGTGTCCATCAATGGGTGAGTGGATAAAGAAGATGTATATACATGTAATGGAATCACACTCAGTTATAGCAGAAAAAACACCCTCATGCCATTTACAACAAGATGGATGGAACTTGAGGAGATAAGTGAGCTAGAGAAAAACGAACATCAATAACTTCAGACATATGTGGAATCTAAAGAAACAAATGACCAAACAAAGTAAAACAAAAACCCTTAGCTTAGGACAACAGAAAGTTAGTAAAAACAAGGCGAGACTGGAGGTTGGATGGAACAGTCATGAGTATAAGCAGGATGTGGGAGGTGTGCTGTGGCAGATACATTTGTTGAGGTATGAAGTTGTACTCCTGAAACTTTTACGATGTTGTAATTGAGTGTTATCACCATTAAACTTTTGAAAAATTAAATTGCATCTCTCCCACCCAAAAACTAAACACAAAAACATCCCTGAGGTGAAAAATCCAAGATTAGAAAGATAATGTCAGAGTGATGAGTTGGCAGCTGACTGACTGAATATAGGTTAAATAAGTTGTCACAGATGATTTGTCCATCATTTAAGAAATAGTAACTCTCCTCATAGGCTGAATTGTATCCCCTCAAAATTCTTATAACGAAACTAAGCCCTGGTAACTCAGAATGTCATTGCATTTTAGATAGGGCTTTTAAAGAGCTAACTAAGGTAAAATTAGGTCATGTGGGGGAGATGGGCAGGCCCTAATCCAATAAATCTGTTATCCATGAAGAAGAAGCCGTTGTTAGGATAGACAGTATGGACAGATACACACACAGAGTAAAACCATGTGAATACACAGAGAGGATATGGCCACCTGCAAGCCGAGAGGAGAAACCCCAGAAGAACTCAAACCTTCCCACACCTTGATTTCAGACTTCCAGCTCTCGAACTGTGAGAAATTAAATTTCTGCTAGGACACAGTTTCTAGTACTTCATTTAAATAGCTGATAGATTATATATGTGTGTGTGTGTATATATATATATATATATATATATATATATATATATATATATACTGATATATATATATATACATATATATATATACTGATATATATATATATATACACACACACACATATATAACTAATATATATATACATACAATTGATACACATAACCTTCACTTATTTTAATGTTTTATCCTTTATTTTTCCTTCCTTCTCTCTTTAGAGTAGTAAAAGGAAAAACTTTTTATTCAGTTGACAACCATAATACAACTAACTACTATGGACTCCTGCTGCCCACAGTTGTAACTGCGGAGGGACCCAGAATTCTGGAAGGCTCTCCTAGTAAGTTATCAATTTATTGCCCCACAGTTCTGAGTGTACCCTTCAGTATACACTCTGTGATAATAATATACACTCTTGTTAGGTATTTATCCTTTAATGTGAACAGGCTGTTAAGTGTTCTCAGTGGTGATATCAGGAGGGACAGTGTGGGAAGAAGTTGTCTTGCCATTTGGGGGATGAGAAGTATGAATGTGAGGGTCGCTGGTGGAACATGCCAGCTCCGGTCAAGGACCTAGATCCTCTGACCTGGAAATTGGCTTTTCACAGTCCTCGTCACTCAGAGTCTAAAGTTCCTAACCAGTGAGGTTTCTGTGGACCTCAGTGGAGGCCACAGGCAGCCTCTGGCAGTTTGAATGGGCACGTAGGGAGCGGTCTCTCCCAACACCCTGCGCAGCCCAACATTCCGAAGGCCTCCTGCTTCTCCTCTGCAAGCCTACACCACAGCTCTGGTGACTGCCTTCACTACCCTCGACGCTGTGGGGGTAGTTCATCGCTTGTTCAGTAATTGCAAAACACCTATGGCCTCATCCAATGAGTGAATTTCTCCACTCTCGGATAGGTGGAGCCATAATTTCACCAACAGATCAGAATCTCTTCCAATTTTTCTTCACTTGGGCATCTCTCCCAAGTCTGGGGTATCAATGTACAATTTCCTATATTTTTTAGTAGCTCTTACTTCACTCACAAATAAAATGACACCGAGACACACAGATATGTCAGGACTAGCTCTCTGTGCATTGTGTGTGTGACTGATTTATGTGAATCTGTGTGAGAAGTGAACTTGTGACCCAAACAGATGGAGTTGATAGTCTTTTAGAAGATGGTCGATTGTTTTCTCTAATTCCAGTATGCATTTGACATGGTCATTACATGGAAAATCAAAAGAAAAATTACCTTTCCTCATTAGGCGTCGTTGGAGAAGGAAATAGGAGGCAATCAGAATGAAAGCAAAGGCACTGCATATGCTAGCCAACAGTTGATGTTTGTGGTTAGTTCTTTTTAGCTATCCTGGTAAGTGTTTTTAATACCTAAGTATCTGGTTAGTATAATTCTGGTAAGTGTTTTTAATGCCTAAGTATCCGGTTGGTATAATTAGATTGGGGTTTGAAATCACATCTTCTTGCTAGCATTCAGCACTCATTTATATACATCTTGGTCATTTGATAACTTTTTAAATGCCATCTATAAACATCTTCATGCAATTTTAAATTTAAATTTTAAAATGGAGTGACAGGGAGACTTTAAATCATTAATTAATTATGTTGATTCATTTAAAAAATACATATTTATACTTTCAGAGTAAAACAAGATAAAATACAGTTAGAGTAAATATTATAAATTTATAGAGTAAATCTAGATGGAGTAAAAAGTCAAAAATTGTGCAGCATTAGTTTTGTTCTCATATAATTGTCTATATAATGAATAAGGCGGTTGCTAGGAAATATAAGATTGCTGAAAGACAGGTCTCATGGAAGTGGAGGGAAAATGACATATGAGAAAAGACACCCACTCTATTAAACAAGAGGTCATGGAATCAAAAAGGGTAACATTATCTTTCTAGGTGAAAGCTGAACTTCTAGAATGTCAGATTTGGCCTTCATGATGCAAATAATGAACCAAAAATATTTTTCACTGAAGTGATATGTTTTCCTTTCTTATTTTATTATTTCTTTTATATTATCCCTCAGAACCATTTTCAAGAAAATTATTTTACTTTTCTTCAAATTTATTTATTACCCCAATGGCCCAAATTACTTTATTAGTCCATTACCCTGTATCAGTCCTAGCAAGAAACAGATGGCACAAATTAATTGGATTACTTGAGGATAGTTTAATAAATCAAAGTGTGCACAGGATATTGCAGTTCTCTGGGCCTAATAACAACAGAATTGCATTACTTCCTTGAAATTAAGAGGATGAAAACAGAAAATATTTCTTGAATTTTGAATTTGAGTTGAATTGAAACTGAGTGTGGAGGAGAGAGATTCTGCTTGATAGGTGACAAGTTCAGGCTTTGATGACACCCCAGCAAGGGAGCAGGGACATAAAGGCCCCAACATCACACTCACTATTCCCTCTGTTTGGCATTTTCCATCAGACAGGTCCAAAGAGTGCCCGGTGATGCAGGCTGTACATGCTATTTTCTCATTTTCTCCAGGCACTGAGGAGAAGATAATGAATGGGAGGAAAAAAACCAGAAGATAGCCAGAGAGGAACCATAGTGTACATAATGGGATCAGTTGTCATTCCACAAACACAATTGTGTGTTGACTTCACATGGATCCTAATCCACCTAGCCCTAGCATAAGAATTTTCATTTACTCTCAATTACCAAGTTTAGCATTGATAAAAATTATGATGAGATCCATTACTTTATTCTTCACCATCCCGGTGTCTTCACGTCCCAACACCGTGCCAAGGCCCCATGACTACTTTACTTCCAGGATGATGTGGGTTCAGAGATGAAGACATGCAAACGCACATACACCAAGGTTTGATGACTTCCTCACACTTTAGATTCCATTAATTAATTGCATACAATCACTTTTTTATTTCCAACATGCAACTGTTAGTCATTTTGTAGACTTAGGCAATATATGATAAATCACAGATTTGAAATTCTGAGTAAATAGCACTTGTTTCAGTATGGCACGATGCATATATATATACACACACATATATATGTGTATATATATATGCGAGATGTATATGTGATATATATGCTATATATGTGTGTGTGTGTGTATATATATATAAATGTATATATAAATGTGTCCTTTTACACAATCTATATTTTCCTGCTTTCCCAAATTCTTACAAGTTTGTGTTTGTTAGATGTTTTCCATTGTCATACATTTATAACAAATGATCAGGTTTACACAATAATTTAAACAAAAAATAGAAACTAGTCAAAAGACCATAATGCATAGGAAAAACACTCAGTCATCATATCACATGGATTGTCACCTTAAAGAAAATGAAAGAGGCTGCTGGATAAAATGCAAACGTGTTGCTCTCTTCACATAAAAACACTAATTCAACAAATACATGAAACTGGACCACTGTCTAAACATCACACATGAGCTACTCCTTTGGCAGAAGTAGAAGGAATGGATTTATAAGATGAATTTGTAAGACACTATAGTCCTACCAACCTATGGGAATTTTAAAATGGAAAAGTAGTTTGCATATGAGCTCTCCGACTGCCAGTGTTCACTGCACAATAAAAACCAACCATGGCAGGCTCCCAAAGATGTTCGATGTTCACCTCTTGATCTCCAGAATGTGTGTGTGTGTGTGTAAAACTTTACATTGTATCTGACGCTTCGCAAATGCAATGAAATGAAGGACCTTTCAATAGAGAGATTTTTCTATATTACCTGCAAGAATTGGATTTAACCATAAGGGTCCCTGAAAGACTGGTGAGGAAAAAGATGTAATAATGGAAGCAGAGGCTGGAGGGATGTGGGAACATAAATCAAGGAGTGCAGGTGACCTCTAACAGTTTAAAAAGTCAAAGCTACAATTCTCACATCTATGTCCCAGAAGGAATGTAACCCTGAGCATCCATTTTATACAGAAAGCATCCAAAATGGTGGTTTGCACAGGGCTTCTTTTCTTTTTTTTTAAAGATTTATTTATGCATACAAGAACTGGGGTGTAGGCAGAGAACAGGCAGATCAACTGAAGTACACTGCTGAGGGGAGCAGCGGGTGAGGCAGGAGAGGTCTGCTACAACATGCAGGAATCTCCCTGGCCAGGGATGGAACTTGTGCTGCAGTGGCTGACAGAGAGCTTCATAGTCTGAGACTTAACCTGCTGTGACAACAGCCCAGCATAGGGCTTCTGTTTGGGTTCCCTGCTTTGCAGTGGAGCGTGGTCGCATAGTGAGTGTGGTAAACATCTCCTCCTGGAGTGGGCCTGTGTGTTCCCTGAGTTCAAATACTGCGTGTGGATATTGGCAGTTTGTGATTCAGAGACCAACACTATCTGTGTTGCTGAGAACAAACTCTGGAAACTGTGCTTGAATGTCTCAAACATCTTGGGTGTTTGCTTGTGTTTTCTTTCTTCTGCTGGCTTTTATCCTTTCAGCTATAATAAAGTCTGATATAAATATGCGTCCCTAACATCTTGAGACATCGATGTAACCTGAAACTCTGGTGTAATGAAATGCAAAATCTCCTAGTGGTCTTGAATCTTGAAAGAGCTTTGCTTATTCATAAGACAAGTTTAATTTCCCAAGTGACCCCTGACACCTTTTGATCACCATTAGCTGCTGTTGTTTTAATGAACTTTTGGGTCTGTAACATCCTTAAGGAACTCAGCATTGCTAAAAACTACATTATGAATTTCTTAATTTTCATAAGCTTTGTGGATTGTTTTAAGATGATACATCATACTTACAAACGTGTGGCACCAAACAGAACATATGAAATTAGAAAACATGTAGTTTTACTAATCTTTAAATATTTTTGCATTGCAAATGTGCCTAATTTTTAATCTCTGAGAATGCAGTAATAAACATATCTTATTCTGTTAGGTAAGTGGAACTAAGACTAAATATTATACAAAATATTTAACAGGGATTCTACATATAAGATACTTTACTATGTGTGAATAAGTTGAGAAGTAAATATTTTCAGGGGAAATAAATGAGAATAATTTTATGAGTAACCAGTTGATACTAATGTTTATTGAGCAGGTAGGCCGTGCAATGTCTCATGTACTGTGGAAATAAACAAACCAAAATAACACAATTCCAGCAGATGCACAATTTTGAGAGTAAAAGAAGAAGCAAACAAAAATAAAATCCATTAAAATTGAAAAATTCCGTTGTAACTACTAAGGGTTACCATGAAATTGCTGATTAGTGACTTTTTTTTTTTTTTGTTCAAGCTGGGGTACAGGCCAGAGGCGTGGGGTGGCAAGAGGGTTCACCAGAAACAGAGTGGGGAGCAGAACAGGCAGATCAGAAAATACACTGCTGAGGGGAGCAGCGGGCGAGGCAGGAGAGGTCTGCCGCACCATGTGGGATTCTCCCCGGCCGGGCGTCGAACTCGCATCGCTCGCTGCCGACAGCTCCACAGCTCCACAGCGCAGCGCTCAACTGCTGCACCACCAGGGAGGCCCTGATTAGTGCCATTTAACCCATTTAATGAGTGGCATTAAGTAGCAATGAGTAAATGTATTCTTGAAAAAAAGATGTGAAGGAAAAGCATTAGCAAAAGGCCCTGAAATTGGGGACACTGTCTGGGTGACTGAGACAGACTGAATGAGCACCACAGAACAAAGAGAAGAAAAAGTGGAATTCCCATTTTAAAGAACTAACCAAACAGGACTATAGGGAGGCTGGGTGGGAGAGAGACAATCAGTGTGTGTGTGTGGGGGGGGGGAGGGAGGTGGAGGGAGGGAAGGAAAAGGGCACAAAATGGAATAGAAAAGAACACAAGGGACCATGAAGATGGATCACGGGCGAATTGGTGGTGGGCTACCCAAGGGGAATACAAAATGTAAAAGACATAAATAACAATAAAAATATATATTTATTAAAAAAAAATTAAAAAATAAAGAACTAACCAAACTGAAGTGCTATTTGGAGGGTGCTGGATGGACAAAATGATACCAGATCATACCTCAGAGGGGAGAAAGAGCACATGCTGGCCAGCTCTACAGTCAGTGGAAGGGGACTCTTGGTCAACTTGGCCTGGTCTCTCTTCCTGGAAGGTCCTAAGTGAAGAAGACACACAATGTCACTCCTCATGGTCTTCTGTTTGGATGCCCCACAAATCCATCAACAGTGACTGGCATTTTCATTTTGATCTCACTTTACCTTTCCAGGCTAAAGCTTTTGCAATTATAATCTCCAGAGGAATCCCAGGTAACTCTTCAAAATGAAGAAATACCTGGTCAGTAAGTGAGCAAACCACTTCAGTTATGCTACATCAATGAAAATCAACAACAAAATACACACCAGATCTATAATGGATCACATGTTCTGCCAGGTATCTTCCCTCTGAATATAGGGCAACAAGCTAGGACAAATATTAATAATTTTTAGGATAGGATGCCAACAGGTTGAAACAAAGCTGAATTATGGGTATGACTTATTTTTCGGGTGGGATTAATATATACTATACGGTAACCAATAAAATTATTTTGCCATGTTATCATTTTGAGTGTTTCCTACAGAATTTCAAGTTAGGACAAAATGATTGCTGATATATTAGACACAAAATAAGTGTTTCATGTACAAAAGCAAACAAAATATTGAAAACAAACACTATGTATTGTTTTCTATCTTTGTGAAAAACCATCACATCACTGGCTTCTGGGATTCAAGCCAGGAGGATGGTGATATTCAAATAATGTTGTTTCCTGTAGTGATATTTATTATTCAATTATTTTTTTTGATGTTTCCATCTCCTAGTTTCAAGAGTAATAAGAATTCTCTTAATTACTTTGCATTGCACATGGAGAAGCTTTGAATGTTCTCAGAAAGCAAATTCTAATTACGAAACTTAAAAAAAAACCCTGAAAATTCATTTTCCCGTATGGTTTTAAGCCACTGTTGAAATTGGAGGTCAACACAATAGTAGTCACAATTAAAACATGAAAATTAATGCAAAAACTGAAATTTGTATCAAATCCCTTTTAATTTCACTTTTTATAGTTCATGGACTTTTAATGTTCACTTTGCATTTACTAAGTAGATTAAGCCTATAATAATGAAATGTGAAATTTAGAATTCCTTACAGTCTACACATATTCAATGGATATTTTATATGCAACCACATTGGCAACTAGGACCAATGCTTATAGAATTAAAGTAGTTGTTTTTTATTCTCTATTTTTTCTCTATTTCTCATGTTTGTTGAATGTTCATATGTTGGTCATGTTACATCTGATCAGAACTCTGCATGTTTATTTATTCTGGTTTAGTTATAAATATAAACAATAAAATCATAAAGCATTAACATCATTGCTACAGTTTTAATACCAGAGAAATCTCTTCATTTAGTGCTATGAGCCATTCTGGAGAATAGCTAAATAATTCATTAAAAATGCAATGAAGAATTCAGTCAAGCTATATACAAATAAGATGTTTTGGACTCATAAAATGGCTCTGTTCAGATAAAATGTCCATATGGTAAAGAAGAAAGAGAACTGGAAATTGGGACATCTAGATTCTGGTAAGAGAATGAAATATGAAAGGTTAAACACACAGGGTTAAGAGTCAGACTACCTGACTCTAAACTCATCTCTCCAGTTCATTAACCTGTGACCTTGTGTTTCTCTGCCCTATTCTTACTACAACAATAAAATCAGGCTAATAATAACTCCTGCATAGAGTTGTTTTGAATAGTTAGTATTTAATAAATATAATCATTTAGAATACAATTTTTTTTCTCTTTTTATGTCATATTTCACATTTATTTTACCAATTTCAACATAAATGATTATATGAATTTTGTTTGATTGAATGAAATGAATGACAAAATCTTTGATTTTTAAATTACGGTGATTAGTTTCTCTGCCAAAAATATACTGTATTTTTATTGAAACTTTATGTACTACCCTTTAAGAATCTTGAATATGGAACCAAACATAAATGTTCTCTTTCCAATTTTAACATATGTAAAAATAATACTCAATTTTTTTTTTTGTTTTCTTTTCTTTTAGTACTGTAACAGAGGAACCCTCATAAAAACAGGAGGTTCCATGTTCCTGCCCCACCAAATGAGAGGAGGAGTTGAGTGACCAGCTGAAGGTATACAAAGTATAGAGAAAAGACACAGGTATGGACACTCGTGAAACAGACATGTGAAGGAGGCCACTTGCTTCTCAGTGGGGGACTTGCAAACAGGGGCTTGGGGGACATGAAAGAAATACATGAGTGAGAGATAACTGGGGAGGCTGACAATGGTATCTTTACCTTAATTTGTATTTTGATCTTGATTAGGCTGTGATAAAACTGATAGGTTTGGTTAACATTTTCCCTGAGGGCAGGTCTTGTTAAGAACAGAGAGCCTGAGAGTACTTCAAAGTGGTTCCTTCTCCCCTCCCCCCTTTGATGTAAACAGTGAAATCTGGTGTGACAATTGGTAGGATATGTTACAATGTTTTGAGGTCCTTTATATGGGACACCATGTTTCTTTTTAATTGGGAGAACTGTCACCACTGAACCTCAACAATTTGACAATTCCTCTTCTGGTTGACAATTCCTCTTCTCGCCCCTGAGCTGGTTCTCCAGACAGTTTCACCTCTGGAGTCTTTTCTCAGCTGAGCAGTGCCTCCTGAATTCAGATTGGTCTCTACAATCTTGAGGGTAGAGGTTTGCTCTGAGTCCTCCTCTCTCTTATGGATCCAGTAAGAGTCATCACTGCTTTTTCACTTGTTCCAACAGCATGGTAACTGCCAAGCTCCATATACATGGACCAGGAAACAGAAGTACCCTATATACTTTCAGTAATATTTTGTCTATTGCATCATGGAAAGAACATTCCTTGAAAATAATGCTATTTATGATGAGCACTGTATAATTGCTTTTTTAAATATAAGGATTAATCACAAGTGATGATCCAGAGAATTAAAAAGTAACCTTTCAACTTCACATTTCTTTATCTCGTATATTCAAAGAGAAGGCTGAGTTGGGCCAAGTATTAAGTTGGAGTTACTATACTGTTCAATATAACTATTGTTTATCAATACAACTAATGTTTGTTGTAAGGGTTTTTTTGTTTGTTTGTTTTTAAATTAATGACTGAGTATATTCACTGACGGGATTTTCTATAAATCATAACATATCTGATTTTCAATGATGTATTTAGTCCTTTTACTATTTAAACTATTTTTATTGTTCAGTTATTTTAGGTTACTTATACCCATACTCCCAGAGGTATCCCCAACTATCAAAATAACATCTAGAGAAACCAGCAAAGATTTTGGGGAAAATTATTTTGTCTAATCCACAACTCATTGCTAGTCCTGTCATAATTATCTGTGGTTTCTAGACAAGCTACATGATAGACCTGCACTATTCTTTCATGAAATCAAGGCAAGTTGACAGCTCCTTAGACATCAAAAATGTTCTTTATATGAGAGAAATATATCTGTGTTGAATAAATCTTTCTGCATCTTGTGTTTAAAACTATCTCACTAGCAAAAGTATCATACATTTAAGAAAAATTTTAATTTTTCATATAATACAAATAAAGGGGTCTTATGCCCACAAGCAATCTTAAACTATATATTAAATTATCGTGATTGATTGTTACACAATTAAACTTCAAATTTAATTTTTAATAGATGAAAAAAATCTTGTGCATTTGTCCGGATATAAGAAGTCCTATTGTTTTAGTTCCTACCTTGACATTTAAGAAAAGAATCCCTTCTATCAAAAAGAAGTTGAATAGAAATAGATTCACAAAATAGGCCTATGTAGAATTAGGATTCCTTTTCTCTTCCATTAATCTACTTCAGTTTTATTGGGCAAAGTTCTGTAATAAATTCATCTGTGAACTGTGGAAATGTCAATGAATGTGATAAAAGGAATTTCTTTAGAGATTTATCATAAGATGTAATTGCTGAATTTTACATTTTGTTGCATTGTGCAGTGTCACAGATAAAAATGCTTTTGAAATGACTGTTTCTTTGATGATCTTGAAAACTTGAAAGGTCATGAGTCTCCCCTTTGTGACTATTACATAACAAGATGTTCATGCCTCACAAAAAATAAACTAAGATGTAAAATGATCTCTAATATTAATGTACATTTTCCTTTAGTTTTCCCCAAAAGTGTATGGCTCTTTTGATATGTTATTTAAAAGTATATCCTAAAGAATAAAAGGAATATAGATAAATCAATATGCTTAAACTAAGCAACAAGAAGAGGTCAAAAAACATAGCTCCTTAAAAAGAAACTTCTGAAGCAACAAAAGAAGAACCAGCCCTGCTGTTTCCAGATACCTTGCTACGTAACTGAGGACAGTTAATAAATGCACGTAAGCATATGAATGACATAGAAACAGCATAAATATCTACCTGTATATAGCTATTATAAGAATGTAATTGAATTGTAAGATCTTGAATACACAGGTTTACATAAGAAGAATTAAGACAGTTTCTTTTAGTTTTTATTAATATTTTTATCTGAGAAAGTTGACCACACTGCCAATATTTAATTTCAAGTTTAAATAGCCTTTAGCTCTCAATTTGTAAAGTGAATAAGCTAGAGAGGCATTAAGGTACAAGCTCCTGTCTCCACATTGTCAAGCATGTGGGCAAATGCAGAAAGAATTAGCTTGGATTGTTGTCATAATGAAAATATCACACTCTCCATAGTTTTGAAGAAACTTACAGAGTGTTTCCCTTGGAGAGGAAGTTTATTAATGTCCCCCCACACACCTTTTGTTCTCCTCCTGGGATCTAAAATATTCTCTCCCCAGGTGCGTGGCTTGTTATTCTTCAGGTATGTTCTGTTTTATCTAGAGATAAATAGTTACAATTATTCCCTCCCCTGTTACTTTCAAGGATTTAATGTGTCTTATTTAAACTTGGAAATTCCCATGTCACGCTCTTCGGTGCAGTCTATATTCCATTTATAATCTCATTTTTCTAGATCACTACTTCGCCATCTCCATTATTGTTGTTAGCTTATGACTTAGCTGAACTATGACTAAAAACAAAAACTACCTAAAACTTTGAGAGCATAACACTACTACCCTTCCTTTCGAGTGTAGAATTCATTCCTGACAATATTATGAATAGTAGGCCCATCTGAGTAATAGTTGCTAGAGGCAATCCACAGCAAGTAGAAAAATGTATATCCTCAGTAAATACAGCAGAGAACAAGCTCTGTATGGCTGGAAATTATGCATGTTATAATAAAACTTTAGATCAAAGAAAACACACACATGTTTTGGTGTCTACAACTATAGATTTCTTCTCTGTTTTGAAGACTGAAAAATATATAAATTCATAATCAAAGATTCAGAATTTGGATTATTATGACTTTTAGACTATTAATCATGACCATGTTTTACACATGACAGCAATGAGGTTGAGGGAGGTTCTATGGCTTCTCTAAGATTTTATATTAGGTAGGGTTTGTGCTACAAATCTGACACCTTAGTTCCATTTCCTCTATTTCTAAGCAATCAGAATATAGCCCATGTTCTGTGTGTTTGTTATAAGGTATCTCTTGACATATTCCTTCAATAACAATATAAAAGTGATGAATTGTCCCCATTTTTCCAGTGTGAAACCTGGAAGAGAGATGAGAAGTGATTTCAATAAGGTTACCCAGGAAGGGAGCATCTGAATCCAGAAAGGAGTGGTGCTGCCCTTCAAGATTAGGGTATCCCCAGTGGGGTCTTTCCCCTCTACTAGTGGTTCTCACTGAGGGTGGTTGCGTCCTTCCCCTCAATTCCCTGCATAGACATTTGGAAATGCCTGGAGATACTTTTGATTGTGATAACTGAGAATGCTACTGATTATGGCATATTAGCACTTATGGTATCTTATGGTATGATAACATCCTATAGTGTATGTGACAGGCCCTGCCACACAGCATTATCTGGATGAAATGTCAATAATGCTCAGATTAAGAACCATGTTGTGATTTAAGAGTGTTGGTTCAGGTCACAATAAGACTCATTCGCACTCAGGTCTCCCTGGTGGTACAGAGTTTAAAGTCACAGTGCTATCAAGCTACTGCCAGCCACTGTGGCATGAGTTCGAGCCCCGGCCCGGGAGCTAACCCACTTGGCACAGCAGACCTCTCCTGTCTCACCTGGTGCTCCTCTCAGCAGTGTATTTCAGTAGATCCACCTGTTCTGCTCCCCACCCTGTCTCTGGTGAATCTTCTCACTTCCCACACTTCTCACCCACACTCACTCCCCACACCCCAGTTCTTGTATGCATAAATAAATACAAATAAAAATGACTCATTCATACTCTATAATAGAGAGTGTACTGGATAGAAGTATGTTTACTAAAAGTCTCTACATGTGGTTTATAGGAGTGAAATAAAAATGAAAGGAGAGGAATGAAAACCTACAAAATTCAAAGTGTATTCTTTTGACTGTATTCACTTATTTTCCTCTCCTGTTTTATATAAGTTGTCTCTGAAAGTGCCAGTTTTCTGACAACTCCTGTATCGTAACACCATTATATGGCAGGCTTTTTGTTCATCCATGTAAGAATTCTGCCATCCATTTCCAAGTTTGACAAATTCTTTTCTTATCTGTACTGGATTATTTAAGGAACAGTTTTGCTATTGTGCATTTATTTTTGAACCGCAGACCCACTCGCCAGATACTCATATCCCTAGAACAACCTCTGCATTTCTTAGGCACAAAGATCAGAAAGGGGAAGTGATTTTAAGTCAATGACTTCACATGTGTTTTCTTAGACTTAAATTCTTTGAAAACCTTTCTATTGGTACCCGAGAGGGGGAAATGAGACAGGAAAGTGCTTTTGAAAATAATGATAGTAAAAAGAAAATGTCCTCTGCCTAGGAGAGCAGTTTAAAATCTGTTTATTTATGTCATTGGATATTAAAAAATATTAATGCTACTTGTTCATTTGTAATTATTTGGAAAATATTCACATGAGGGTGGGCATTGTAAGAATTTGGATTTATTTACTATGCACTCACAATTCATACATTTTAAAATGTGATCTACCCAAAGAACAAAAATACACTAATTTGGAAGGAAACCTGCACTCCTATGTTTACTGTAGCACTATTTACAATAGTCACTATATAGAAACATATGCATGTATGTACATTTGTATGTATGTACGTATGCATGTATGTATACATACAATGGAATACTACTCAGCCAGCAAAAAAGATAAACTCATGCCTTTCACAAAAACATGGGTGGAGTTGAAAGGGATTATGCTACGTGAAAGAAACCAGAAGGAGAAAGATAAATATGATGTTGTGTCACTTATTTGTGGAATATAGAGAAACCAAACAAAGATAAAATGCTGTAGACTGGGCACATAAATAACAGATTTTTATTTTTCATTGTTCTGGAGGCTGGTCCAGTTCTGGGTGAGGATAATCCTTTCTTGTCACATTTTCCATGATTTCATTGGCACATTCACCCAGAGTGAAAAGAGAGATCTGCCTGTTTGTTTTTATAAGGACACTAGGTCTACCATGAGGACTGTGATGATTTAATTACCTCCCAAAGACTCCAATTCCCAAAACTATAACATTGGAATTTAAGATTTTAAGGTATTAATTTATTTGGGTGGGGGGGGGTCACAAATATCCAGTAGGGACTGTAGCCAGTTATTTTCATTTCCATGGGGAGTGGAGTTCTTTATTCTCCTTCCCCAATTAGATCTCTTACTATTGCTTCAAACTGATCAGAGAAAAGAAAGGGGATGATCTACTGATACAGTTCAGAAGCACAATCCAGGACACCAAAAAGTGGAGGATAGTCAGTAGAGCAAATGAGAACTCTCTAGCAGAACCTCAGAAACAAGTCATTATGGATGGAAAATGAAAATGCCTTTAAGCATGTTCTCTGATTATGTCACCCAGTTATCAAGAAGCTACTGAAGTCATAGTTCATCAGAAGAGGTAATCTGAGATAACTACTAGAGGCCATGCTTGAACGTCTACTGAATCCTCAAATAAATATGTCCAAAATTAAATTTATCTTCACTTCTAAAATAACCTATTTATCATCTTCAATTGCATCTCTCATCAAGTGACATTTCTACCCACAGTTATTTTCATTTCCATGGGGAGTGGAGTTCTTTATTCTCCTTCCCCAATTAGATCTCTTACTATTGCTCCAAACTGATCAGAGAAAAGAAAGGGAATGATGTATTGATACAGTTCAGAAGCACAATCCAGGACACCAAAGAGTGGAGAATAGTCAGTAGAGCAAATGAGAACTCTCCAGCAGAACCTCAGAAAAAAAGTGAGACCTCAAATTATTTGTGGCTTCGTTTTCCCTTATTCAGTTGATGGTTAAATATAATTGATTTGGCCATGTAGATATTCACTGTCTCTCTTAGAGCTGTTAACTTCATTGTCTGTGTAATTTAGGGATACTACCATTTCTAATTTGGATGGTGCAATTCATTTAAGTCTTCATTTTAATATATTTTCACAATGAAACTAGAACCAACATTTCAAAATATTAATCTAATCAGTCATTTCCTCACTTAAAGACCTTTCATATATCTTTTTCACCAAGAAATAAAAAAAAGTAACTAAATTCTGTTTCTATTCTCCTCTTGTTTCTGGTGTCATTTCTATATTCCTTTTCTTGGTTTCCAACCTTCAGTTGTTTAAAGATTTATTTTTTATTTTTACATACAAGCTGAGGTACAGGCGTGGGGCAGCGAGAGGGTTCACCAGAGACAGAGTGGGGAGCAGAACAGGCAGATCAGAAATACACTGCTGAGGGGAGCAGCGGGTGCGGCAGGAGAGGTCTGCTGCACCATGTGGGATTCTCCCTGGCCAGGCGTCGAACCCGCGTCGCCGCCACCAACAGCTCCACAGTGCAGCGCTTAACCACTGCGCCACCAGGGAGACCCACCTTCAGTTGTTTATATCAGACTTCTATACACTCACCCTAAAATCTTCCTAAATATAGAGGATAACGCCTGGTTGAAAGGCAGTCTGCCATTCCTTTTCCTCTGACATAAGTCTCGTTTCTTGATGGCTGCTTGAGCACATTCCTCCAGTTATGGTTGAGATGGATGATCCAGTTCATGCTGGATGAGCTGTCAAGAGCCTTCCTAGTAGTAATAAGATTGATGTAGAAAATGACAAAGATTTCACTGAGAAGCTTTGAAGATTCAGTAACTCTCAACACAATGTTGCCCCAAACTACAAACCAGAGGTAACTAAGGAAAACAAAATTTAAGGTCTTTAACTTGGATTATGGCATTTAGAGTTTCAAATGGGGGAAATGGGGAGGTTTCAAAGAACATTAGAAAATTTGTCTCTGATAAAAAAATTAAGTACATTTTTTCTATACATGAGATGCCTTTTGTTCAAAAATCCTAACTGAATATTTTGAAGTGTTGACAAACAGGATTAAGTAATTCTTTCTTATTTATTATATTCCACTTAGTAACTTACTATTTAGGTATTTATAATCTTACGATATAATAAATATACATTATTCAAAGATTCTGACTCTCATTATGTAATTTTATAATCAAAAATTATACCATATGCTAAATAATGGATTTATATACTTGTGATTCCCTGAAACAAATGATCACTTTCATTTTGCTCATTGCTTATAATCATTTTATTAAGACTCTTATCTCTTGCTATAGGAGTAATTTATTGATATATTTTTTTTATAAATCCTCCCCATTTTTTTTAAAGATTTATTTACTTCTTTATGCATGCAAGCTGGGGTACAGGCCAGAGGCATGGGGCAGTGAGAGGGTTCACCAGAGACAGAGTAGGGAGCAGAACAGGCAGATGAACAGAAACACACTGCTGAGGGGAGCAGCGGGCGATGCAGGAGAGGTCTGCCACGCCATGTGGGAATCACCCCGGCCGGGTGTCGAACTAGCGTCACCACTGCCGACAGCTCCACAGCGTAGGGCTTAACTGCTGCGCCACCAGGGAGGCCCCTATAGGAGTAAATTTATGGAAGATTTTTAAGAGTACTTACATATATTTATCAAGATGAGCACCAATAAAAAATGAGGAAATCTTATAAAAGCAAATAGTAAATTTGAAAATCACTTACGAATTTATTGATGTAAAAGGGATTTCTCTTGATTGATGAATTTTGTAAACTGCTAATAAAAGTAACACACTTAATTGATAGCAATACCAGGAATAAGATAAATATCTTCCAATACTGCAACTGAATGAAGAAACTCATGAATATTAATGTTTAAAAAGAGGGGTAGATGATTTGCCAATATAGACCCCCAAGGCTATAAATCTAAAATTGAAATCACTGAAACAATCCATTAGAAATCAACTACTCACTACCCATATTGTGTTTTGCAATTCCAGCCTAACACTGCATTTAAAATAGGCAATCTAAACTTGTTCCCAGTGGATAAGAATAAGCCCTGAAGAACTACTTTTTAAATGTTGTATTTCTCCTCAGTAACTGGACTTCAAAGATACTCTGAACACTCCATAAAGTTTCAAACTTCAGTGCTCTCAAAAACCTCACATGGCTCCCATTGACATCAATCAGAATTTTATGTGCATGGTCTCAGGGCAAAGGATAACCATTTGTATGATCGACAATATGCTTGATGACTAAAGAAAGTGTCTGAAATTCACTGTGTTGACTCGATAGTTTGCAAGGACACTTAGTTTCAAAGCTCACACTGTGTCTAAATATGGTGGGCAATAATTTAGTTTCAAAATTTAAAAACTTAAAAGGCTTTTTAAATTTGCAATTTGAAGGTCACACTAAATTAACTGAAACATCATAAATATTGAAGGGATTAAAAGCGGTGTAAAAAATTTTAACTGAGATTTCTTTGCACTAGAGCTCTGTTTTATTAATATCTTAAATCCATATGCACATAAGCAGACATTACATTTTTTTTCTTTTTTTTATTATAATATTTATTTTTGTTATTCGTATCTTTTACATTATTATGTATTCCTCATAAGTTACCACCACCTGTTCACCCGTGGAGCCATCACCATAGTCCTCCGTGCTCCCCTCCTCCCCCCTTTTGAGCCCTTCCCCTCCCCTCCTTCCCTGCTGAATGTTGCTTTCTTATTTGGCTCCCCTATATTCCTGTTATAAGTGAAACCATTCGATATTTTTCTCTTTCTTTCTGGCTTATTTCACTGATCATGATCCCCTCTAGGTCCATCCATGTTGCTGCGAATTGCATGTGTTTGTCTTTTTTGTATGCTGAATAGTATTCCATTGTGTATATGCACCACATCTTCTTGATCCAGTCATCTATTTTTGGGCATTTGGGTTGTTTCCATACCTTAGCTATTGTAAACAGTGCTGCAATAAACATGCGGGTGCATGTATCCTTTCGGATTA